>SJYX01005706.1:977394-1063125 GCA_006410675.1 Oreotragus oreotragus
TGAGTCTGAGTGAACTCCGGGAGATGGTGATGGACAGGGAGGCCTGGCGTGCTGCGATTCATGGGGTCGCAAAGAGTCGGACACGACTGAGCAACTGAACTGAACTGAACTGAATAAATATTTTACTTGGAAAAAGAGATAATTATAAAAGGTATCTGGTATTGTTTTGTGTGCATTTAAAATTTCATGACTGGCACTGTACTTTTATTTGGTGACTTATCTAAACTCACCATCATTTAAAAATAAATTCTCTTTTCTATTTCTATCTGCGTTTAGGCTTTCCCTGCGGCGGCGTTCCGGCTTCTCATCCCAGCGGCCTGTCTTCTCGCAGTGCTGGCTCCAGGGTGCGTGGGCTTCAGTAGCTGTGGGGCATGGGCTCGGCGTCCTCATGGTATGTGGGAACTGCCTGGCTCAGGGATTGAACCTGTGTCTGCTGCAGGCGGATTCTTAACCACTGGCCCACCAGGGAAGTTCGCTCAGTATCATTTTGAGACGTATCCACATTGGTACGTAACTATATTGTTGTTCAGTTGCCAAGTTGTGTCCAACTCTTTGCGACCCCGACCCCATGGATTGCATGCAGCACACCAGGCTTCCCTGTCCTTCACTGTCCCCTACAGCTTGCTCAGACTCATGTCCATCGAGTCGATGATGCCCTCCAACCAACTGTCTCATCCCCTGTCGCCCCCTTCTCCTCCTGCCCTCAATCTTTCCCAGCCTCAGGGTCTTTTCTAATGAGTCGGCTGTTCGAATCAGGTGGCCAAAGTATTGGAGCTTCAGCTTCAGCATCAGTCCTTTCAATGAATATTCAAGATTGATCTCCTTTAGGACTGACTGGTTTGATCTCCTTGCAGTCCAAGGGACTCTCAAGAGTCTTCTCCAGCACCACAGTTCGAAAACACCAACTCTTTGGCACGCAACCTTCTTTACGGTCCAACCCTCATATCCGGAGATAACTACTGGAAAAACTGTAGCTTTGAGTATACAGACCTTTGTTGGCAAAGGAACATCTCTGTTCTTTAGTAGGCCGCCTGTGTTTGTCATAGCTTTTTGTCCAAGGAGCAAGGGTCTTTTAATTTCATGGTTTCAGTCAGCAACTGCAGTGATTTTGGAGCCCAAGAAAATAAAGTCTGTCACTGTTTCCATTTTCTCCCCCCTGTCTCTTTGCCATGAAGTGATGGGACCGGATGCCCTGATCTTTATTTTTTGAATACTGTGCTTTAAGCCAGCTTTTTCACTCTCCTCTTTCACCTTCATCAGGAAGCTCTTTAGTTCCTCTTCGCTGTCTACCACATAACTACATGCATTTATTTTATTTACTTGGCGGCTCTGGTTTTAGTTGTGGGCACTTGAGATTAGTCACTGGACCACCAATGAAGTTCCCATAGTTTGTTTTTTAAAACTGACGGATTGACGAGCGTTCGGGTTTTTCCCAGCTGTGACTATTCCAAGTAACCATGTGATAAATTTTGCCCCCATCTTTAAGAGTTTCTCCAGGCATATACTTGGATATGGAATTTCTTGGTTGTAGGATATTACATTCTTGGGCTTCGTAGGTCCTGATACCCTTGCCTTCCTGTGTGACTGTATCAGTTGTACTTGAACCGGGGATATGTGATATCCTGCTTTATAAATCTCTGCCAGTATTTGACACTGTCAGACTTGTACATTTTTGCTAATCTGGACAGTGTGGCTTCTCATTTTAGTTTTAATTTTTATTTCCTGCAGTATTTATGTGAAAAGGCAGTTTTTCTGATGTTTAATTGGCTTTTAGATTTTTCTCACTTGTGAAGAGGCTGTTTAAGTATTTTGCACATTTGTCTATTGAATTGTTTGTCTTTTCCTGATTGATTCATAGGTCTTTGCACAGGCTGCCTCCTAATCTCTTTGTCTATTAAATCTGCCAATCTTCGTCTTCTTGGTTACTGCATTTGCAAAAGCTGTTCTTATTCTCACAATATACAAATGTTTATCCGATTATTTTTATATTTGTAAATATTCAAATTTTTTTAATATTAGGAGTTAAACAATGAATTATATATAGAATATTCTAAATGTTTTAATTCAAATAGATAGCCAACTTCCCAGTAACTTACATTTATTAAAGAGTGTATTTTGAAATGCCACTTTATAACTTTACACAAATAAGCATGTGATACATACATGTTTTTGAACTCTAGTCCAGTGATGTGGTTGATTCTTCCGGGAAAACATCACTACATTCTGATGCCTGTAGCTTTAGAGTATATTTTGACATCTGATCTGATAGGTCCTCCACTATGATTGATATTTTTACATCTTTCTTACCTAGTTTCAATCCTTTAATCCTTCCAATAAAATGAAGGGACAGGCTTCCCTCTCATTTTATTGAAGATTGGGGTACAAATGCATTTTATATTTCTTCGATCCTCGATTCATTTCCTTATCTTGAACAACAGAAAACAAGGCAAATGATTGTGTTTTGTGTTTTGGTGAATGTAAGGACATGAAATCAAGTGGGAAGCCTAATACTGGAGCAGAAACAGTCAGTGTGTTTGTTTCCTGCGGTGGGGACCCTCGCTGGAGAGTGAGCCTTGGAAAGAAGAGGAGGAAGGTTTTCTCTGCAGAGAGATGGAAGGTCAGGGCTCACAGGTGGCCTGTGTTTGCCTGTGTTCCTGCCTCTCTGGAATGATAGAGAAGCAAAGACCTGATCCTGTTTACCACGACTTTGATTTCTTCAGACTTGAGTGACTGTTTCCAGCACAGACTGAGCGCATGTTCAAACAGCTGTGCACCTTGCGAGGAATTTCATCATTTGGAAAGTCACGGGCGTCTGCATCTCCCAGGGCCCGGCCCCCGTGAACAGCGCGGCGCGGCCCCCTGACTCTTTTTCACCGCTGGGAAAGTTTCTCTTACGATTCCTCGATTCCTCGCCGGTGGTGAGTCCACCGGAATGCGTTGGCCTCGGGGCCAACCTGGCCTAAAGCTGCCGAGATGGCTTACATCAAATTCCGGCCCGGGTGGGAACCTGCCTCCTCGGACGTCCGCAAGAGCAGAGAGCTCCCCTCTCCCTCCCTCCCGGCTCTGCCTGAACATTTCTCAGCTGACAAGCCTGCCTTTCTAGGAAATTACCAGGCTTAGATTGAATGGTGGGGCAAGATGGAGTAAGATGATGACCTCAGGCTTGAGGAAAGCAACAAGCCAGGTCCGCGTGTTCTCCTCCCGGGCTTCGCCCACCCTGCCGTGACTCTGACACAATCTAGGGAAAATGTGTGTATGTGTATAAACATACCACACACACGTACATACACATATGTGTATCCGTGTGTGTGTGTTCAGTCATGTCTGACTCTTTTGTGACCCTGTGGACTATAGCCTGCCCGGCTCCTCTGTCCATGGGATTCTCCAGGCAAGAATGCTAGAGGGAGCGGGTTACCATTCCCTTCTCCAGGGGATCTTCTCAACCCAGGGACTGAACCTGCATCTCTTATATCTCCTATACAGACAGGTGGATGCTTTACCTGGGAAGCCCCTATGTGTGTGTATGTATACATAAATTTATATATGATATAAATGTGACATAAATATAGATATGTACATATATGTATATATATATATGCATGCACATACACACTCTGAATTTAATTTCGAGAGTCTTGAGAATCAGAATAATAATAATAAAAAATTCAGCTGAGATGCTTGATGTGGAGGAAATTTGATGAGAAAGTGCTTTGCTCGTTGGAGCTCAAAGTGGCTGTATTTCCAGTAACAGTTATTAGCAAGAAAGCATTTGCAAGGTCTTAATGGAGCCGAGCCCTCTGGTCAGAACGCTGTGTGCATCGCGTCCACCCGGGACACCCGTGCAGTCATCCCCAGGCACACGTCGGAAACAGACCTTCCAGGAGCAAGGTCAGCTGCAGGAAGCGACCCGGTCTGCCCGGTCCTTGGTGACACTGCTTCTTGCTCCAGAGCCAGAGGGGCCACTGCCGCGACTCGGCACCTGCTGCTGAGTCCCTCGCCGCCGCAGCTGCAGCTGTAGGGGTCTTCTGGGCCTTCCCAGCCACCCCTCCTCGCTGGACAGTGCCCAGGAATGTCTCTGGCTGGGGGCAGCCTGAGAAGCCCCCTGGCTGGGGCTTGTTTGGAGCCACCAAGGTATGTGGAGCCGCTTGCTGGGCTGGCCCAGCACGTCCGGAAGGGAGGCAGGGGCCCTGGACGGAACGTGGCCTCATGCTTCAACCTCTCACTTTGCTGGAACGCTGGCTTGCTTTCATCTGTGTCATTTTGCATCATGCGTTATTCACATAAACTCTTTATGGGAGACTCACAGATTTTTTTGTTACGGTCAGCTGGCCTTGCTGGGTTTATTTCCAAACTGGTCCCTTCCCTTCACTGCAGTTTTCAGGCCTGGGCTGGGACTCACTGCAGAAAGGCGCGTGTTGGTCCTTAGCCTCTGGGGACACAGTTGAGTACAGAGGGGCAGGCCGCTCCCCGGCCGAGCCCCACAGCCCTACTCCTGCGGAGGACAAGCTGTGGCCGCGACACTGGGGAGAGGCACACGGGGCTCAGAAGGCAACCTACTGTTCAGTCAATGCCGCTGAAAACCCCCGAGAACTGACGGGGAGGTGGACACAGGTGAACGCAGCAGTCCCCTTAAACAGGACCCCCGATTCCCGATCCCTTCAGCCGTCCCTCCACTGCCTCCTGTCCGCCTTCCCGGGGTTTGTGAGCCCCGCTCCACCAGCCGGGCCTCCCTGAAACTGGCTCTCCGTCTTAGCTCTCCACTGCCTCTCACCCTGGCGGGGCCGCCCCGCCGGAGCCTTCCCACCGAGCCCTCCTCTGGAGGAATCGACTCGCCTGCCGGCACCCTCCTGCGGCCTGAAGACACACTTCCCTAATAGAGCGCTTCTCGGCAGCAAAGTGGTTGTCGATAAACCCTCCGGGTCGAGCGGAGTCAAAGGAAATCTGCGCTAGTCATTGAGCACTGAATGACTTGTTTCAAACTCAAGTGCCGGCCGGCTCTCAGGAAAGATTGCTATGGCTGTTAATAGGCCTCCCTCTACTTCCTGTCGAACATCTCATTGTCAATTTGCGTACGCGCTGCGCGCGGGTCCAACTCCGCTACTGCGCTGTTGACTCCAATTTTACAAATGTGTAAGAAGGGAGTAAATTAAGCGGTGTGAACCCTGCCAGGGCTGTGACCCCGCCGGCCCTGCGTGCAGGCCCGGGACTGCTGTACGGCATAATGATTGCATTACAATCTTGTGATATTATTCAAAATGACTTCAGATAAATGAATGATAAACTAGGGGTTATGCTGCCTTTATTACAGAGCTGATAGGTAGCTAATCAGTGTCCAAGTATATGTCATTACAGAAATTATGAGCTGGGGTTTGATGTGAATTCCCAGAGAGGCTGGCTTGGAGTGTTGTCTGGTGGAAAGCCACAGGCTGAGCTCTGAATTCTGAAAACAACCAGCCTCTCAGCTCTCATAATTTCTGTAAATTACTAGTAGATGTCTTTAAAGGCCCGGGGAATATGCTTTAATCCACTAACAGACTTTCTTCATGGCAAATGATCAACGCTTTGCTTTCAAAGACTTTTTTCCCCTCTCTGTATTCTACACCCATTGAGCAAGAAGGTTTTCTTACTCCTTAAGGTGGTGTGTGAGGAATAGTAAAGACTAGGAAATGACTGGTCAATTGCAGATTGGAGGAGAGGCATTAAAATGTCAAGTTCAGAATTCTCCAAGGCCGAGTCTAAAGCCAGGAATCGCGTCTTGGAAGGGACGGCCGGGCTCCTCGGTTGGGCTTCCTGCGAGGTTGCAGGTCTGTAGGAGGAGGTCCTCCTCCAAGAACTGCTGGATGGATGGCAGACTGACTTCGTCATGGAAACCACGCTTCTCGGGACAGCCTGAGAAGGTCGCCTGGGGAGGGGGCGGGGCGCCGCCTGCTGCAGTGACGGGACTGGGTCTGAAAGTGGCTCGTCCACTCCCCACTCCTCTCCTGGGACGAGTCACTCAGATTCTTTGGTTCTCCATTTCTTTATCTGTGAAATGAGGAAAGAGGATACCCGCTTGTATTGATTGTGGGGATTTCATGAGAAACCAAGACAGTTTGCCAATAATTTCTACCACGTAGAGTACCTGCTGAGCATCCGGCCACTGAGAGCGGTTTCTATTATCAGTGTCCTTGTTGCCGAGAATGGCAGGCTACGTGACAGTCTGGTCCTTGAAATGTTTATCTGGGCCATGATGAGAACTGCACCCTGGCAAACTGTGCCGCTTGTCCAAGTTCCCGCTGTTAGGTCTTTTTATTATGTGCACGCGTCCCTAGAGTCGTGCCCGACTCTTTGCGACCCCATGAACTGTACCCTGCCAGGCTCCTCTGTTCTTGGGATTCTCCAGGCAAGAATACTGGAGTGGGTTGCCATGTCTTTCTCCAGGGAATCTTCCCGACCTAGGAATCGAACCTGGGTCTCCTGTATTGCAGGCAGATTCTTTACTGACTGAGCTACTAGGGAAGCCCATTTTCAGGATACACTCCTCAAATTTCAGGAATAACTGTGGCTTCCTTTGGCTCATAAGGTGATGTCTTCTATGAATACATAGCCAGGTGGGCTCTGCATCAGCATGTCGTCCTTAGCAGCTACTCTGGGAGGGATGCAGAGTGAAGAGCTTGGCACCCTGCCCTGGCCCTGGCGGCACCAAGTAACCATGTGGCCCTGAGCAAGTGTCTGAACAGGGCTGACCCTCTGAAAAGCAGTGTGTGGAGGTGGGTGTGTCCTCTGAAGTCTCTCTTAGCTCTGGGAGATCTCGCATAGTGAAACCTACATCTTTGCACTGATGGCCTTGTCAGCGCTATGCGTGTGACTGTTAGAGTCATACAGTTATTACCAGAGGGTCCGAGAAAGCCTGGAAGATCACTGGCTCCTGGATTGACCCAAGAAATGAAGAAGGCCAGGAGCACAAGGGGCTCCGTCATGGGGCAGAGCCCCAGAGAAGGCCAGTGAGACAGGGACCGAGAGGTGGTCCTGACTGAATCTGAGACATCAGACCAGGCGGGAGAAGAGACTCGACCACACTGCATTTCGGGGAAGGAGGAGGGAAAGGAATGAAGGGCATCTGCCATGTCCAAAGGTGGCGACGCCATGCATGCCTGCTAAGCCGCTTCAGTCGTGTCCGACCCTTTATGACGCTATGGACTGTAACCCTCCAGGGTCCTCTGTCCATGGGATTATCCAGGCGAGAAGAACAGAATGCGTTGCCATGTCCTTCTCCAGGGGATCTTCCCGACCCAGGGATCTAACCCACTGCATCTCTTATGTATCCTGCATTGGCAGGTGAGCTCTTTACCTCTGAGGATCCCTGTGAAACCATCGGAAGGAGATCAGAAGGCCTGAGTTTGGCTGGGGCCATGCAGTGCTCACTCTGCCCGGGTGAGGTGACTCCCCCGTCACACGTCACCAGCGTCTGAATTGCAGGCACCCCAGTTGCTGCCCATCTAGCACGGAGGAGGAATACACAGGGCTCCCATTACATTGTCTGGTGAAGGCTTGGCTCTTGTGGTTTCTTTCTCACTTTCTTCGGAAAAAACTTGAGGCAATGCACTGATCCAGTGTGAGTATGCCAGTTGTCTTCCCCTGCTGAGAGGCACCAGTCAAGAGCATGTTAAGGGCCAAGGAGCCAGGAAGCAGCTGGGCACAGGTTCCTCTCACCCTGGACGCCACTGCTTTTGATTGGAAAGGCAGAGGCTGCTGGTCACCCCGACAATGGCACGCGTGCCGTCAAGTCCACTGGTGATTTTACCAGTGCTAATAAATACTGATATTGCAGATGAGGAGTCTAAAGTATAACCTAAATGTAAGCATCCTGACATTCATAGCAGCATTATTTGTGATAGCCAAGGTATGGAGGCCACCTAGGCAGGGACGAGGAAGCCTGGTGGGCTGCCATCTATGGGGTCGCACAGAGTCGGACACGACTGAAGCGACTTAGCAGCAGCAGGCGTCTATCAACAGATGAATGCATAAGGAAGATGTGATATATATATATATATGATAAGTTATGTATATATTTATATAATATATATATGATGCTATGCTGCTGCTGCTGCTAATGTCTGTCCGACTGTTAGCGACCCCATGGACTGCAGCCCACCAGGCTACTCCGTCCATTGGATTTTCAGGGCAAGAGTACTGGGGTGGGGTGCCATTGCCTTCCCCATGATGCTATACTACTCAGCCATAAAGAAGAATGAAATTTTGCCATCTCCAACAACACGGATGGACTTGGAGGTTACTGTGCTCCATGAAAGAAGTCAGAGAAAGACCAATACTGTGTGATGTCACTTATATATGGGATCTAAAAAAAATACAGCAAACTTGTGAATATAACAAAAAAGTCGAGTGGGTACCAGGGTGTGAGGGGAGGGGCAAGACAGAAGTGGGGGAAGGGAAGGCACAGATGGCTGAGTCCAAGGCTCAGGGGTATATTGTACCACATGGGAAATAGTGCCAATATATTACAACAACTGCAAATAGAAAAAAACTTAAAAGTTGTTCAAAAAATAAAATTGAAAAATATCCTTAATTAGTTAACCAACTATATTTTTGAATGGCCTGTTAAAACACTTAAATACAGCTTTTGGAACTATAGATATTCGTTTATATCCAAGAAGTCAGATTACAAAAACAGTAAAGAATAGCTGTTGAGAAAGATGATTTTAAATGAAGCCAGAGGAGAAAATTAGATCCTAGAATAGCTGGCATCGTCACTGGGAGTTTCAGTAGGTTTAACCATTGCTGATGCATTAGGCAGTCTCAAACATTAAAATGTTAAAACACCTTGGCTTCTTATGTCTGGGTCTTAGGGAGATAAGTGCTTTTATTTGTCTAATTACGCTGTTAAATGCACTAAACAAGAAGTGATCCACTCTCAGGTAAGAATCAGGGTGAGGAATCAGTGTTTGCTTTTTCATAAATATTGTGTATCCTTCTAATATGGTTTCTGCAGATTCAATATGCTGGTGCACATGGCGTGGTCCCTGGGACGGGTGTGCCAGTGCTTAGACTGCACTGTGGGGCTGGCTCCAGCTCTCGCCTTGGTGGCCGTGTCTACACTTAGGAGGGACTCTCCGGGATCGTTCCTCTCTCAGGGAGCAGTTGGTTTCTGTTTATCTGTGGGCTGAGGCTAAGCACAGATAACTGTAGTCCCCAAAGATATTTTTCTCAAATTTTGATAAACTCAAAATAGAAATTAAACTGGAATTCTGCAGCTGATGGCATTTATAGCAGTTTTTGCTAACACAAATGTTATGATATTTTAAAAATGAAGAAAATTGGCCTTGCTCCCAGAAAGGCGATGCTCGGAGAGTTCGACAGATCTGTTGATGCACATGAATAAAAGCACAACAACCAGGACAATACCCCGCCTCTCAGCCTCTCTCTACATGCACACACACACGCACTCCCACACGCACGGGCCTGTCTGTGGAATGCTCAGCGCTGAAGCAGGTGCTCTCCCTTCTACAAAATCCCCAAAGTTCAATCAAACAGAAATTTCTGAAGGCTCAGCCAAAACTGAGTCTGTAGTTTGCAAATGCAAAGTGAAAATACCTTCACTGAATGGTCACAAAGACCTACACTGGCTGGTTTCTAGTCTTAATGTGCCAAGAAGTGTGTGCGTGTGCGTGTGTGCGCGAGCGTGTGTGCACGTGTGTGCGTGCGTGCACGTGCATGATGCTGCTTTCTTGTTTTTTTCAGTAATTCTTATACTGAACTTGCTGAACCTAGACGCTGAGTTCACATGGCCCTAAGCACTGTGAGAATTTGGACTGCTAGACTGAAAGGATCTGGCACAATCTAAAAGAATTAAAATAATTCAGGTTGAAAATGAAATGCTAGTAAAACCTTCTAGGCTGAACTGCCTATTTGCTTGTTTATAAAAACCAAGCAAGTTGTAATCAGTCACTCAGCCATCATCGTGGAACAAACTATTGTGGGGCTTGCTCTATGCCAGTTGCGTACTGTACTGAGGAGGGGAAAGTGATGGTTCTGTTTTCTGGGAACTCCCCTGGCAAAGGTGAATCTTGAAGTCAGACGGTACAAACCCTGGGAAGAGCAGAGAGGGGCGCAGGAGGGAACGAGATCTGGAGTCTGTCATGGAGGGCTTCTTGGAGGAAGTGACATTTGAGCTAAGAGCTGAAACTAGATGAAGAAATGGAAGCCACCTAGGTGCTTAGGGCCCCGCCCAGAAAACAGACCAGGGTGACCGAGCGCGGCTCACTGGAGGCAGTGCCTTGCCAGGCGCTCGGGAGTGTGGAGCCAGGCCGTGCAGGGCGGTGTGGGGTGCAAGCCACGTGGCTCGGATGGAAAGAGCAGGCGCCCTGGACAGTCATGTGAAGGAGACCCTGCAGAAGTTATCCTGTCACCCCCAGGGGTCGCCAAATCAGTGTCATTTCAGCCACATGCAGCAAAACAAAAAGGACAATTACAAAGTAACACCTCAGAACTATTGTAACCACACTGATGTTTTAAAACTCTTTGAAATGCAGAATGTTCAATCTGTAGGAACATCTATTTGCTTTCCCTTTAAATAAGCATTCGTTTTCACAAGGAGACAGACCACTTTTTGAGTAACCTATTGTGTGGAAACAGCAAAATCTGACTGTAACTTTGGTCCTTGACATTGGATGGGTTATGTGCTACCGTGGAACCTCCGAGAGACCTTGGTGCCAAACAAAATTCAGGGTGAGAACAGATACCCGCCCTGAGGAACCTCTGGGCCCCTGAGCCCCATTTCCGTCCCTCGTGGAGGTGATGGCCATAAACAGGCGTTCCCACGTGAGTACCGCGTGCGCAAGAGTCCTGGGAGAAGAGCCGGGGAAAATTTGCTCCTGCGTTTACATGCTCCATTGGCGAACGAAATGGTAAATATTTAAAGCCTGAAACTCTTTCCACTTCTCCTTCAAAGACTCGCTCCGAGCCGCCCTGGCCGCCGGGGCGACGCTGCTCCCCGAGTCATTAATCACTCTTTGTTTGGGCCAAGTTCATTGTTCCGATCGTCCAATCCTGCCCGGGTGGGAGCCTCCGGCCCGGTTCTTTGTTCAGTGTGGGTCTCCTGGTCCTGTGGATACACCTGGGGGCGGGGACTGATTCGGGAGTCCTGTGCAGCTTTCAAAACCCGGAGGGTGAGGCAGAGACCTATTGTCTGTAATTACGTGGCTTGGGAAACACCCAGTGGCGGTTTTGGAAGCATCGCAGTAGGTGTGATGCTCTTAAAATCTCTGTCCTAATTAATCTGAAAACATGCAGTGAACGACTGATGTTTTATTGGGGACGGATGATTCTGGGGGGATCTCTTTCTGTACCCAACAAGGAAAAAGATGGATAAGATTATGCAATGTGCAGGAATGAAAGAATTACCCGAAACACTTGGTTTTGCCATTTAATTCACAACTTGAAATTATATAGCTAAACCTGGGTCCTCGGAGTCCCTAAAATACAGTCCGTCATTAGGAACTATTTAGGAACATTATTGGAGAGCTCTGGTAATGTATGGCTGCAGAGCTGTTTTAATGGAATTTAGGAATAAAAAATAATAACTTTCACCCCCGTAAAATATCCTCTGTCAACCCGTGATTTGTAGGTGGCATCCTGCACGTGTATATGTGTGTATCGGCAGTTCTTTACAAGATGCGTACATTTTTATTTTGTTTACCTGTATGCAAGGCACTAAAAAGGGTTTTATTGGAAGCACATACTCTAGATTTACAATATTATATTCGAGAGTATACATTTTCTAGCAACAACAACAAAAAAGGCCCCACTGTATCCACACCAGTGACAAATCTGCCAGGAAGTGACTAGTTGATATGCCTTTTTATTACCACAGCTGCCTTGTTTTTTCTACTCAAAATAAAAGAAAATCACAGGATCCTTAAAATAATAGCTGGCAGCAGGTAGTTACCGGGAAATGCATGTCCCGACTCTTCACTTTGTAGCATCCATCTGGATGGCAGATGAGAGGCTGGGATCTGCGGGTCGGTGACAAACACACGGGGTAATAGCATTCAGCTCGCCTAACTGCAAGAGTGAATTCACCAGTCCTCTTTGTGTGATTGTGGACCTGACATGTCGGATGAGAGGGGGACCCGGATCACCTGCCAAAACAACAGCACAAATAAATGCCCGACCCCGGGCGGCTTGATGTCGAATTACAAACACGGCTCCCATCATCGATTCAAACTGGGCCGAGACGGAAGGCCCGAGTCGCTGCCTTACACGAAGGGGGCTCTCACAGCCCGACCGCACCCGCCGGCTGGCTGGTGGGGGGCGCGACCTCGTGCCTCTGGGCTGCATGGCACCCAGGATGCCCATTTTCCATTCGCCGGGTGGGGCCCGGGGCTCTGCAAGTAGGACAGCGATATTTAGCAGCCACGGGTTTTCTTCTAAAAGTTCTCTGATTGTCTAACGTGACAGCTCTGAAACAAAAATTGCCTCCTGTAGTAGCTTGATTGAGGCCGGAGGCAGATCATAGGCGTGAGAGAGGCAAACGCAGCCTTCTCTGCTGTGTCTTTTTCTTCACTTACGCTCCTTGCATTCATACTGAGCCCCACCGCCCACCCCGCCNAGGGCACGTGCAGGCCTGTGTGTGTGCTGGGTGGGCAGTCGGGGAGCAGATCAGGTACCCTGAAACCTGGGGGAAGTCTGAGAGATGCCAGCAGAATCTGAAGCTGTCTCTTATACACATCTAGGATGGCGGTTGTGAGGAGAAGGTGATATTTATTGGCCTAGGTTTTTTTTTTTTTTTTTCAAGATTCAAAATAAGACAAAGTGCTGCTTACACAATTCTGCCCACGATAAAGCAAACTCTCACGATTAATTGCAGGTTCCCGTGCATTTGGGTTTATTTTGTTTTATAGGGTACACAGAAAATGCTTTTACACACTGCTTTCGACATTCTTGAAATTTCTGAAAATAAAAGAGACTTTTATTATTTCTTTACAAAATTTTGGGCGAGGCCCTGATTTTTGCCACCCCACTCCAGGATGGCCAAGCAGAGCGTCCTGCCTTCCTTCTTTCTTTTTTTGTTCCTTTTCCCTCCCTCCCTCCCTCCCTACTTCTTCCTTTCACAAAAGCCCCCTGTGAAAGTTGTAAGGGAAGCATATTACAGCAGGCCCGCCCCTTAAGCAGACTTTTCGGGGATCCCAGTGGAAGCCTCTGGTCCTTGGGGCCACAGAAGCTCTTTGCCTCCATCACCAGATGGCCTTCAGTCTGACTGTGTGGGTTTGCCCTGTGCTACCTGCTACCCCTTACCACCGACAGATGGGGATCTGAAAGATCTTGAAGAGGCTTAAATGACCCTCAATGTGCGGACCAAACACCATGTCCGACTAACTGACCGGTGGTACTCAGAGAAGGGAAATTTTAGCTGCTTTATCTTCTGGGCACTCATTTTAAAAATTACGCGCGTGTTTAAAATATGCTGCACACTTAAAATACACATTCTCTACTTTCAGCCCGTGATTTAAATAGTCTCCCAATAAGCCCAGTTTTAAATGATTCCAGAAAACTCTACATCCATCTAAATTCCTCGAAAAGTGCAGCCAAGGGCTGTGGATTGTGATTCCCAGATCAGCAATGATTCTCACCAGCATGCCTGGGTTTCTGATTTTCCAAAATGAGCACCCCTTAAGTTTACATGAAAACATTTAAAATTTTCTCAATACGCTTAATGGTATGTCACATTATTTCTAGCCTAGCCAAGGCTTCTAGCATCCCAGGGAAATTCTTATTTAGCAAACAGACTCTTCAGTAAGAGAACTAAATTTAGCTCTTTGCAAGGAGGTTATAAATACTAATTTTTTCTGGTGCCAATATTGATGATTAAATCACTCTAATTGGAATTGTTTGAGCTAAGCATGAGGTGATTTATTTACCTGCTCTGTTTACATGAAGTAGATAGCAACAATTACATTTATTTTAACTGTAGTTATTAGAAATACAGTAAATGTAATATATGCCAGAAGCAAATAAACATATTAGCAGGAAGTGTTTGAATGATCTGAGTCACCCTACGAGCTGGCATAGCAGGTGGTGATATCCTGTTTTTAAATTACATTTCAGCAAGTGAACATAATAAATCCTCCTGTGTTATACATTTCGCTGGTAGCGACTTATACTCACATTATTCAGTTTGACCTCATTCCTGCTAATCACCATCTCGGTTTTAATAGCTGCCACAGTGAGTGAAACAGTTAATGCAGTATTTCTTGCCGAAAGAGTGCCTGTCAGGCTATTGATGACAAATTAAAATTAATAAAGAAGATCTGCGCTGAATTGGAGGCAATGGGTAGCACTGCCGCCCACGTGGCGCCCGTGGCCTCTGGGGCGCTCTGTGAAGAATGATGTTTTTGGTGTGTGCATTGTCTTGAAAGGCAACGCTAAAACTGCCAAATCCCTGCCTTCGCCGGGAAGACTTCCTGAAATAGGAACTGTATTCTTTTAGCCCTCATCACATGTAATTTATCCCTTGGAGAGTTATTTCCCGTTCTGTACACCTTAGCTCTGTGCTGTAATAATAGTATGTTTCCAAGGTTCTACAATTTTATTTACCTCAGTAAGAACCTTTACAAGAACAATCACGTACAGATAGGAGCCCAGAAAACACGGCAAGAATGTGCTGCCTTGCTGCCAGATGGACTTGCCTCCATCTCAGGGGCCCCGGCGCCTCCTTAAAGAGCTAGTACCGCTGCTTGTTGGAAAAGCACTCAGCGTTTTGGGGTCATTCTTTCCTTTCTTACAGAAGACGAGGTCTCATCACAGAGCATTTATCCTTCCAGTGGTTCCAAAATGAGAGAGTAACACTCTCTAGAAGATTAGACTAAATATCCTAAGTACCTATGTTCCCATAGCTTATGTATGTCGTGTGTGTGTGTGTGTGTGTGTGTACCCAGTGGCTCAGTTGTGTCTGACTCTTGGCAACCCCGTGGACTGTAGCCCGCCAGGCTCCTCTGTCCATGGGATTCTCCAGGCAAGAATACTGGAGCGGGTTGCCATTTCCTCCTCCAGGGGATCTTCCCGACCCAGGGATCGAACCCATGTGTCTTGCGTCTCCTGCCTTGCCAGGCAGGTTCTTTACCACTGTACCGCCAGGAAAGCCCCTAAGTATGTTTTATGTTTACATATATATATATAATGATCATTAAAAGGAAAAATGAAGATTCCGCTGGGGAATGGGGGGCAGGGAGAGTCCCACCCACCATCCGGGACGGTGTGGGAGGCCGCTCGGGGGCCCTGAGTTAGATGGCCACGGCAAGGTGACCTCATTGCAGGGATGGCTGCAGCCTTTGCAGAATCAGCAGAGGTAGTTCTTACTGTACCCGGGAGACACAGCTCAGAGATGGAGCCGTTTGATCCCCAAAGAGGCCGTCCACAGAGGCAGGCACGGAAGGTCTGGGCTGGTTGTCTGGTAAGTGCTGGGCCTGGTGGCTGCCCTGGAGAGAGGAAGTGGGATGACAGCCCTGCCCCTGGCTCCTGCAGGGAATCTAGGGGAACCCGGAGCCGTCCCCACCGTCCACGAGGAAATGAGGCTTCTGGCAGCTCCGGCCCCGGGCGCTCAGGGGCCCACCGTCCAGACTCCATCGGCTGCTGATGGCTTTGTGATCTCAGGTGTCCGCCCCACCCTGGCTGGAGCCAGGATTTCTCGTGTGTGTCCTGTCTGAGTTGTCGGCTCGAGGATCCCACTGGAGAAAAGACCAGCGGGAGCAGTCCTGTCTGGGCCCCAGGGCCCCGGGGGAGCCAGTCTGCCCCTTGCGGAGCTCCGGGGGAGGGGGTCGCTGTCTTGCTGTGCTCCTGCACCCCTTCCCAGGCCTGAGCCCTGCAGCCCACCTGCTCTCCAGCCCTCCCTGACCACCATGGGGCCGCCTGGTCCTGTCTCCCCGACCACCCCCAGACTTGGACGTCTGTGTGGCCCCCCCATCACTGGCACACGCTTGAGTCGGGGGCACAGGCTTGCTTCCCTGAACTGGAATCCTCCAGGGCAGAGGCCATCTGAATTGTAACTGTTCACGAAAGGACTTGGACACTGGCAGGCTGTGGACAGACTGGCCGTCTCGCTTTTCTTCGTCTTCCAAGAGCCATATCTGGACCCTGTCTCGGCTCCATGTGACTTCAGATAGGGAGTTTACTTTAGCAGTGCATCAGTGAATTCATTAAAATATATTTTTTATGGTGGTGACATTGTTTATAACACTCTAAGTTCCGTGCGTGATGACCTGGAAGGGTAGGGTGGGAGGAGTGGGAGGCAGGCTCAAGAGGCGGGTGATAAATGTGTGCACGGAACTGATTCACGCTGCTGTATGAGGAGCCAACACGACACGGTAAAGCAATTATCCTCTAATAAAAACTCTAAACAGAACTCCACGTGTGCGCACTGTATTTCTGCTTCTGTATACCCTCCAGCGTGCTCACCACCAGAGTTTGGTTTCCACCCACTCCCGTTCAGCTTTACTTCTTCCATCCTCCCCTGACCTTCCCCTCTGGGAACCGCCGCTCTGTTCTCATATCTGTGTGTGTATTCTGGTGTGGGTGGGTTTGTTCATCTATTTTGTTTTTGGTTCAGCAATACATCTGAGATGCAGATTGTGCCAACAGGATAAAAGAGACTTGGAGTTCAGGTATTTAGTAATGGTCTTCACCAGATTCCTAAATCCTTTTCTCTCTTCCGTAGAAGCTCATACAAGGACTTTACTGGAAATTGCCGTGCACATTATAGCCTACTGCAAGCTGCAGCCTCCTCTGTCCTGCCCAGACGTTGAGCTGTGTTGCCACGTGCTTTGCATGTAGCGCTTGTGTATTCCCGCTGGTGATCAGTGACCATCCATCTAACAGGTGTGTAATGGAAGCTGTGCATTCGTCTCGGTCCTGAAATGCGGAATTGTTTTAATACAGGATTAAGAGGGTTGACACCTTGAGTAATTGAGACGAGGTCCTTTGCAATTCATAGGGTTGACATATACTAGTCAAATTGCTCTGTCTCTGAGTTATAAAATAAAAATATAGAAAACGAGGAATTAATTCAATTAAACATTTTCCCACCCACATTTTACCTTTCCTTGCTACTCTGGGGAATAATTTATGAAATATATATCACCAGAAGACTTATTTTTGCCATTATTTTTAACTTAATGAGTGTACCTTGCACATCAGAGAGAAAGAACAAAGGTTAAATTTTACATTAACAGCACATTGCAACATGGTATGCAAATACCTATATGCAAATATAAAGCTCCTGGAAGATGAATGTGTTATATTTTTAACCAGTTAACTATGACTGTGAAGTATTGTGTGAGATATTCAGTGGTTTCATTTTTATATCTTTCTTGTAAATAATGCATAAAGTATGCAGATGGTGTCAAAATATGATTAAACTATTAGCTTTATAGTTTTCATAGTTAAGAATGTGTTCAGCATGGAGCCCCTAATAACTCATTTCTAAAGGCAGCGACCAGTATGAAATATTTCTTGTTCAAGTGAACATTATCATGTGACATAATGATTTTGCTTAAAACCAAGTTAAATGAGGAGTAAAATTAAACAATATTGCATGAATTGTGTTTGACTAATTTTGTGTCACATTATATTAGCGAAGCTTTCAGAATATGTGTTAATGACAAATAGTGTAACCCCCCGACATACTTTATATGTCTGTACAACCACCCTTAAGTCATTAGCTTTTTAAAGGCTCATTTTGTTTGCAGTTTTTGTAGCCGGTGGCTTTTCTTGATTATTTTTGCCCATAAAAGTAGACACAATTCAGAAATAAATTTCACATACATCGTGGGGACTTAATTTCAGTAGCAAGGGTGTGATTTTTATAAGGAAAGCAAGTCGTTTGAAAACTTGAGACTTGACGAATGCTATTTCTAAATTAGTCATCCTAATGACTTCTTAAAATACAAGTCAGCTTCAGAAGGTCCATCCTGATGTGTGGTGGTGAACTTCGCTGAACTGAATTTGATGAGAAGACAAGCGGTCATCAGCTCTGCGGTTCGCTTCCCCTAAGCAGCGCACCGTCTTTACGGCGTGGGTAGGCTGACTTCTCCGGTGGGCGATGTCCGTGGCGGCCCGGGTGGTTGGTTGGTTAGCCGTGTGTGGTTTGGCTGCAGGCCGGCTCTCGTCTTCCGTGGCGGGCTCGGGAGTGGTGCTGCCTGAAGCCAGACAGAGTGGCAGAGGCACCCAGTCAGCAGAGCAGCAGGAAAGACCCACTTGGCCCTCGGAGGAGATTTGACCTTTACCCCGAGCAGGGGCGACCTTGCTGATCATACAAAGGGATTCAAGGTGTTGGGAACCACGATGGGTGGAGGAATAAAGCTGACCAATTATGAAACCCACATCATGTGGGCATCGATGCTGTTTTCCAAACTGTCTGGTCTCACTGAGCTCTCACGAAGAGCTCCAGCTTGGGAGGTGAGAAGCGGGCTCGAGGGGCAGTCCTTACTCGCTGGAATGTTGGACCGAGGGCCCAGGGCACGTGCAGGCCTGTGTGTGTGCTGGGTGGGCAGTCGGGGAGCAGATCAGGTACCCTGAAACCTGGGGGAAGTCTGAGAGATGCCAGCAGAATCTGAAGAGCTCCTGCTGCCGCTTCTCGACCAAACTCTGCTCTGGACCACTGGGGTCCGTGAAAACAGGCTGAAATCTGGCAGATAGGCAGAGCACCGTTTTCAGTTACTAGCAAAACACCATTATGCTTCATGCCTTTCGGGGCTTAATGGAATGAAATGCTATTAGGCGCCAATGGCAATGAAATCACGGTTGGATGCAGGTGTTAGGATGCAGGTGCTGACATGGACCTGAGCTGTCCCCGGGGGTGAGAGGGAGTCCCCTGGGGGCACAGGTGTGCCTGTGACCTTCCCCTTAAGGAGGCAGAAGTGACTGAGGACCTGCAGAGAGCATTTGCTGAGGAGCAGACGGGCCCACATTTACAGCAGAAGTATCGTGACGATGACTGAGCGCATTGCATCAGTAATCAAGACACTGGCCCGTGAGCTGGTGGTGCGTGCACAGAAAGAAGATTCTAGAACTTTGTAAAGGCTGTGGTTACTACAGTTTGAAAACACACGTGCATCTCTCCACACATAAAACATGTGGGAGAAGTTGATCCCACTGGTGAACAGCTCTTATCCAAGGATTTGTGGATCCTCAGTGATTCCTGCTTTTTCCTGTATGCCATTTTGCATTTTCCAAATTCTTTTAAGAGCATTAAGTTTTAACTTTGATTTTATTCTGTGGAATTTATTCATGTTTAAAATTCGAGATAAATACAAGGGAGAAATGAAATATCTCATCATTCCAGAGCCTAGATAACCTCTGTTGACGTGTAAAAAATAAAATTTAAAAGCAACACTTGGGGCTTCCCCAGTGGCATGGGTGGCAAAGAATCCACCTGCCGATACAGGGGACCTGGGTTTGAGCCCTGGGTCGAGAAGATCTCCTGGAAAAGGAACTGGCAACCTACTCCAGTATTCTTGCCTGGGAGATCCCATGGACAGAGGAGCCTAGTGGGCTACCATTCATGGGGTCACAGCGAGTCGGACATAACCTAGCAACTAAACAACAGCAACAAAAGCAATATATTTGAGTTTTTGAAATCTTTGCTCTTTCCATACTTCTAGAAGGATAATTGACATTCATGGCTTTAATACTTGTAGAAAGATGGTATGCATAAACCAATGTGCAAGTAGAATTTATACATAGGAATCAGACTAGGTAAACCCCTTCGAATTTGCTTTCTTCGTGTGATAGATTTCGGGTCTCTTTCTGTGACTGTCTAATTATCCCTATTTTCCTCTGAGTACATTTATGTCGGTTTTCAGTATGTATGCTCAGAATATGAGGCTGTGCGCACATAAAGAACTTTGTAAAAGGCTGTATGCATTATTAGTTCTTAGACTTAGAAAAAAATTTTCTACTGCAGGTCAGTTTTTTGATTGGGAATGAAAACAAAACCAAACAATATGAGTTGTTCTGAAGAACCTGTGACTGTGATGGATTCAGATTTTTCTGGTGTGTGGGGTCCAGGTAGCCTGTCACTGCTCCCGCTTCGCCTTGGTGCGTCTCAGCAGCCTCTGTTCCCTGAGGGCCTGATCCTTGCTGCCTAGAGACACATCTCCCAGCTTCCACGACATCACGTTCCAGGGAGGAGCTCGCTCAAGTCACTTCTCCAGCCCCCAGGGGCTCCACCTGGAGAGAGATGTGAGCCACCACCCGGGGTGACTAGCCCTCCTGGACCCCGATGGTCCCTGGGAATGCTTGATTCGCCTAACATGAAGCTCCTCAGTCCTTTTCATTCAAGTGATTGTTTTAAAATAAATAAAAGTCAAAAGTCTTCCTTGTAAAATGTCAAGCCATATGAGATAAGAGCCGGTGCTCCCTCCCCGGAGGAAACTGCCGTGTGCAGCTTGATACTGCCTTTCAGACTCATCTGAGCCTAACCCACGCACAGTCTTACACACGGGTGCATGTGCTTCCTCGTGCACAAACGGGGTCCCTTCCCAGCTTGCCCGTTGTTTTCACCCTGTGAGCACACACACAGCCTCCTTCTTGTTCAGGGCTGCAGGGCTCTCCATTGGTGTGCAGACACCGGGACGGTTGTCGAGGTTTCACCACCACAGACAATGCTGAGACAGGCATCTACCGGGCCCGCATCCTCAGGGCTGTTTGTGAGCTGGCCTCTGTGGCTGGAGTCGGGGTGGGTGGTCAAAGTAACCACGCTTCGTCTTTTATGGGATGTTGCCAAAACACCCTCCAGTGTGGTTTCCAGTAGAGTCCAGCCACCAGCCGTTGCCCTTTCCTGGTCCCTCAAGCCTCTTTCGACTCTGGTTTTATTAGCCCTTTACACCTTGGCCAGCAAGGCTCGTGAAAACAAGAACCTTGGTGATGGAGTTCTCCCACAGCCCCTGTCCTGCTCCTCCTGCCCTGCGGGTGCTGGCTTCTGGCTGGCCTTGTTCTGCCCTCTGAGCTGGGGTCTCCTGCCTCCCCAGATGTCAGCTCTCGCCTTTGCACCTTGCCCTCAAAGTCCACCCAGGGAGTCCTGACCTCCCTCGGGGCTCTGAGCTTTGCCTCCGATGTCTGGCCACTCTGCGCCTTCATCCCCACCGCGTGCCCCTAGGTCGACCTTTCATCTCCCTCTCCAGTCCTGCACTGCAGGCATTGGCACTCACTAAATGCTTGTGGAATGGTTACTCAAACACATGCAAGGATATCAGGATAAGGAAGAGGCTATATTTAAATCTCTATACTATTTTCCAGCTAATCCTGTGTTATATTCAGTATAATTTAAGAGGAAAGTCATTTTTCTGCTCCCCTGTTCTTTTTCAGTACAAAGTTGACTTGGCATAATGCATTACTATTCATTTAACCAATCCTCATTTAAAAAAACTCCCTCATGTTGCTTTTATATTCAGGAAATCAACCAGTCACCGATCAATACGCCTCGCCTGTGGGTCCCCTTGTTGGGTGGGACTGGAGGCGCTCCAGCGCTGTCATCTTCCTCTTCGTCTGCAGGATTTTTCACACTGGAGGCAGAGCTGGTCGTATTTGGATAAGACATGTTTAACTTTAGGAAAGTGTGTGAAAATATGAAAAAAAGATTGAAATTGTGATATCGGTTGATCCAGCAATCGATCTTAAAAATTAATCAGAGTAGTGTGTAAAGTGAAAGGATGCTTGGTAAGAACTGATGCCCAGGAGTAGAGGACTGGTCCATTAAATTAGGATACAGTTGCAGAATGGAAAAAATGCAGTCATTAAAAATAACATGTGTGTGCACATATATATATATGCATATACATACATTGTTATATATAAATGTGTGTACAATGGCAGCCCACTCCAGTGTTCTTGCCTGGAGAATCCCAGGGATGGGGGAGCCTGGTGGGCTGCCAACTATGGGGTCGCACAGAGTCGGACACAACTGAAGTGACTTAGCAGCAGCAGCATACATATATATACATACACATATATATTTTGAAATAAATGTCCACAATTCATGGTCAAATGAAAAAAGCAAGTATAATCATACTCTATGTAGAGTATGATTCATTTATCTAAAATATATATTGAAATATGTATATATACACACTTTAGGACTTCTTTCAGGGGTCCATTGAAGTCAACATTATATTTTTGCAGTTCTGAGTCAAAGCTAGTTTCGAAATAGCTAAGATGTCTTTTGCCTTCTTCACTTTCTTTCTCATGACTACATGGCAGAATTTTCCAGAGTCTTCATGAAGTGTGATAGCACAACAAATTGAATACAGAAGAAAATAGGAGAATCCAGCTGTCTTCCATTAAGCTGGACTTACAGAGATTTGCAAAAATGTAAAACAATACCGCTCTATATGTTCTTCGTATTAACATGTTGTGGATTTATTATTTCTTTAAGAAAGGAATTAATGAATAAATATTTCTAAAATGATAAATTTTAGCTTTGATATGGTAAATAGCAACAGACATAGCCCATATAAACAAAACCGTTTTGTGTTTTTGAATAATTTTAAGAATATAAAGGGAACTTGAGATCAAAAAGTTTAAAAACTGCTGGCCTAGACCACAGTCTAATGTTCAAAAACATATGTGAAATAAAAGAATGAATGACTCAGTTGAGGTTACTATTTTGATGTCATTTTCAGTTTGCTTTATATGTATTTAAAGTTTTTATGTGCTTTGCTTTTTTATTAAGCATGCAAATTAAGTTCATTCTTATCCTTCTAAAAGTGCTATAAATATCATTTTGATGGTTGTATAATAGTCCATGTAGTATAGTGATTCTCTATTGCAGGGGAGGATCAGAATTGCCTACAGAGCTTTAAAAACTTATAAGCCTTCCTGGGTAGGTTTTGGTCATTTTTAGGCTCTTTATGGGCATTGCCAAATTGCCTCCCCAAAGTTGTACCTGTTTATGTCCTTCTCACTGTCAGGAGCAGTTACATGAAACGAAATCGTCTGTCCCATGCGTCCCCCCGCCGTGGACAGGGCTCCTCCGGTATGGGTGCAGAGCGGCCGTCTCCTGCCTTTGTGAGCTATCAGGTCGAGCATCTAAGGAGGCCCCTGAGAAAGGCCCAGCTTCACCTCTCTGACCTTCATTTCTTCCCAGGGTTTGGCCTCCCCTGTGAGTGCGGAGCCCCAAGTTCCAGACCTGCTCCCAAGTTTTCCTGCACTTCGGCCTTCATCTGAAGAGCTGTCTCAGGGCACTCGCCCGCGTGTCACCGTCTGCCTTGCTGTTTGACTCCAAAGGAGATGCATTTCAGCCCAGTCTCTGCCATGGGGAAGATTCAAAAACCACAGCCTGGGTCACCCAGTGGAGCTCTATCCACCAAAGCCTTCCTAGAGCCCCGGTCAAGTACCAGCGGTGTCCCTGAGACACAGCTAATATCCAGCCAGTGTGGAACTGGCCCGTGGAGAGTGGGCTTGCATGAGGAGAAACCACAAACAGCCCAGGAACACGGGGGACACGCTGAACCTCCCTGGTAGGGAAAAGGCGCAGCAAACGGGATCAGTGTGATGTCATTTTGACCCAGCAGTTAAGCAAAGGTTAAGTAGATGATAGTATCCGATGCTTGCAAGGTGGGCGCGCCCAGAAGTAGCTGTTGAGGACGTGCTGTGGGTGGCCCCCTGGAGAGGTTTAGGAGTCCCCACCCACCCCGTGGGCACAGCGACCCAGGGTCTCAGTGCCTCCTGTCCTGTGAAAACCGTGAGACATGCAGTGCAAGGCTGTGTGCAAAGACACTCTTCTTAGTGTTGATTCCAATAGAGAAAAATTAAAGGTCCCCAAAGGGGCCTGATGAGGTGAATTCCGGAGCATTAGAAAGACAGACTATTATGTTGCTCTTCAAGTTGCCTTTTTTTTTTGAATAGTTTATAATGATAAGAACAACCTCATAATTTATATTTAAAAATCTGACTTCAAACCTGATTATGTTATTTTCTAAATTATGTACACAAATACAGATATACAGATATGGACAGAAGATAGAAACAGATAAAGGTAGATAGAAAAACGTCTGGAAAGAAGACACCAAAACATTAATAGTGGTAAATTACATCTGGTTTTAGGATGCCTATCTATCTGTTAATCTATAAACTTAGGACTCATGTTAAAACATATATGCAATTTCCCCCTATAAATATATGTCTACAATAAGTATTTACTTTCCTGAAATCAAAGCAACTTGAAAGCAAGGTTTGAAGTCCCAGGTTTTAGGAAAAGGTATCTGAGAGAAAGGCCACCCAACATGGGCACTGATATTTAACTTGGGAACTGGACAAGTCTGAGTTAGCAGGCAGTGCAGGAGTGGAGGGGTGGCAGGGAGGGGAGGGCGCAGGGTATGCCGGGGCCCCTGTGGCCCCGGAGAATGCGCTGAAGGAACTGTGCACCCGGGTCCGCAAACGGCAGCCTGCAGGGCAGATCCAGCCAGCTGCACGTTTGTGAATAAAGTTTTTTTTGTTACTTTTTATTGATGTATAGTTGATTTACAATGTTTGTGTTAGCCCCAGGGGTACGGGCTTCCTTTGTGACTCAGACGGTATGGAACCTGCCTGCAATGCGGGAGCCCCAGGTTAGATTCCTGGCTCAGGAAGATCCCCTGGAGAAGGGAATGGCGACCCACTCCAGTATTCTTGACCAGGGAATTTCATGGACAGAGGAGACGAAACTTTCGCTTTCTGTGTACAGCACAGTGTGTCCGTTACATACATGTATCTGTGTATTTTCCCCAGATTTTTCCCCATTGTACGTTATTTGTTGTTGTTCGGTTGCTAAGTTGACACGACCCCATGGACTGCAGCACGCCAGGCTTCCCTTTCTTTCACCAACTCCCGGAGCTCAAACTCATGCCCATTGAGTCAGTGATGCCATCCAGCCATCTCATCCTCTCTCGTCCCCTTCTCCTGCCTTCCATCTTTCCCAGCATCAGGGTCTTTCCCAGTGATATGGGTTATTACACGATATTAAATGTAGCTCCTTCTGCCATAAAGCAGGCCTCTGTTGGTTATCTACTCTATGTGTAGCATGTTAACATGTGTGTGTGTGTGTTAATCCCCAGCTCCTAATTTATCCCTCTGCCAACCCTTTTCGTTTTCTATGTCTGTGAGGCTGTTTATGTTTTGTATAGATATCCATTCATTTCATTTTTTAGAGGCCACATGCAAGTGATGCCATATAGTATTTATAAATAAAGTTTTATTGGTGAGTAACTGAATGTGTGAAGGGGCTTCCCTGGTGCCTCAGTGGTAAAGAACCCGTCTGTCAGTGCAGGAGACGCAGGTTTGATCCTTGAGTCAGGAAGATCCCCCAGAGGAGGAAATGGTAACCCATTCCAGTATTCTTGCCTGGGAAATCCCACGGACAGAGGAGCCTGGTTGCCAAGTGGTTAGCATGTTGCCTTCCAAAACGGGGGGTGTAGCTTCAGTCCCTGGTAGGGGAACTAAGATCCCACGTGCTTTTTTGCTGTGACCAAAAAAGCAAAACATAAAACAGAATCAGTATTATAACAAATCCAATACAGGCTTTAAAAAATGGTCCAGTAAAAAAAAAAAAACTTAAAAAATTAAAATAGCTATATGAGACTGCTGCTGCTGGTGCTAAGTCACTTAAGTCGTGTCCAACTCTGTGCGACCCCATAGACGGCAGCCCAGTGGCAATATTTTGACAATTCTGAATATAGCTCTTATCCCTTCCTCATAAGCAGTGTCTGATTTTGGATCCATAATGCAGTTTGCCCCTCTTACCTGGGGCTAGAGACCAGGAGGGAATGTCCTCACCCATCCCAACTGCCATGAGGTTCTGGAGAACCTCAGAGACTGCAGAGTGGTTAGTACGACGAAAGAGCTTTTGCTGAGACATCTCTATTTCTTCACTCACAGTTTTCTGGTGAAGTGGAGGGGGTGTGGGCTGTACTGCCTTCTCTCTTGGGTTCTCCTAGACACATACTGCTTCCCCTGGGCTTGCTTCTGTGTTTGATACTGCCCTAGAGTCCCCTGGGGTAACAGAAGGTATTTATGTCATACATTGTGGGTGTTTATTATAGGTAATATGTGTAATGTATTAATAGCATAAGATATACGCACAATACTCTCTTCCTAAAATAAAACAATGTGATTCTATAACACAGCTGCCAAGAGTTTGTGGGGAGGACTCACGGGCTTGTGCTGAAATTGTGTCTGGAGTTCCCTGAGGGCCAAGATGTTGTACACCTTGTCCTCGTCCATCCTCAGCATGCTACAGAGTTCATGGTACACAGTAGGTCCATGTCAGGGGTGGGGTAGGTGGTGAGTGGTAGGGGCTGGGTGCTTTGATCAAGAATGTGTTGATGACCCCTCTGCACTTGGGGCTCAGCAGTTTTGAAGAATAGTTGTAGCAAATTCAGTGGTGATCAAGGTCAATGTCCAAGAGGTTCAATCTCATGAATGAGAAGATCCAAGAAGGTCTGTTTCAAGACCGCTCCTGTGAGAGGACTGTGTGGAATCCAGAAACGGAATTCTGCTCCAGGAAGGGGGACTGGGAGAGTCTTGTCAGCTTTAGCAAATAAAATACAGGACTCAGTTCACTGGAGTTTCAAGTAAATGGATTTTTTTTTTTTTTTTTTAGTATAACGATATCTCAGATACTTAAAATAAATTATAAATAAACTACCAGCTGAGCACCGAAGAATTAATGCTTTCGAACTGTGGTGTTGGAGAAGACTCTTGAGAGTCCCTTGAACTGCAAGGAGATCCAACCAGTCCATCCTAAAGGAAATCAGTCCTGAGTATACATTGGAAACACTGATGCTGAAGCTGAAACTCCAGTACTTTGGCCACTTGAAGCGAAGAGCCGACTCTGGAAAAGACCCTGATGCTGGGAAAGATTGAAGGCAGGAGGAGAAGGGGACGACAGAGGATGAGATGCTTGGATGGCATCACCGACTCAATGGGCATGAGTTTGAGTAAACTCCAGGTGTTGGTGATGGACAGGGAGGCCTGGCGTGCTGCAGTCCATGGGGTGGCAAAGAGTCAGACACGACTGAGTGACTGAATCGAACTGAACTAAACCAGGACATACTGTTTAAAAACATTTCCATTTTATTTAGGATTCAGATTTAACTGGTGTCCTGAATTTTCTCTGGCTTCCCAGCACAGAGAGGAGTGAGCAGAGTCAAGTCCTTTACTGTGAGTGGAACCGGAGAAGGAAGAGGGACCAGCCCTGAGAGAGGGTCAGTGGTCCGCATGGCAGTGAGGGAGCAGCCTCGGGGGGCTCCAGGGGGCTCGGTCCATCCAGGGGGCGCCTCCCCTGGGGGTGCAGCAGCAGCTGGGCACTGCCCATTCCTTGCTCTGCTTGCTCAAGCAGTGGGGACCCTGCCTGCTGGGTCTGCCGCCTGCTGGGACCTGTGGCTGAGTCAGCCCGCATGCAAAACCAGGACCCCCGGCTCTGGGGTAGAGGCAGGCCTGTCCCAGCCCTGGACATGCCACCTGCCCTGCCTGGTGCCCGGGACCGGGCCGGGGTCCATAGGCTGAGGGGCTGTACCTGCATACGCGACCCAAAAGAGCCACGTGGAGTCCTGTCCCCAGGGGGTCCCCTTCGTCCCCGTGACCGTGGTCCAGCCTACGCTGTACTCCCCTCTTCCTCCTCTCCTTCATTCAGTCCAGTTCAGCCGCTCAATCGTGTCCGACTCTGCGACCCTGAGGACTGCAGCACACCAGGCCTCCCTGTCCATTACCAGCTCCCAGAGTTCACCCGAACCCACGTCCAGTGAGCTGGTGATGCCATCCAGCCATCTCATCCTCTGTCGTCCCCTTCTCCTGCCCTCAGTCTTTCCAAGGATCAGGGTCTTTTCAAATGAGTCAGCTCCTTTATTAACTTGTATTACATTCTGTATGGCCAATGCCGTTAGCTTAAGAAGCAAAGATTGACTGCATGGCGCCTTTGCCTCCCGTTTGCGGAGCGTAATTGCAGCATTAAGTCAAAACTAAACCGTCGGCAGAGGGGATGAGTCAGCCTGTTGTAAGGCTGTGCTCTAAGTCAATTTAGATGCCTTTGCAAGTTACACAGAATTAGTCTGGGTTTCTTCTTCCAGACGGTGGTAGCATCTTTTCAGAGGCACCGATGTTACACTGATATCACGTGACACAGAACAAAACCTTGTCCTGTCTTCGCTGGACTTCCCAGAGTTCCTCTCACCTTGGGGACCTGACCCAGCCCAGGCACGGGGGCGTGGGTGGCCGCAGTGTCTGCACGGGTCTCTCATAGCCGGGAGGTGGCTCTTTTCTCGCTCTCCCCGTCTCCGCCGTGGGCATGAGTCTAAGATGAACAGAAGCCCTGTTCCATGTTGTTAAATGATGCCCCCGTCCAGCCCTCCACTGCCCCTGCACGTCGCGTCCCTTTATGGCCTGCGCACAGGCGCCCGTGGTCCAGGCAGACAGCATCGCACGCTGGACACCGTGCGGGCCCCGCTCTCCTGTCCTGGATACCCTGCTCGGGACGGGAAATGTGGCTCACAGGAATAAATTAGTGTGCCTTACGCGCCACCAACACTGTGGAAGGGACGAGATTCTTCCAAGGTGTGGTTTTAATGCTTCGAAGACCCTGGAGTGCGCGTGGGGTCTGGGCAGCCGGTCCTCCTCCGGGAGGTGGTGACATGATGACTGAACGCAGAGCCGTGTGAGCAGGAGCGGGCTGCGTTAGGAGGGCAGTGCATGACACACGTGTCCCAGCGTGAGCGCTGCCGGGGAAAAATGGGAGGAGTGCCGAGAGGAGACGCCCAGACGGTGGGGAGGAGCTGGACCTGTTTCCAGGGGCCGCTGGGTCCCCTCTTATTAACCAGCTTGACCTTGGGAAGTTCATTCCTTACAGTTGAGGACCCAATATTGATACATTATTATTATTAACTATCATGCATACTTTAGCTTGGGCTTCCCAAGTGGCGATCGTAATAAAGAACTCACCAGCAATGCAGGAAACGTGGGTTCAGTCTCTGGGTTGGGAAGCTCCCCTGGAGGAAGGCATGGCAACCCACTCCAGGATTCCTGCCTGGAGAATCCCATGGACAGAGGAGCCTGGCGGGCTGCAGTCCGCGGGGTCGCAAAGAGTCAGACACGACTGAAGCGACCCAGCGCGCACACACGGTTTAGCTGAGGGCCTCCTCTTGGGCTGTGCCTTCTATGCGTTGCTGCGTTCAGCTGCTCAGTGGTGTCTGACTCTTTGTGACCCCGTGGGCTGCAGCCTGCCAGGCTCCTCTGTGCTCCACTGTCCTCTGGAATTCGCTCAAATTCACATCTGTTGAGTCGGTGATGCTATCGAACCATAAGTTTTGCCAAATGTGTGACTTCATGTCACTCATCACAGAGTCACACAGGCTGGCCTCACTGGCCTTAGGCCCCTCTGTGCTCTGCTCGGCCCCTCTCCCCTGCCAACTCCTGGGCTTTTACTGCCCCTACTGCCTTGCCTTTGCCAGAAGGTCAGAGCTGGCATCATGCAGTATGCAGACTTTTCAACTGGCCTCTTTCACTAAGCAATATGTGTTTAAGCTTCCTCCACGTCTTTGTGTAGCTTGATGGCTCAGTTCTTTGAATCGCTGGATAATACTCCTTTGTCTGGATACGGCATCGTCTGTTTATCTCAAGGAGCCGTTTTAGTGTTTATTTTAAAATGAGGTGACTGAGCCTGATGCTGGGCAAGCTTTAGGTCACACAATTCTAGGGATAGATCAACAGGATTTGAGCCCAACCCAAGGTGTTTGACTCCAAATGCAGCATGACACTGTACTCCATCTGGAACAGGGAAGTCTGAGCCACCCTTCGTCCTTTACTTTCTGCACCCGAGGTGGGAATGATTCCGTGGTCATTGGTGTGGCTCTTAACGCTGCTTTCCCAAGTGAGACCAGGCATCCTGGGACTCCGGGCCAGACCGTTCCTCGGCATGGAGGTATTGTGGGGTGTACCTGGCTAGGCCAGGAGATGCTTGCCTGAGAGAGGACCGCCCTGATGTCCCCAGAGCCCATGTCACCCCCAAACACGTGTGCAGCAGTGACACGTCATGGGGACAGAAACTTCGTCCTACTGAAGAGGGGATGAAGCGTTTAAAACATGACGTCTAACCCTTCCCTCTCCCTTCAAAGGCCTCTGGAATCATTTCACGAAACCTTCTCTCCCTCTTTGTCCTAAGGTCTGGGTGTGAACAGCTTCCTTTGGGAGGCCGTGGCAGGGTCTTAGATTTCACCATCGAGAAAGCCCCTAAGATTTTTGGAAGCAAGCCTCCGATTAGACTGATCTCTGCATCGTGGCTGCCCTGCCGCGTCCTCACTAAGCCACAGGGAGAGTCTGCATGTTGGCTGAGCTATTTGCGGATGCCTGGCTCAGCCACCCAGATTTAGCTATTTAAGTTTCCCTCGTAAATCAGCCACTCTGAACATCTTAATCATCTCCCTCCAGTTTGTCTGTAGCTCTCTGCCCTCCAAGAAATAAATTACCCGCAATTACTTAAAGTTAGTAATTGAATTTATTTTAGTGGTAGAGAGAAAATTTATCCATTTTGCTAGTAATTTGTAGTCATTTTTAGTAATTGATAGTAATTTTCTAGTAAATACTAATTAAATGTTTCACTAAGTAAAAGAAGTACAGAGTAATGTATTCACTAAGCATTAGTATTTCCAATTTATCTTTATACCAGCAAGTGATTTAGGTTGAGTTGATAGGATCCAGTGGAATTATTCTCATTGTGTTAAGCTTTAAAGAAAAAGCCACAGGAGCAAAGAATTAAAGAGTGCGTGCCCAGGGATCTGCAGTCTTGTTACAGCTGGGTAAACTGAGGCAGAGGACAACCAAGATGCTTGTCCAGGATCAGCTGCACAGTCAGTGGAGGGACAGAGGCCCTGGACTTCAGACTTCCTGTCTCGGAATCTTGCCTTTGGCTCCATGCAATCTCCCAGAGGCATGGGAAAAGACAAAAGCACTCCAGAATAAAGGCGTCAGCTCCCACAGGCGTGGCTGGTGTGGCCCGACCACGGAGGCGTTCTCAGCTCAAGTGACCCCCAAGGCCTTGACTACGATGCTGACTGATCCCTGCCTAGGTCAAAAGAACTTTATTTGGGGCCATTCTGAAGGTGTGCTAATTTTGCAGGTGGATCTGCCAATAAGATTTCATAGATGGGCAGCAACAGAAGTTATTTCACCAAATGGATCTATCAACACTTGTTAGGTGGCCAGTGCTTACTTTTAAAGCAGTAAGTTACTTTGTTTTTTGAACATTATTCTCGGGGACTACTCCAAGTGGGGGGCATCACATTTATTACATGGCACCAGAATCGTTCCTTGTCTATTTTTCCAGCCAGACCCTCAAAGCATGTTTGTTGGGTAGAAGAGAGAAGTGGTGATTTTGCCCAGGACAGGCTCCTAGTTAGAAAATAACAGCTCTCTAGAATTAATCGACTAATGGGAGTTGATGCAGTGAACCAATCCTGATGACGGACTCTACAGAGGTGTTTGCTTCCCACGAGTGCTGTAAGGGGCCTGAAGAGCTCCTGGCCTCCACCCCCTGACCAGTGACGTGCCGGAGAAGACGCTTGAGAGCCCTGTGGACGGCGGCAAGGAGATCAAACCGGTCAACCCAAAAGGAAGCCAGCTCTGGATGTTCATCGGCAGGACTGGTGCAGCTGAAGTCCTCATACTTAGGCCATCTGATGTGAAGAGTCGACTCACTGGACTCACGGATGCTGGGAAAGGATGAACGCAAAAGGAGAAGAAGGAGACAGTGGATGAGACAGTGGGATGGCATCACTGACTCAAGGGACATGAGTTTGCGCAAACTGCAGCAGATGGTGATGGACAGGGAAGCCTGGCGTGCTGCAGTCCATGGGGATGCGGTCGGACATGAGCAAGTGACTGAATAACAGCCACGAAATGTGAGGGGCTAATCTGCAAGGCCCTGTGGTGCTCTCTCTCCAGCTTTTTTTTTTTTTTTAATGGAGAAACAACAATTCAAAGATGTTTTTATGTTGACCTTAAATGTAATACTTGGTCATGAAGAATATTGTGAGACCTGAAAAAAAATGACACTGAAATCATCCATTGTTCCTAAATGTGATTACTCAATCAGTACATTTTCTTAGAGACTTATTTTTCCCTGTAGGTTTGTGTTTTAGTAGTAATCAATCAGAAGATAAAGCTTCAATTTGTTTTATTTTTCCTTAGATGGGAGGTCTAAATATGTCAATATTGGCTTTGTAAATACAGTTTTTAATGGTTAAATAATATCCCATCAAATGTAAGGAGAGTAATTTGATTCCCATTTGGTCATGTATTTTTGTGACATTTATTACTTGAAATGTGATTTAAATTTTTCGTTGTTTCATTATTATAAACACTTGCATGTTTTCATTATTATAAATAACACTTCTGTGAACATCTTTATAAAGCTTTTCAGATGGTTTTCTTTGGTTACATTCAAGGAACAAAGTTATGAGGCCCAAGGATACGAGCATTTTAAGGTTCACATTACTTCTCGCCAAATTGTTTTACAGAAGCGCTGTGTCCGACAATATGTGACATTTCCCATTTCACTCATGTTCCATTAGGCCCCTCTGTGCTCTGCTCGGCCCCTCTCCCCTGCCAACTCCTGGGCTTTTACTGCCCCTACTGCCTTGCCTTTGCCAGAATGTCAGAGCTGGCATCATGCAGTATGCAGACTTTTCAACTGGCCTCTTTCACTAAGCAATATGTGTTTAAGCTTCCTCCACGTCTTTGTGTAGCTTGATGGCTCAGTTCTTTGAATCGCTGGATAATACTCCTTTGTCTGGATACGGCATCGTCTGTTTATCTCAAGGAGCCGTTTTAGTGTTTATTTTAAAATGAGGTGACTGAGCCTGATGCTGGGCAAGCTTTAGGTCACACAATTCTAGGGATAGATCAACAGGATTTGAGCCCAACCCAAGGTGTTTGACTCCAAATGCAGCATGACACTGTACTCCATCTGGAACAGGGAAGTCTGAGCCACCCTTCGTCCTTTACTTTCTGCACCCGAGGTGGGAATGATTCCGTGGTCATTGGTGTGGCTCTTAACGCTGCTTTCCCAAGTGAGACCAGGCATCCTGGGACTCCAGGCCAGACCGTTCCTCGGCATGGAGGTATTGTGGGGTGTACCTGGCTAGGCCAGGAGATGCTTGCCTGAGAGAGGACCGCCCTGATGTCCCCAGAGCCCATGTCACCCCCAAACACGTGTGCAGCAGTGACACATCGTGGGGACAGAAACTTCGTCCTACTGAAGAGGGGATGAAGCGTTTAAAACATGACGTCTAACCCTTCCCTCTCCCTTCAAAGGCCTCTGGAATCATTTCGCGAAACCTTCTCTCCCTCTTTGTCCTAAGGTCTGGGTGTGAACAGCTTCCTTTGGGAGGCCGTGGCAGGGTCTTAGATTTCACCATCGAGAAAGCCCCTAAGATTTTTGGAAGCAAGCCTCCGATTAGACTGATCTCTGCATCGTGGCTGCCCTGCCGCGTCCTCACTAAGCCACAGGGAGAGTCTGCATGTTGGCTGAGCTATTTGCGGATGCCTGGCTCAGCCACCCAGATTTAGCTATTTAAGTTTCCCTCGTAAATCAGCCACTCTGAACATCTTAATCATCTCCCTCCAGTTTGTCTGTAGCTCTCTGCCCTCCAAGAAATAAATTACCCGCAATTACTTAAAGTTAGTAATTGAATTTATTTTAGTGGTAGAGAGAAAATTTATCCATTTTGCTAGTAATTTGTAGTCATTTTTAGTAATTGATAGTAATTTTCTAGTAAATACTAATTAAATGTTTCACTAAGTAAAAGAAGTACAGAGTAATGTATTCACTAAGCATTAGTATTTCCAATTTATCTTTATACCAGCAAGTGATTTAGGTTGAGTTGATAGGATCCAGTGGAATTATTCTCATTGTGTTAAGCTTTAAAGAAAAAGCCACAGGAGCAAAGAATTAAAGAGTGCGTGCCCAGGGATCTGCAGTCTTGTTACAGCTGGGTAAACTGAGGCAGAGGACAACCAAGATGCTTGTCCAGGATCAGCTGCACAGTCAGTGGAGGGACAGAGGCCCTGGACTTCAGACTTCCTGTCTCGGAATCTTGCCTTTGGCTCCATGCAATCTCCCAGAGGCATGGGAAAAGACAAAAGCACTCCAGAATAAAGGCGTCAGCTCCCACAGGCGTGGCTGGTGTGGCCCGACCACGGAGGCGTTCTCAGCTCAAGTGACCCCCAAGGCCTTGACTACGATGCTGACTGATCCCTGCCTAGGTCAAAAGAACTTTATTTGGGGCCATTCTGAAGGTGTGCTAATTTTGCAGGTGGATCTGCCAATAAGATTTCATAGATGGGCAGCAACAGAAGTTATTTCACCAAATGGATCTATCAACACTTGTTAGGTGGCCAGTGCTTACTTTTAAAGCAGTAAGTTACTTTGTTTTTTGAACATTATTCTCGGGGACTACTCCATGTGGGGGGCATCACATTTATTACATGGCACCAGAATCGTTCCTTGTCTATTTTTCCAGCCAGACCCTCAAAGCATGTTTGTTGGGTAGAAGAGAGAAGTGGTGATTTTGCCCAGGACAGGCTCCTCGTTAGAAAATAACAACTCTCTAGAATTAATCGACTAATGGGAGTTGATGCAGTGAACCAATCCTGATGACGGACTCTACAGAGGTGTTTGCTTCCCACGAGTGCTGTAAGGGGCCTGAAGAGCTCCTGGCCTCCACCCCCCGACCAGTGACGTGCCGGAGAAGACGCTTGAGAGCCCTGTGGACGGCGGCAAGGAGATCAAACCGGTCAACCCAAAAGGAAGCCAGCTCTGGATGTTCATCGGCAGGACTGGTGCAGCTGAAGTCCTCATACTTAGGCCATCTGATGTGAAGAGTCGACTCACTGGACTCACTGATGCTGGGAAAGGATGAACGCAAAAGGAGAAGAAGGAGACAGTGGATGAGACAGTGGGATGGCATCACCGACTCAAGGGACATGAGTTTGCGCCAACTGCAGCAGATGGTGACGGACAGGGAAGCCTGGCGTGCTGCAGTCCATGGGGATGCGGTCGGACATGAGCCACTGACTGAATAACAGCCACGAAATGTGAGGGGCTAATCTGCAAGGCCCTGTGGTGCTCTCTCTCCAGCTTTTTTTTTTTTTTTAATGGAGAAACAACAATTCAAAGATGTTTTTATGTTGACCTTAAATGTAATACTTGGTCATGAAGAATATTGTGAGACCTGAAAAAAAATGACACTGAAATCATCCATTGTTCCTAAATGTGATTACTCAATCAGTACATTTTCTTAGAGACTTATTTTTCCCTGTAGGTTTGTGTTTTAGTAGTAATCAATCAGAAGATAAAGCTTCAATTTGTTTTATTTTTCCTTAGATGGGAGGTCTAAATATGTCAATATTGGCTTTGTAAATACAGTTTTTAATGGTTAAATAATATCCCATCAAATGTAAGGAGAGTAATTTGATTCCCATTTGGTCATGTATTTTTGTGACATTTATTACTTGAAATGTGATTTAAATTTTTCGTTGTTTCATTATTATAAACACTTGCATGTTTTCATTATTATAAATAACACTTCTGTGAACATCTTTATAAAGCTTTTCAGATGGTTTTCTTTGGTTACATTCAAGGAACAAAGTTATGAGGCCCAAGGATACGAGCATTTTAAGGTTCACATTACTTCTCGCCAAATTGTTTTACAGAAGCGCTGTGTCCGACAATATGTGACATTTCCCATTTCACTCATGTTCCATGTCTGCATTGGCTGCTACTATGAAAAATTCTGTTAGTTGGATGGGAGAAGAATCGCATCATGTTTAATATTCATTTTTTTCTTTTACCATGTAGTTAAATCTCCTTCTTCAAATTAAAATTTGTATTCTCTTCTCTTGGAATTGCTTGTTTCTGCCCTTATCCTATTAATCTGTTGGGACATTTATGTGTTTCTTACCCATTTATATGAGCTTCTTATTATATAGAGGTATGAACCCTTAATTATATTTCTGCACATCTTTTTCTAATGGCATTGATTTCCAAGTCGGCTTTCAAGCTCACAGTAATTCTTAAATGATCTAGGGGACAATGTGGCCTTTCTAATTTCTTTCCTTCAATCGAACGTAAAGTTTAGAAGGGCAGGAGCCAAGGGAATGGAAACCTGTGTAATGAAGATGTTGGGTGTCTTAAAGATCCTCGGGAGCCTGGCTTTTAGAAGTCTCTTCCATCCAGCTGAGGAACCCTTCTGTGAATTCAACAGGAAACTTCCATCCCTCTCAAGGTAACCATACGACACCACACGTGTCCGCGTCACACCTCGAGGGGAGCTGCCCTGCACACATATGAAATAGGTGGCTCTCCAACATACATGTCCAATGAAAGCACAGCCCACAGGGGTCCTGGAGAAGGGAACGGCTACCCACTGGCCGGGAGAAGTCCAGGGACTGTGTAGTCCATGGGATCGCAAAGAGCGGGACACGACTGAGTGACTTTCACTCGCCCATCTGCAGGGGTGGACCACAGTGCCCCCACGCCCGGGCACAGTCTGCCTGGCAGTTTCTCAGGGCCCAGGTGCCACCGCCTGGGGAGCCAAGGCCTGGGCAGAGGGACCCACAGCCCCGCTGAGACCGCCACCTCCCAGGGCAGAGCTGGAACCTCTGAGAGCAGAGGGCCCTGTGGTCAGTCAGCTCTGCAGGGGGCTCTGAGATGACCTGAAAGCAGCGCCTTCTGGGAAAGATCTGAGGGCCGAGCGACGCTTCCAGCCCCACAGGTCCAGGCGGGTCCCCTTCTCATCGTTCTCAGCAACAGGGATCTGAACAGACACATGAGCATCTGTATGAGCAGTATTTTTAGAAACGTCTTATGAACTTAAAAACTTCCACCAATCAAGTCAATTCCCCCTTGAGGTCTGTGGGCCTCCTGCCCCTGCCCAGTCATTGCCTGAAGCCAGGCCTGGGTGCCCTGCCGGGCATCCTGCTCTGCCCTCGCATGCAGAAACACGCACACCTAGAAATGTAGTGTGGGCGCAGGTGTGTGCCTGCACACACGTGCTTTCTCTCACGTTTGTGCGTGTGCATGTACGTGCATTTCCATGCGTGTGTGACAAGGAGCGCAGTGTGCACACGCTGTAGCCCGACCGTCTCACTTCACCCAGATGGAAACCTTCCCGGTCAGCATGTCAGCCTGTCTCCTGTGGCGCTCCTGAGAGCACTAGAAGGCTGTACTGGGCAGGGAAAGAACATGATTTAGCAGAAATGGAGCATGGACTAAACCTGTACTAAACCCCTACAGTGAAAGGCCACTACTTTCCTTCTGCAATTTAATTTTCTTACCTCTGTAAGGACACCAACGTCTTCTGCAGTGGTGTGATCATAAGTTTAAAGCATTTTTTTTGACAGGCAAGTCACGAGATACTTAGAAAATCTGTCAAGAAGAATCTAAAATATTTTTCTGTTTGCTATTTAGAAAGCAAATCTCATAATGTGCCATTATGTGAACTGGACTATAAAGAAAGCTGAGCGCCGAAGAACTGATGCTTTTGCACAGTATTGCTGGAGAAGACTCTTGAGAGTCCCTGGGACTGCAAGGAGATCAAATCAGTCCATCCTAAAGGAAATAAGTCCTGACTATTCATTGGAAGGACTGATGCTGAAGCTGAAACTGCAATACTTTGGCCACCTAACTCGAAGAACTAACTCATTGGAAAAGACCCTGATGTTGGGAAAGATTGAAGGCAGGAGGAGAAGGGGACGGCAGAGGATGAGATGGTTGGATGGCATCACAGACTCAATGGGCATGAGTTTGAGTAAGCTCCGGGAGTTGGTGACGGGCAGGGAGGCCTGGCGTGCTGCAGTCCGTGGGGTCGCAGAGTCGGACACGACTGAGCAACTGAACTGAACTGAGCTGACCGAAAGTGGCATTTGGTTAGCACTGGTCAATATGATACAGCTGCATGGATCTAAAAGGGACTTTACAGTAAAAGATTGTTGACATCTCCTGGCACATGACGGGAAATGGTTCGATCCAGAGGTATAAGGACACTCAGAGGACCAGAATCTGAGCCTGGACCCCACCTGCTGCCTCAAGGGACCTTCTCCCAGTCACTCCCTGCCTTGGTTTCCTCATCTGTATTATGGGGCTGTCTCACGTGACTCTGAGAGCAGAATGAAATAACGAAGTATGTGACAGCTTGTGCATAAACTATGAAAGGGCTCCCCAGGTGGCACAGGCTGGTAAGGAACTGGCCTGCTAAGCAAGAGATTAAGAAATGCAGGTTCGATCCCTGCGTGGGGAAGCTCCTCTGGAGGAGGGCATGGTAGCCCACTTCAGTATCCTTGCCTGGAGAATCCCATGGACAGAGGAGCCTGGCGGGCTACAGTCCATGGGGTCACAGAGAGTCGGACACAACTGAACAAGTGTGCACACCCACCCCCCCCACACACACGGCTGGGAGGAAGCTTCCGATTAACAGGATGAAGCTGAGCAGTGACCCACAACTTCCCCCAAAGGAGCTGCTGTGGAAGCTTGTCAGGGCCCATCTTGGCTGCCTGGAGGGGTTGGGGTCTGCAGACACACACTCAGTCTGCGATAGGAACTCACTCCAAGGAAGATGAGCAGCTTTCCTAGGGGAGGAGGTCCTGGGAGCTCTTCTGCTGGTTCAGGGCCCTCCTGGAGATCATGCCAGAAATTCCACGAGTCACTAGAGGATACGGGTGAAGCCTGCCTCCTGGAGTGACCGGTGCCTGGGGGTCCTGTGACTAGACCTGTGGGTCGGAGGCCGTGGGGTCTGAAAGCCCGGCCGGGTCCTGTGGAGCAGGCATCGCCAGCGGCCTCTGGAGCCAGGTCGTGCCGCACGTCTCCCGCCGCTCCCCCGGCCGGTGTGCAGGGCTCTCCGGGGCTGCCCGTCCGCTGCCTGCCTGCTGCACCAGCGCCCGCCCCGCCGCGCTGCCCCCTGGCCGCACTGACTCCCTGTCCTCAGAGTTGCAGCGGTCACTCTGATGGCTGCGGAAGAGGGGGACACGATGTTCGTCTGTTCTTCAAAGTCCATGTTCTGCTCTGTTTAAAGGAAGGTACGCTTGCACCAGTTCCAAAGGAAACCATGTGCCCACATTCTATTTTAATGTTTCTGTCTTTAAGAAAACTTTTATTTATTTATTTTTATTTTTACAATGTGTTGGTTTCTGGCGTACAAGAGCGCGAACCAGCCACAGTTATATACCTGTCTCTTATACACATCTAGATGTGTATAAGAGACAGTGAAAAAAGTGTGGCATTTAAAATTCAACAATGCTTATCTGCTACAGGCTGATGCATGTTTAAAAAGATCTACTTCTTATAAAGATCTCCTATTTAATTAAGAAAAACTAATATCAAAGCGGTTTTTTGCATTTAAAATTCGTGTTTAAACTTCTCCTAGATTAAGTGAGCTTAAACAGTTGCGATTCCTGACTTTAACAGCATTATAAAATACATTAGAGATTGAGAGGATAAAATTCTGCCATGTTAGGTTATAACCTAACTGCTATTTGCAGTTGTAAGGAGTACTAATGGCACAGGGACAAGATTTATTGTCTCGAAGACGTTCTGCGTAACATTAGCCTTGTCATTCCATTAATAATGACTGCTTATGAGCCATCTCGTTGGCATCTTTGTTGTCCTGAAAACTTAAAACTCACAGCACAATTCTTTACGACGCGGTACATTGCCCCCTCTGGGTATTTCTGACCATTATCCCATTTGGTTATATTCAAAACTGCTGCCTCCGGAGAGAGCATTGGGCCGACCTTTCACCTCCCAATATTCTTGGTTCAAATGGCGTAATAACATGGGGTGAATATTTACAAGCACACTTATGCTATAATAGAGTACTGCTGTGAACATTAGCACATATTTTCTGCTCAATCAGGCTTTGATGTAGAGCTCACTGTGCACCCCGGAGAAAACGCAGTCCCCAGTAAGCCGTGCTAGAGAGGCACCCTTGAACCCGCACGGCTTACATAACATAAACGGTTGCGACGCAGAGGAGGCAGGCAAGACTGGAGTTCCTGGATACCGAGCCCTCCCAGCAGACCGCGCCAGGCAGGAGGCAGGGGCCCCCCACACCTGGAATTCGGAATGCGTCCGCACGTGGGGCTTATCCAGGAAAAGGAAATTGGAGCCAAATGACGTGGTGGCACCAGGTGGCTTAGTGATCTTCTCAGGGCTTTAAAATTTTCTCATTAATTTTTCTTAATTAAAACATGAGACCACCCCCCCGCCCTAGAGCCTGTCTCTTATACACATCTAGATGTGTATAAGAGACAGGTTGATAGACTACGTCCTTGGCCTTGCCCCTCCTCCCTGCGTTGCAGTGGTGATAGTTTAGTTGCTAAGTCTTATCCCACTCCCTGTGACCCCAGGGACTGTAGCCCGCCAGGCTCCTCTGTCCATGGGATTCTCCAGGCAAGGATACTGGAGTGGTTGCCCTGCCCTCCTCCAGGGGATCTTCCCCACCCAGGGATCGAACCTGTGTCTCCTGCGCTGTAATGGTTTCCTGCGTTGTGGGCAGATGCTTCACCACATGAGAGGGGATCCCTCGTCCCTACACTAACCTGGCCGTTTTTTCCTGACCTCGCCCTTCGGTGAAGCTCCTGTCAGGAGCTCCACCCCTTCTTTGGCCACACCCCTTGTTTTTAGTCCCACCCCTTTCCATGCTCCTAGGTACCCACACTGGGAAAGACTGGGGGCTCACAGAAGCTGGCCAGGAGGATGGCAGCCCCGACTGGTGCCCAGACTCGGTGTGTGCACTGTACAACCTCTGTGTGCACAGGTTGGATGTATACACAGAGAAGCACATCTGAGTTCTGTTTGCCTGCTTCTTGCTTTCCTCCTGTCCTCCTCTGGGATGAAGAATGCTAGAACTTTCTCTGCAGGGCCTGCGGGCAGGACCGACAGGGCGGTCCCCTCTGTGCTCTCAGCCAGTCCTGGGCTCTCGTGGTAAGATGGGTGTTGCATCCTCGAACACAGACATTTATATACACGTCTGTCTGTCTGCGTGTAGTTGCTTTTTATTTTTCTTTTCACAGAGCTAGCATTAATAAGAGTATTGAATTTTCAAGCGATTTCTGCCTTGCAAATTCAAGAGGTCAGAAGCTTCTAATAAGATTCCTGTAATTCAAACGAACCTCCTTGGAAGGTGTGCCACCCACAGTAATTGCATAGCTGTGGCGGGGGCTTGTCTGTCATGGGTTCTGGGAGATTTGTGCCTAAATTTATGGGTGCTGCAGGGGTCCCAAGGCCTGGGCGGAGTCCGCGGTCCTCACTTTCATGTCTTGACTGTGTCGTCCTACTGACCTGTTAGGAGGGGCAGGTGAGGTGGCTCCCCTTGAGGACCACCCTCGGTTTAGGCAGACCGCGGCCCAGGTGGCTTGGAGATGGTGGTTCTCTCTGCTTGGAGGGGAAGGGTTGAGGATGGGAGGCCTGCCTGTAGCCTGGATCGGCGGGAATTTGCCCACTGTCAGCAGGACGAGGCCTTGACATCGTCCTGGTTGGTGTCCAGCTGCCTGGAATGAAGACACACACGCTTGACAAGCACTCCGCTGGCCCGGCTCGTCCCGCTTCCGCTGCGGGCTAGCAGTGTGAGCGGCGTCGTGGCGGCACCCGAGGCCCCTCCTCTCCCGAGAGCTCGTATTTACGGTCGGAGCTTGTTGTAGTGCAAGTCATTAAACAGATTTAGATTTACCACAGGTTAAGCCGTGTGTCCCCGGGAGCGCCACGTCTAATAGAAGCCTGATACAGGGTGACGAGGCGGTAACACAGCGCTCGGCGTCTCCTGGGTTTACTGCCAGGTCAGCGTGGAGGTGGGCCACGGCTGCTCAGTGGGAATTAGGAAAGCCTCTCGGCGTTTCCTGCGTTTTCTGAAGCCGCTTTGTCCTTGTCTGGGTGTGCGGTGTCTCTGTTGATCTCCCCCGTTTAGCTTTCCTGCTGGTGTCTTTATCTTAGTTTTCCTGGAGAATGTGTTTGCACTCTCATCTTTTCCATGCTTAGTATGTGCCCCACGCTGCCCTGAGCCCTAGACAGGAATTTTGTGATTTATCCTTCATAAACACCTGAAGGGGGACTTATCTTTGTCTCCATCCAGGAGCCCAGGAGCCTGACGCTCAGGCTCACTCGGGCACCTTCCCAGAGCCTGTCTCTTATACACATCTAGATGTGTATAAGAGACAGGTTGATAGACTACGTCCTTGGCCTTGCCCCTCCTCCCTGCGTTGCAGTGGTGATAGTTTAGTTGCTAAGTCTTATCCCACTCCCTGTGACCCCAGGGACTGTAGCCCGCCAGGCTCCTCTGTCCATGGGATTCTCCAGGCAAGGATACTGGAGTGGTTGCCCTGCCCTCCTCCAGGGGATCTTCCCCACCCAGGGATCGAACCTGTGTCTCCTGCGCTGTAATGGTTTCCTGCGTTGTGGGCAGATGCTTCACCACATGAGAGGGGATCCCTCGTCCCTACACTAACCTGGCCGTTTTTTCCTGACCTCGCCCTTCGGTGAAGCTCCTGTCAGGAGCTCCACCCCTTCTTTGGCCACACCCCTTGTTTTTAGTCCCACCCCTTTCCATGCTCCTAGGTACCCACACTGGGAAAGACTGGGGGCTCACAGAAGCTGGCCAGGAGGATGGCAGCCCCGACTGGTGCCCAGACTCGGTGTGTGCACTGTACAACCTCTGTGTGCACAGGTTGGATGTATACACAGAGAAGCACATCTGAGTTCTGTTTGCCTGCTTCTTGCTTTCCTCCTGTCCTCCTCTGGGATGAAGAATGCTAGAACTTTCTCTGCAGGGCCTGCGGGCAGGACCGACAGGGCGGTCCCCTCTGTGCTCTCAGCCAGTCCTGGGCTCTCGTGGTAAGATGGGTGTTGCATCCTCGAACACAGACATTTATATACACGTCTGTCTGTCTGCGTGTAGTTGCTTTTTATTTTTCTTTTCACAGAGCTAGCATTAATAAGAGTATTGAATTTTCAAGCGATTTCTGCCTTGCAAATTCAAGAGGTCAGAAGCTTCTAATAAGATTCCTGTAATTCAAACGAACCTCCTTGGAAGGTGTGCCACCCACAGTAATTGCATAGCTGTGGCGGGGGCTTGTCTGTCATGGGTTCTGGGAGATTTGTGCCTAAATTTATGGGTGCTGCAGGGGTCCCAAGGCCTGGGCGGAGTCCGCGGTCCTCACTTTCATGTCTTGACTGTGTCGTCCTACTGACCTGTTAGGAGGGGCAGGTGAGGTGGCTCCCCTTGAGGACCACCCTCGGTTTAGGCAGACCGCAGCCCAGGTGGCTTGGAGATGGTGGTTCTCTCTGCTTGGAGGGGAAGGGTTGAGGATGGGAGGCCTGCCTGTAGCCTGGATCGGCGGGAATTTGCCCACTGTCAGCAGGACGAGGCCTTGACATCGTCCTGGTTGGTGTCCAGCTGCCTGGAATGAAGACACACACGCTTGACAAGCACTCCGCTGGCCCGGCTCGTCCCGCTTCCGCTGCGGGCTAGCAGTGTGAGCGGCGTCGTGGCGGCACCCGAGGCCCCTCCTCTCCCGAGAGCTCGTATTTACGGTCGGAGCTTGTTGTAGTGCAAGTCATTAAACAGATTTAGATTTACCACAGGTTAAGCCGTGTGTCCCCGGGAGCGCCACGTCTAATAGAAGCCTGATACAGGGTGACGAGGCGGTAACACAGCGCTCGGCGTCTCCTGGGTTTACTGCCAGGTCAGCGTGGAGGTGGGCCACGGCTGCTCAGTGGGAATTAGGAAAGCCTCTCGGCGTTTCCTGCGTTTTCTGAAGCCGCTTTGTCCTTGTCTGGGTGTGCGGTGTCTCTGTTGATCTCCCCCGTTTAGCTTTCCTGCTGGTGTCTTTATCTTAGTTTTCCTGGAGAATGTGTTTGCACTCTCATCTTTTCCATGCTTAGTATGTGCCCCACGCTGCCCTGAGCCCTTGACATGAATTTTGTGATTTATCCTTCATAAACACCTGAAGGGGGACTTATCTTTGTCTCCATCCAGGAGCCCAGGAGCCTGACGCTCAGGCTCACTCGGGCACCTTCCCAGAGCTGCGCGGCAAGCAGGCTGCACAGCATGCTTGGCTCCCGTGGCCTTAAGTGTTGTCAGAAGTGCTGTTCGCAGCACAAATATGTCTTAAGATTTTAATGAGACACAGATCTTTAATGAGATCACAGAAAGCTTCCTTTGGAAGTTCTGTTTAAGTTTGGGTATATAAGTCCTTATGTTTTCTAATTATGCAACAAGCACTTTATCATCAAGACCCTCTCTTGAGTCCATAAACATTTGTTGAGCATCTACTATGGACCCTTCATTAGCTGCCAAAATGAAGATGCTGTAACCCCAATGGGCAAAGACAAAGATGGATAGACCACCAGTGGAAGCTAAGAAGGAAGGAATCCATGAAGGGATTTCTTGAAGGTTTTCAGAGGAGGGCAACAATCGAATTCCCCAGCAGGGCTGGGGGAAGCCAGATCTGGCTGATGCTTTGCCAATGCTAGTAACAGAGCTGGCACGAAGCCAAAGGCAGGGGCGAGGTCTCGTGGGGAGAGAGAACAGGGTGAGGGTGGAGGGGTCTCGAGAGACTCGGATATTTAAGAGAAAGAGGAGGGACCAGGGAGGCAGGCAGAAGGTCAAGAAGCGCGGGGTCACGGGGGGGAAGGGGTGGACGTGGAGGGGGCACGGCAGCTGGGGGCAGCCGGGGCTCCCGGAGGAGGAGGCCTTCACACCGACGTGGGAGGCCGTCAGGCTTCACTCAGAGAGGCGGCGGGAGAGCCAGGCAGAGGGCAAGGGAGGCTGCGAGATGTAGACAGTACAGGAGGCTGGCTTGCGGGGGAGTTTGGTTTTAAGGTGAAGGGCATGATCAGGAGGCACCTGGAAGGGGTGTGGGGTCCAGGGGAGCTTTTGGTTGGGGGTTTTTGAAAACTCGTGGAAGGAAGAGTCTAGCAGGGATGTTGAAGACGCCGGGGGAAGAAGGAAGAAGGAAGAATGTCTGTGTAGGGCTTTTAAGAGTCTCATGTTCCACTGGCTGAGCTAGCTGGGCGCTTTGTGCAGGGATTTGTAAAAAGAAAAAAAATAACTGGAGGATAATTGCTTTATGACACTGTGGTGGTTTTGCCGTACATCAGTGAGCGTCAGCCACGGGCCTACACGTGTCCCCCCTCCTGAGCGTCAGCCGCGGGCCTACACGTGTCCCCCTCCTGAGCGTCAGCCGCGGGCCTACACGTGTCCCCCTCCTGAGCGTCAGCCGCGGGCCTACACGTGACCCCCTCCTGAGCGTCAGCCGCGGGCCTACACGTGTCCCCCCTCCTGAGCGTCAGCCGCGGGCCTACACGTGACCCCCTCCTGAGCGTCAGCCGCGGGCCTACATGTGTCCCCCCTCCTGAGCATCAGCCGCGGGCCTACACGTGTCCCCCCTGGGCCTACACGTGTCCCCCTTCCTGAGCGTCAGCCGTGGGCCTACACGTGTCCCCCCTCCTGAGCGTCAGCCATGGGCAAATGCCCGGTGACTCTCTACGTATGGGGATGTATGCTTCAATGCTATTCTCTGGAATCATCCCTCCCTCCTTCTCCCACTGAGTCTGCAAGCCTGTTCTTTTTGTCTGCACCTCCTTTGCTGCCCCGTGCAGGGCTTTTAAAGGCAGGGAGGCTTGAGCATCCTGATGGATGACTCAAGTTAGAAAATGTCATTTTAATATTTTGAAGCCTTGTCCCTTGCCCAGAGTTTGGCCCATCATTAAAATACAGAGCCATTATGGATGAGGCTTTCTTTCTCTGCAAAAATCAGTGATCACAAAGCATTACGTGTAAGTGGATATTCTGCCCTGGTAAGCAGTCAGAGGTGTATCTCATCAACCTGTCCCCCTGCAAAGCTCTGTCAGCTTCAACAAAGGCTGTTTCTCAGCATCTTCCCTTGCGCCCCTGGGGAGCATCTGTAAGAATCCAAAGCTCGGTCCTCCAGTGGCGGCCCGCCTTCCTCTCCAGGCACTTGCTATATCGTGTGATAGTTCTGTGTTCATATTGGCCAACTTTTCCTGGAAAGGGTCAGACGGTAAATCCTTTTGTCTTTGCAGGCACCACAGTCTCAGTTACAATTACTCAACTCTGCCCTGGCAGCTCAGAAGCAATCAGAGACAATAAGTAAACACCAGTGTGTGTGGCTGTATCTCAATAAAGCTTTATTAGCAACACAGAAATTGGAATTTCACATAGTTTTCACACCACAAAATATTATTCTCATTTGGAATTTTTCAGCCATTAAAAAAAGTAAAACCTGCATAGGAAACGGGAAGTAGGCTGGCCTTGACCTGTGGACATAGCTTGCCATGCTGACCCTGGGGTGTGTCCTGGGAGGGGGTCTGTGAACTCATGCCATGTGTCCCTCCGTCTAGCCCAGTGGTAATAAGTAAATAAGTAAAAGAAGGAGGGGCCCGTTCAAGCCTTTGTATTTTCACTTATAGGATGTCCTCAAAGGTAGAAGTCCTTTCGGATGTAACTGAAGTTTTCTTCTAGTCTCCTTAGGTGACGAGGTCTGTCCCCACAACTGAAGACGAGACTGTCTTCTGTGTCTTTTCCAATATTAGTTGGGTTCCAAGTAGTTAAGATCAGATGCTGTCCTCAGGAGGAGACTGCACTCCTTTGCTTCTCAAATTCCCCCATAAATACCAGTACAGAGTAAAACGGGGTTTTCAGCCTGGTTCTTACTGATGATTAAAAAAAAAAAAAACCCACCCTGCTCGAATATGCAGAATATGCTGTTTTACATGTGCGTGTGGTGTGGGTCCTCCCCTGAGTGGGCAGCCCGGTCTCCAAGTGACCCCACCCCTGTAGTCAGCTTGTCACGGAGGAAGGCAGTCCTGCGAGGCCCTGTATTTCCCATCATGGAGGAGCCTGGCTTGTCACTCATCTTCCCTATGAATCTTTTGTTTTTAGCAATTTTTTGCTATAAGTTTACTAAAGCTTTTTTAAATAAGCAGATTATTCCTTGTGTATCTAAAATTCAAGTCTCATGGCTTCCCTGGTGGCTCAGACAGTAAAGAATTGACCTGCAATGTGGGAGACCTCAGTTTGATCCCTGGGTTGGGAAGATCCCCTGGAGAAGGGATCAGCTACCCACTCCAGTTTTCTGTCCTGGCTAAGTCCATGGACAGAGGAGCCTGGCAGACCGCAGTCCACGGGATTCCAAAGAGTAGGACATGACTGAGCAACTTTCACAAGCAGATTATTCCTTGTGTATCTAAAGCTCAAATCTGACTGGGCACCTTATGTTTTTCTTTGCTGAATCTGGCTTTGCTCTGTGGGGCTCATCACGCAGGGGTAGGTGCAGACCTGCAGGCCACACCCCCTTTGCCAGCTCTGTGTAACTCATAAACTTTTAATAGCGTCTGTTCTTTTCTGCCTCTATTTTCCCACCTCCCTGGCTCCTACATGCAGATTCTGTGAAGGTGTCAGAAGAGGAAGATCCAGCTGGCTTTGCACATTGTCCGTGTGTGAGATGCAGGGTCAGCCCTGCCCCGCACCCCAAGAGGGTACTCTGCCCTCTCTTGGCATTTGGGAGGTGAGAAACGGAACCTCCCAAAGTGTTCCCAGCTCTCCAGGGGCCGTCTGGGTAGAAGGTGGAGGAGCTCCGGTGCAGAAGCAGGATGGACCACTCCATGTGGACCCCAAGCTGGAGGTGGATGGCAGACGGAGGGGTTCCTGCGGGGAAGGACTTGGAAGGCACAAGGCCAGGAGAAGAGTCAGGCTGATGAGAGGTGCAGAGGGGGCTGCAGGGGGTGCTGCAGAGGGTGGCGAGGGGGGTCTGGAAGGGCAGACAGCCCCTAGTCTGCCAGGAAATGTAAGATAGCCTGGCCAGGAAATGGTCTGAGAAAGCTGCCCACTGCACCCCAAAACCAGAGCTCTTGAGGTCAGCTCTGTCCTGTGCTAATCCCTGAACCTCGCTTCACTCTTGGCCTGGAAACTGCTGTGGCCAGTGACCTCTAGGGACATGAGCTTCTGTATTTCAGGATGGGACCGGGGCAGGTCACATCTGGGGGTCTGCAAAGCAAAGGCAAGGGGAAGAGAATATGGGCTTGGGAAAATCTCTGTCCCCTGGCTCGTGTGATCTCCCTGAGAAGTGTTTGAACGCAGATCATTATTGATATATTGGGAGCATCTCCAGCCGTACCGGGTAGGGGCCGGGGACCTGACGCGTCTGCACCCACAGTCTCTGTGACGGATGCCTGGCCCCGCTGTCGATGCACACGAGTGCTGTGCCCATTCATCTCGGCCTAAATATGGATGTGTATCGACGTACCCGTTAAGGGCCTGGGCTTGGAGACGTAGATCAGATAAGCCCCTAAATTTCCTCTTTTAAAATATGCAGAGTAAAAGGAGTTCAAAATACCAAGTGCTGATGAGGACTAAAGGTCTAGGAGGAATTGACAAGCATCTTGGAATTCAGAATTAATGCTTTAAACTTTAGGCTTCTTTGGCAATCAATACGTACACAAAACTCCCGTTAATGTTCATGGAGGTTAAAACACGCATATCACCCAAAGACCATCTATTTTCAAGGTGTCACTGCTGGGTGTGATGCGGGCTCTCTTCTCTGGAAGACGGGCAGGAGGCAGAAGAGCTGCCCATGTGGAATTCTGTACGGTCGAGGCTGAAGCCCTCTAACTGCAGATTTCTTCACCGTGAACTGTATTTTTATCCCAGGTAGACCTCTCCAAAGTCCATCTAATTCTCCTGCTGACAGCAATCCAGAGCAAAGCAGACCCCAGTTCTGGAACTTCCTACACCCTCCCTGAACCCTGACGAGTCCAGGTGGCTCCCCCCGCCTTGCACCTCTGTCTGTCATTCTTCATATGAAGTCCTTCGAAAGGAGGGAACCAGAGACCGAGAGTCACCCTCTGCCAGCTGCCTGACCACTGACGCACAGCCTGTAATTTATCATAAAAGGTTACCAGACTTTGCTGTCCCCCTGTAGCATTAATCAGATCGTTTTGGCAGGTTGGGTTTCACCACCTATAAATATTCATTACATCTGGATTGCTTTATTAACAGTAACATTTCCTTCTGTTTTTAGAGAAAAATTTGTATCATCTTACCTGCTTTCTAGTCCTGGTCGTGGCGTGAAGTTGGTTGATGTCTTATCAGAACTGTGGGTCATATTCTCAGTGGTAGGATGTGTCTTAGTGGTTCCTAGACACCTGTGCAAATTCATAGACTTGGGAGCCAGCAGATGCTCCCAGCTCTAGGCAGATATCCCCTGCAGAGGGACTGCAGTTATCTTTATGAAAATAATTTTTTAAAATTAGGAAATATTTTGAACATTCTAAGAAAATAGGCAATAATAGACATATGCCTATATACCCACCATCTTTATAAAATGTTAACAGTGTAGATGAAATGAAGGGCCCCCATGTTCCTCTCTGTGACCCCAACCCCTCCCTACATTCCAGAGGTAGCCCCTGGTATGAATTTATTGCCTATCATTTCTATACATATTTTATACTTTTACAACATTTTATGTGTCATATGGGCATGCTAAGTTGCTTCAGTCCTGTCTGACTCTTTGATACCCCATGGACTGTAGCTGGCCAGGCTCCTCTGTCCTTGGGATTCTCCAGGCAAGAATACTGAAGTGGGTTGCCATGCCCTCCTCCAGAGAATCTTCCTGATCCAGGGACCACACCTGTGTCTCATGTCTTCTGAAATGGCAGGCAGGTTCTTTACCACTAGCGACACCTGGGAAGCCCATTTATGTATCAGTAAATGTTATCTATGTTAATGTTTGCAGATTTTAAAAAATAAATGGTATCATACTGTATATATATCCTTGTTTTTTTTTCCACTCAGCTTTATATTTTTGAGGTTGCACAGTTAATTCTAGTTCATTTATTTTGTCTGCCCTGTGTTCTCTCATTGTAAGAATTAGCACAATTTTAACATTAGCTTTTTAGTAGACATTTAGCTTAGTTCCTGTTTTTCCTTAAAACAGTAACATGGATGTAGACATTCTCACACTTGTCTCATTCAGAGTCTTATACGTGTGAACAAGAATTTATACCAAGAAACTGCATTGCTAAGGCATAAGGCACCGGTGTTTCTAATATTGTCAGATATTTCCCAAATCACTTTCCAAAATTGTGTACCATTGTACATTACCACTACAGAGGAACCTGGAGGGCTGTAGTCCATGGGGTCATAAAGAGTTGGACATGACTGAGCAAGTAATACACACACACACACACACACAAAAGCAGGTATGAAAATCTGCTGGGGTCCAGCCCCAGTGGATCCATGGTAGTTTGAAGTGGAGATGGAGTAGGCGTCCTAGGAAAAAAGCTATTTAATTACAGATATAGAGAGAGATCGCAAACAGATGGTGTAGTAGGAAAATTAGTGGAGAAAAAGAGGCTGAATAACTTGGTTTACGTGGAATACCAATCACCACCTATGTAGGCCACAGGCGTCTTTCCGTTATCCTGAAGGAGAGGAGGCACTGAGGCCTTCCCGGTCCGATCTTAGAAGCCCAGGCAAAATTAGCAGGCTTGGTGAGTACCCACGTTCCAGATGGGAATTCAGCCAGAAAAACGGGAAGCAAGAAAGAAACGACACAGGGGAATCAGTCTTTCCAGAAACTGATCCCATTTCTTTATTTTTCAGGTTTGCTTATACACTTTTTGTTATACGTAGGGATGAATACAGAGTCATGCGGGGGTCAGCAGACCTGACCCTTGTCAAAATCAGGTGATTCATATAAAATTATACAAAGGCCTTATGGGTTTTACATCATCTTCTGGCCATGAGGCCTGCTGACATTTTATGGCCCTTTCTGATAACGGTCAGTCAACCAGAAAACTTATTTTTTCCAGGGGTGATTTTTTTCTTAAACCAGGCGCCACCCTCCAAATAAAGTTGCATTCCTATAGGGTGAGGGTGTAGTGGGTTACAGTCAAGAAAGGAATTTACTTAGCCTAAGGTTTAACATGATTAATCTTAAAGGTTAATACTTATTTCTCCTATATGCTAGTTATATTCATTATAAGGGCAGGGAATATGGAGATTTAGCAGCAAATATTGGCTCAACAAATGAAAAACCCTTCACCAATATAATTTCTAATCAACCCACTATACTATACTAATAATTTTCTAACTTCTCAAAAGAATCTGTATTTAGAAAGTTTTAAAGCATCTCGTGCCTCTCACGGCTGGGAGGCTGTAAGCAATCACATGCGGCCGGACGAACCCGCTCAGGCAGGCTAGAGGACCTTCAGAGGAGTTTGTAAGTTGAAACACTCTTGTCATGCCCAGGAATTTTTAATAGCTGGAGCTGCAAGTGAACTCCTTCTCCGAGAGAAATGGTGATGAGGGAGAGCCCCCCGTAAANGGCAGGCTAGAGAACCTTCAGAGGAGTTTGTAAGTTGAAACACTCTTGTCACACCCAGGAAATTTTATTGACTGGAGCTGCAAGTTAACTCCTTCTCTGAGAGAGGTGGTGGGGGAAACAGCCCCCCTGTAAAGTCAGAGGTGTAGGTGAGAGCATAAAACAGTAAAGTAGGCAGACTCTGGTTTCAGGGGTAGATGCTCGGGAACAAGCGGTCTCCTGAGGCTCGATCCCGCCCTTGCGTAATGCCGAGCCTCCTTCCTCATGACCTTTGCCACGGGTGGAGTTCCTCACGCTGGCTCCCAGCAAACGTTCATGATACAAAAAGTGTAAGATCAAGTTTCCATCCTAACTAATAGAAATAAGCATAATTGGAGTTTGGGTGAACTCCGGGACTTGGTGATGGACAGGGAGGCCTGGCTTGCTGCAATTCATGGGGTCGCAGAGTCGGACACGACTGAGTGACTGAACTGAACTGACTGCAGAATCACTGTGCCAAGGCCCCACCTCTTTCTTTGCATCTGCCGGCTCATTCCATCCTCGTCAAATCTAGATCTCCATCAGCATTGCCATCATCCCTGAGCAACAGACGAGGAAGCTGAGGTTCCAGGAGGCGAAGCAGTTTTCTGACGGCCACGCACAGCTTCGTGCCGAAGTCAGGAGCTGAGCCGAGTCCCCTGGCTCCCGAGCAGACTTGAGGCCCCAGCAGGGAGCTGAAGCCTGCACCACGCACAGTCCCGGTGGGAGGGCAAGACCTGCACACAGCCTTAGAGGCAAATGCAGAAGAGCAAGCGCAATTTAACGCCAAAACGAGAGGGACCAGCTACATATGCTGGGGGCGGAGAGGGAGCTGAAACTGCAAGAAGCTTTCGGGAGGGTGTGTGCCGCTTTCCCCAGGATCATTGTTTTATACTCATTATCTGTTTTGTTTGTGCAGATAAGTTCTCCTGGAGCCGCGTCGGAGGCATAAAAGTGGTGAATAGATGACATTCTGCAAATGAAACTGTACTTTTTCTGGTGGCACTGTGTGTGTCTGGGTACGGGTGCCCATGTGTGGAATTTGGGGGTGCTTGTATGTGTGTGTTCGGGTGGAACTTAACAATAAAGTGATCACAGCAAGTGGCTCGCCCTGGGGGCTGGGGGTAGGAACTGTTTGCAGAGCATGGAGATTTCCCGATTGTTTGCTGTGTTGTGGAAAGTTGAGCTGCGTTGGTAAACTGCCAGCTGGCAGGTGGGACAGGCAGCTCTGTGCCTGTCTCCGGGCTCAGTGACTGCGCTGCGTTTGTAGCTGGATTAATTAGCACGTATCTGATAAAAGCAGAGGCAACGTATTTCTTGTCTTGGAGGTGTCACAATTATGTGAAGTTGTTACTTTAGATCCCAGAATGAGCGGTAAGACGCAGGACAGCTCTGGTGCTGTGCAGCTGGGAAACCAGGAAGCCCGCCCGAGGCCCTTGCCGAGGCCAGTGGGGTTTGTTCGTGGTCGTGATGGCAAGTGAAGTTAGAGGGCATCCCCACGGCGGAGGCCCTGTCCCCGGTGCATCAGAGCCCAAACCTGCGAGCCCGGCGCCCAGCTGAGCGGCTGTTCCCTGTGAATCTCAGCGTCCGCAGTGACGCTGGCTCATGGGGGCCACCCACCCGGACTTGACATGAGTGTTTGGAAAGTGCAGCGAGCCCCTCTGCACCATCTAAATCCTTGCTTCCTGGCACTCGCGAGACTGGGCTGGGAGGGGGGTCCAGAGCCCTGCGTTTGTGGCTAAGTTACATTCCTACTTTCTGCCCCTCAAAAGACGGTGTGCTGGTCTTCTCTCTGCTCAGCCCAAGTCACACACAAGCTTGTTCACCGCCCTTCTGCTTCTCCACACATACACTCGCACAGACATGCACAGTAACAACACGTCACGCCTAAGCCTGCATGCTCACACACACACTGAGATTAGCCCCGTTGAGAGGGCTTCCTGGGACTGCGGGCCGCTCTCTCTCTGCTCGCTGGGTCGCCTGATGGCAAGAGAGCTGGAGACAGGGGCGGGGGATGGACTTTTCGTGTAACTGGAGTGTGATCATTTCCAGTTTCAGGTCCTGGCTTATGGCTGCCAGGCTGGCCAGCCTGGCCCTGAGATGGAAGCCCCGTGGGGATGGGACTTTGCTTGCCTCACCTGCTTCTGTCCAGACGTGTCTGTCCACTGAGGGATTGAGGCCATCAGAGGATGCTGCTGGGCCACCTGGAGCCACCCACCGCCCTGTCCATGCCTGGACACCCATGCTGGCCGCTGACCACCTAGTAAAGAGGCCGCGTCCGTGGCAAGCAGCGTTTCAGCTGCTGCTGCTGTCTGGGGGGTGGCTCACAACCCCACCCCTCAGAGGCTTCCTGAAGCCGTGCGCTTCTTCCGCACCAGTGCCTGGGGCGGCGAGCCCTTTCGCGCATTCACCCGGGGAGAGGCCGGACCCGGTGCGTCGTCATCTCCCATATCACAGGTTGGCATCGCGTCCTCAGCGTCCTGGCGTCCGGCTCCCTCCGGCCCGCCAGGCTCAGCTTCCGCTCGTCCTGAACACCACCCCCTGCCCTGCTCAGAGCTGGGGGTCCCCCCGCCACCCACCCCTCCAGTCTCCCCACATTCCTCCCCTCTCCCCGGGCTCTTTGGGTGATGGGGCATCTCCCTGGGGTGGCAGCCCAGGTGATGGGTGTCATTTTTGGTAGAAACTGACCCCGGGCAGGACCGGTGCTGCTTGTGGTCAGAGCTGCGTGTGTTTCGGGAGGAAACACACACACACACACACACACACACACGCCGGCAGCTCCCTGGGGACGGCAGGACACGCTGTGCCCCTCGCTGCGCCGTGCCGCGGTCACGGGGACCATGTGACCTGCGCCCACAGACGGGGCCGCACGGTGTAGCCTCCCCGTCCTGTTGGTTCTTTCCAGGCAAAGTCGGGCAACCACACATTTGGAAGGAAAGCTGCCTGGGAAGCCCGACCCCCAGGGCGCCTGCACGGAACCAGAGGCCAGCCGGACTCCACCGTGGGAGGCGGTCAGCCGGCCTCCCGCGGCCTTGGCCGGGGCCGCTGCCCGCTCAGACCAGAGCGGGAGACACGCGGCCCCAGAAGAGTAGGCCCATCCCCGGGGCGAGCCCTCAGGGCGCACCGGCTGTGCTGGGTCGCCTTGCTTGCAAGGCCCCGGGCCCCTTGTCACCTGAGAACCCTGGGAGCTGCCGCAGGGCGCGGTACCTGCCCAGGGACCCCGGGGCCTCCGAGACCTCCTGCCATAGCCCCGCATCTCCCTCCCCGCCTGGCCTGGACCTCGGCCCCACCTCGGGCTCCATGTTTGGGTCCCGGTCTCCCCCTCCCTCCACCCACTTCCTCCAGGGCAGTGACGGGCCCCCGCGAGGGTGTTGTTAGGGCTGTCTGGGCTCACAATGGCCCAGCCTGTTGATTGGCAGCTACTTACACTCAGCCTCCCACTGAGCTATTGGCGAGCGTGCTTGTTCTGTGCAATTTTAAACTGCTCCTGGCCTGAATATTAATATGTGAGGTCCAGCACATGGAGAAAAATAACGGTATTTAACTCTCCTTGCTGTCGGATCTGTGCACAGCGAGGAGATTCTGAAGTCCCGGAAAGGTCTTAGTCAAGGTGAGCTGAGGCGGGGAGGTGAAGGCTGGGATTCCTCCGTATGTGTCCACATCTCTTCTCAGGCTCGTCCTGGGCCCCGTCTCAGTGAAGGCGCTGGAAGGGACTCCACTCGCACTCACATAAAGCGTGATTGTTGTTTGCCTTTTCTCTTTCTACCCTAAGTGCATTCAGACAGCTTGTAAAAACTTGTCACGGGAGGGACTGGATCCAATTATGCATCACAGGCCATTCTGCACGTCTTTGAGTGTGAAACAACTCTTGCTTTTAATATCATCGCGGTGTGAGATTTTTTGAACGCAAATGGCCCAGGGTGTAAGAGAGCGTGATTTTTTTTTTTTCTCATTTAAAAAGATTAGGTCTTATCGTTCCATCTGCAAAATCAACAGGTTTAAACTTCTGAAAGACCAGCATGGGTGGTCAGGGTTGGAACGTGAGCTGGACCCTGTGAAGGCCACCCGCGGCCCCAGAGCAGGGCAGTGTGTCTGTTCCCAGCCTCGCCCCGCCCCAAGCCCACCTGTCATCTACCCTCAAGGGTGGGCCCTGCAGCCCATTCACCAAGTTCCTCCGATTCGCCTCCATCAGGTTGGGTGGAGCCTGTCCCCCTGACCTCCCTGTGGGTGTCACCTCGCCTGTTGGCCGAGGGTGTGGGCCAGATCTCTGCCAAGTTCGTCTTTCCATGTTGCTGTCTGTCTGCCTGGGACGGAAGCCGCCTTGCACAGCCCAGGCTCAGGGAGAAGAGGGTGAAACAGTCGCATAAATTCCACAAATTGTTTCGTATTCCTTTGCATGGGAGACGTATCTCTCCACCCTCATCTAATAATGTATTCAGTTATTTATTTACATCACCTGCTGTGATCGCATCCTTTTTAAAGAACTACCACTCATGAATAACGCTTATGAGGTACACAACCACTCACTCTGAAATGATCTCTCAGCCAAATGATTGGCTAAAAACAAGCAGGAGTCTAGGGGATGATCCTTAATATATTAACACATTGATTTCCATAAGTACCTTCCAGAAAGAAATGTGTGCATTTAAAGCCACATATCCCTTTCCATAGTCTCATTTTATGAGATTATGTGCTTATTAATTTATTCACACACACACCACAAAACTAGTCTTAGGGATAGTTTCTTGATATTTACCTGTCTCTCTGACACGTAGTTCAATCACTCATGTTGGGAGTTTACAGCTGTGTGAATTAAAGACAGATCTGCCGAACATGACACCATTCTGTGTGTTTGGCAATCCGATTGTCCCCCCTGTTTTCATGAGTTTTCAGTGCTGGGAATGAGGTGGGAAACCAACCACAGGGGTGTCTCCCTGGGAGCCCCACCGCAGGCCAGGCGGGCTGGCAGCCAGGCCTGCATCAGTCGCTCAGTCCTGTCTGGCTCTGTGCTTCCTCAGAGACTGCCGCCCACCAGGCTCCTCTGTCCATGGGATTCCCAGGCAAGAGGACTGGAGCGGATGGCCGTTTCCTCCCCCAGGGCATCTTCCCGACCCGGGGGCTGAACCCGCGTCTCCTGCACTCCTGCACTGGGACGTGGGTCCTTCACCGCCAGGCCCCTGTGAGTGAAGAAGGAGAAAAGGCCGTTGCCCCCAAGAACACAATGAGCCGGTGCTGTGGGTGGGACTGCAATGTGGACGCAGGCCGGGGCACTTCCTGAGATGTGTGGCCGGCACGTACTCTTCAAAGTCACTGCACTCTTGAACCACAGCGGCAGGTGTCAATATGTAACTTCCTCACGACGGCCACTGTGTCTTTGCACGTAATTTGTAGGTTGAAACAGAGCAGAGATGCTTCAGGTATTCCCGGTTGTATGTACTTGGCAGCTCTTAGAGATTTACAGGCCTGCTCACCACCTGTAACAGCGTATCACAGCCCCTCCTTCAACAGCCCAGGGTAGGAGGGACAGTCAGGGAGCCCAGGGACCACAGTCAGCTTCAGCCCAGAGAGGGGTATTCCAGGGGAAGAGGCGGCAAGCGCAGGTCTGAAGCTCTGAGCTCGTACGCGGTTAAGCACTCAGGAGTCGGAATGTGCATTCCAGGGCTGCGCTTCCACCGCGGCAGAACTCACGGCGACAAAGGCTGGCCTCTTGGGGACCCACCCTGACCCCCGCCAGGCACCTTCTGGGAAGCGTTTCAGTCCAACATCAGGCGTCTGGCCACCGGGGCTGCGCTGGGACCCGCGCCCCTACGTGTTATGACTGGAGCGCTGACTCTGATGCTACTGTGACGGGGGAGGACATTTCGCGGCTGAGGCCCCTCTTCACCCCTAACAGGGAAGCACGTTTAAAGCCCGACTTCACCCCCCGTCTCCCAATCCAGCTGACCGGCGCCCAGCATGAGGCTCTTCTTTCATGTGCGGAGCCCACCCTCAGCCAACATGGGCAGCTGGGTCAGCACAGGTTAGTCCTGCCTCATTTCCAGGCTGAGGCCCCAGAACTCCACGTTCTGGAGGCCCTGGGATGGTTGGGGAGTGACCTTCCCTCTCCAGAGCTTAGAGTCTAGCAAGGAACACAGACACGGCCCAAAGCTGAGCAGACCATGGGCTGGGGTCCTGCAGGGCTGGCAGCGAGCACAGGAAAGGTCATCCTGACGCAGTGACACGGGCGGGAGCCCCAGGAGAACTAGAAGATTCCAGAAAGGAGAACCACCCATGGCGGCTGTCGAGAAGCGTCCAGGACGATGGAAGGAAGGAAAAGGTCAGCAGGATGTGACGGGACCCCCCTACGCTGGTGTGAAGCTGATGCAGGGGGCTCCCTGGGCCCGCAGACCCCAGGTCCCACACTGCCATGCCCCCAGCCCGCTCCTGCTCCTCCAGGCTGAGCGGGCGCCCCCTGCCCTCTGCACCTGCCCCCTGCAGACACCCCGGGCTCACTCCCTCCCCGCCCCGTCCCTGTTCAAACATCTCCCAGCAGGACCCTGGACACCCGGCTTGTCCCGATCACTGCAGCCTGGGCTGCTGTTCCCGGAGGACTTTTCTAACAGACCTCTGGTTTTCTCAGTTTTCGTTTCACGTCTGACTTCCCCTTGGAAGTTCATCTCCGTGAGGCAGGCATTTCTGTGACTCTTCACAGACATCGCCCTAGAGGCCGGGACAGCGCGTGGTTCTCCACTAAGGCTGCAGAAAGGGCGGCGGAGGCCGGGCCAGGGGCCTGCGGCGGGACAGTGACCTGGGGGCAGGGGCAGAGAGACTGTCCACTGCGGCGGGGCTGTGAGGGGCTCAGGGATTCTGGGGGCAGAGCTGGCTTCCGGCCCCGGGAGTTATGTGGATTTCCTAGATCCGGCTCACATAAACCACCCCACCGCTCAGCACAGCAGTTATGGCCCCAGGGAGGTGAGTGGTCCTGAAAGCGGGAATGCTGGCAGAAGACAGGTGTCTGGACTCTATTGATAGAAGTGTGTGTGCGTGTGTGTGTGTGTGTGTGTGTGTGTGTGGTCTCAGGGGCAACTGTTCTGAACCATAGGGAAAACTAAGAAGGAAACACTCCCACTGGAAAACTCAGACTGCTTGCAGGACGAGGGTCAAACTTCACGGGCAGTGGTTGAGATGCCTGTACCCTGTGGGGCTCCAAGTACGGTCTGCAGAGGCCTGGGGTCTCCCAGAGCTGACAGAGTGTCCACAGAATCGGACCCATTTGCACAAGTCAGGGCCCGCCTCCTGCCTGGCGCTCAGTGGTCCGCCCTGGCCCAGGGGCCTGCCCTTACGCGAGGGGCCCTGCCCCGGGCCACCCAGATCTCTAACTGGTCCTGACGCCTGCAATGAGTCAAGGGCTGGAGTCCTCATTCAGCACGGGGGTCCCTCGCCCTCCCTGTGGGGCTCACCTTGTAAGCTCAGTGGTCCGCCCTGGCCCAGGGGCCTGCCCTTACGCGAGGGGCCCTGCCCCGGGCCACCCAGATCTCTAACTGGTCCTGACGCCTGCACTGAGTCAAGGGCTGGAGTCCTCATTCAGCACAGGGGTCCCTCGCCCTCCCTGTGGGGCTCACCTTGTAATGGAGCTGGGGAGGCCTGGGATGAGATGCGCTTACGTCATAAGGCAAACGGGATGTGATGGACATGAAACGGCACGTGTGCACTGAGGAAGGTGCCCAGCCTGCTGAGTCGCTGCAAGCTGCAGGAAAAGCAGATGATGCCAGGTGCCCTCCTCACGTCCCTGGTTCCGCTGGCGGCGGGTGGACCTGCGGGGCATCGGCACTCCAGAGCGACCTTGCCTCCCTGGGCACCTCGCCCGCGCAGGGAAGAAAGCCAGGTCCTCTCAAGAGGGTTCTGGACAGAGCAGTAAAGTGCATTTCACTGTCTCTTGACCCTTCTCCCATGTCTTCTCAGTGCCCGCGTGACAAAGCTGGGGTGNGGGTGGACCTGCGGGGCATCGGCACTCCAGAGCGACCTTGCCTCCCTGGGCACCTCGCCCGCGCAGGGAAGAAAGCCAGGTCCTCTCAAGAGGGTTCTGGACAGAGCAGTAAAGTGCATTTCACTGTCTCTTGACCCTTCTCCCATGTCTTCTCAGTGCCCGCGTGACAAAGCTGGGGTGGGCATGAAGCCCCTCGGAAGGGCCACGTTTGTCTCAGTGGAAAACTCAGTTTGCAACCCGAACCACCCCCTTTTCTTGGTAGAGCCTCATCTTTGCCTGAAGGGGTGTTTAATGGGGAAACAACACTTCTGCAGACGTGGGCATTAGGCAGACGTTTTCTCAAAACATCACTTCAAAGAAAATAACCAACATTATTGTCAATAAGAAAAACTGAATGTTCAAGTGAAAATTAGAACTTTGGAAAACTGATACCCGCCACTGAGAGGCTGAGATGTTCCGGTACTTGAAGACTTTTCCGCTGAGAGTTGTGGTGGGTTTTAAAAATATTGTCTAGTAAAGTGTGCCAGCCTTTGGAAGATCTGCATACCTCCAGGGCATCATTAATTTCCAAACAGTGGCGCTCGAGATACAATGTCTTGGGTTCAGAGGGCAAAACAGACCAATGGATGTTACAGTAATAGAGTAAGAGTTTATTGATACGGCTTCAGATTTCATAACTAAGCACGGCTGAGTCTCGGTGGAGCCATGAAGCACACCCGCAGTTCTCTGAAAAGCGATTCAAACACTCCTCACTTCCCCAACAGCACATCTGCACGAGGCTGGATTTCCTTCACATGATTCAGCCGAGCAGCACACAGCAAGACGAGAGCCCAGCTGTCCTCTTCAGCCGAGACTGCGGAGAGATTTGCAAAGCGTAGACTGGTGCTGCTCTTCCCACGGATTATTTTTGGGAAAATATACCGTTTTCATAAAGATGTTGTTTCTATGAATGTGCATTGGGTTTACTGTGTGTGTGTGTGTGTGTGTTTCAGCTGTGTCCGGCTTTAAGCCACCCCGTGGACTATAACCCACCAGGCTCCTTTGTTCATGAGATTCTCCAGACAAAAGTACTGGAGTGGGTGTCATTTCCTTCTCCAAGGGATCTTCTGGACCCAGGAGTCGAACTTGCGTCTCTCATGTCTCCTTCACTGGCAAGTGTGTTCGTTGCCACTAGCGAAGGATTTATTGTAGTTATTTTTAAATGGATTAAAGTAATTAATGCAAAAGTGAAGTCGCTCAGTCATGTCCGACTCTTTGCCACCCCACAGACTGTAGCCCACGAGGCTCCTCCGTCCATGGGATTTTCCAGGCAAGAGTACTAGAGTGAGTTGCCATGTCCTTTTCCAGGGGATCTTCCCAACCCCGTAATCGAACCCAGGTCTCCCGTATTGCTGGCAGTTACTTGGCCTTACCGCCTGAGCCACGAGGGGAGCCTCATTAATGCAAACACATCCCTATTTTCATTTCTAGCATGGCAAACAACAGATACAATCCACAGACACAAGCGCTCTGTGTGTTTTCCAGCGATTAGTACAAAGGGCTTTGGGGTCAAGGGTTTGAGAACAGCTGAAGCAATCTACACAGAGGGGGTGGGAGGGGAAGTGTCATCGAGGCAGGCCGAGGAGCGCCTGTCACGGACTGAACTGTGTCCCCAGAAGAGGCGCTGTGACCAGGACCTTGTTTGGAGGTGGGGCCGCTGCAGAGCTAGCCGTGACTGCTGCTGCTATGGAAAGGGGAAGTGTGGGCCCAGAGGCGGGCACTCAGAGAAGGAAGACGGTCGAGGGCAGCAGAGATGACCATGTGGCCATCACAGAGCCGGAGGGGGACAGGAAGGAGCCCCCTTGACTCTGGACTCTGGCCTCGGGGCTGTGGGACCGTCAGCTTCGGCCACGTGAAGCTGCCAGGAGTGTGGTGCCGCATCCTGGCTGGCCGGGGACACTTCACCACCGCCGGTCCACACCCCGAGCTGGACCAGCGTAAGCGATCGCACCAGCCTCCCAGGAGCCACGGGGAAGTGGCCGCCCGCCATGTAACACGGCAGGAACAGGAGAGGCAGAGGAGCCGGGGCCCGAAGCCCCAGCCTGTCCTGTCTCCCTGGGCTGACTCCAGGGATGACGGCCGTTCCTCTTCCCCAAACCCACTCCTGCGACGCCTCCCGCATTCACTCAGATTGTTGTCGCCGGAAGAACACGCCACATGCTGAGGCAGCATTCACCCTTTAGTGGAGGTGATCATACACGAGGTCATTAATCACATCGGCCAAGTACCTAACGGCAAAGTTCATCACTACTGTTCTGACTGCCGAAACTTGGCAGCATTTCCAGCCATCAGTGTTATCAACACACCCAGGATGGGATTCAAGCCACACCCAGTCTCCGCTCCGCAGCAGAGGGTACCATCTGGGGTTTGAGGGGAGCAGTAACGTTCCCGCCCAGAGATGCGTGAACCCGGGGAGACACAGACGAGGTGCCCTGGGGGGCTCGGCGGACTCAGGGTCCCCTCCGAGAGAACTGGGCGTAGGAGGAGACTTCCGCCTGGCCGGAGGCAGGTTTGAAGGCTGCCCGGGGAACCAGCAGAAGCGCGGAGGGGGTTCTCCCCGATGCTCGCCCAGGAAGGGGGCCTCCCACTGAGGCCTGAGCACCCCTCTTGCGGTTGCTCTGTTTCATCTTTGGGGGAGACTGTGGTCTCTCCTCCTAGCTTCCACTCCCCAGGCTTAGGAACCCAGACTCTGTTTTTTCTTTCTTTTCCCTGAGATAGTCTACCTTCCAGAAAGATTCTGAAAAAAAAAAAAACTTTCGAATTAACGCGTTAATGACTTTTCTCAGGGGGAGGCAAATTTGACTTTTAACAGGGGCAAGAACCTTGTGTAACAGAAGCCACACGCGCAGCTCTCTGGGGACCAGGTGTGGGCAGTCGGGAAGCAGCGGGAGGGCTCACTGATTGTGCCCTGGCGTCCCAGCCTCCCTGCAGTGGACACTGCTGGACGGAGCCCGACTCTCCGCAGGGCGCTGTCCGCCGCCTCCGTCTGTCTTCAGCACACTTCCTAGGAAATTCTGCCTTTCAACTGCTCTTCTCCACCTTTTAGCCTAACACAGCGAACTCCCCGAACCGGGGTCTTTGGCCGCCAGGGTTAGGAAGCTGTTCCTGAGAGCGGAGCCGCAGGGGTGTGTCTGCCCGGCCGGGCCGGGCCTGCACCCCTCCGGCTGGTCAGCAGGCGCCGGCGACCTGTCCCTGTCGGAGCGCGAGGTTCCGTTTCCGCTTCAAAACACGTGAACGGACTAGGGACCCGGAAGCTGCGCTTCTTTGCACCCGGCTGACCATTTTCAGATGCCTGGGTTGGGAGGCTGCTTTCAGGTGACGCCAGACAGGTCACCCGGGCCTCGGTGCTGGTCGGGGCTCCAGGGTCCCAGGCCCGGCAGCGCCGCCCCACGTGCACACAGGTCAGCAGTGAGGCGTCCCCGGCCAGGCCCCCTCCAGGGGGGTGTCCTGATCGTTTTACCCGGCAGAAATCGCGGCTGGTGTTGAGGGGGCGGGGCGGGGATTATAAGCGGCTGATGGAATGGAGAAGCCAGTGGTGAGATGCCTCTTCCCTGGTGACTGGTGTTAAGTGCACCAAGTCAGGCCGTCCTTAGTGGTAACTGAGCCTCTCGCACCGCAGACCGAGTATTTCCTGCCCCACGTGAGCTGGCGGGAGGTTCATCCACTTGCGCTGCAGACCGAATATTTCCTCCCAAACAGCCAGCTTGCGGGAGGTTCCTCCATCTCCGTTACATAGAGGGCGCGGTGGGGTCTCACCTCTCCTCATTGCGCCGCTTTCAGCCAGCAGCAGTCTCTAATGTCTGAGCCGAAAAGGTGCTTTCATAACCCACTGTCTAGCTTCAGACCTAGAAATCCCTTCCCTGCCCTCCTCACGGTTGGCGGGGGGGGCGGGGAGGCGGTTCTGTTACCTGAGATCAAGAGGAGTGTCATCCTCCGAGCTTACCCTCCGAGAGGGCTGTCCTCGGAGGACGGACCACAGCCTCCCCGTGCTGGAGGGGACACTGGGCTCTCTCTTGGGCACTTCCCTCAGATGAACGCCAGCGACTGAAGCCCAAAAGTCTTCCCAGTGTAGACACGATGTTTTCTTTATAACACAGTGCTGGCTTCTTCATTGGAGCTGGAATTCTTAGATGATCTGCCACTTTCGGTGCTGGAGACTGAGTCGGGGTCAGCTCTACATTTGGTGACTTCATCCTCGATCGAAGAGAACGTTTGTGGCGGGTGTGAAAAGGAGACTGTTGTGCTGGGTGTTTGGGGGCCACTGAGGCGAGCAGCTGGTGTCAGCCAAGCTGCTGGCCAGCTGGGTGGATGGCTTCCCCCAGATGAGCCAGGGACCAGAGCCTCGATTCGAGGTGACGCCCACTGTGCCCTGACCATGACTTTCCACCAGCTGATGGACTGCCTGTGTGTCTGAAGGAGCGGGCAGAGGCCTCTCCAGCCCTTGCAATGCCTCTTGTTACTGAGGTCAGTGCTGAAACTGAAAAATCAAAATAGACAAGGAATTAGAACTTGTCCCACTGATTTATTTTCTCAACAACTTGTGTGTAAAAACAATGATGGTGTCACCATTTGGAATCTGAGTTAAAATCCAAATTCAAGGTTATCACCAGCCAGCAAAAGTACACGTATATTCAAAGCTATGGTCTTTCCAGTAGTCATGTACAGATGTGAGAGTTGGATTATAAAGAAGGCTGAGTGCTGAAGAATTGATGCTTTTGAACTGTGGTGTTGGAGGAGACTCCTGAGAGTCCCTTGGACTGCAAGGAGATCCAACCAGTTCATCCTAAAAGAGATCAGTCCTGAATATTCACTGGAAGGACTGATGCTGAAGCTGATGCTCCAATACTTTGACCCCCTGATGCAAATAGCTGACTCACTGGAAAAGACCCTGATGCTGGGAAAGAGTGAGGGCAGGAGGAGAAGGGGGCGACAGAGGGTGAGATGACTGGATGGCGTCACCGACTCAGTGGACATGAGTTTGGGCAAGCTCCGGGAATTGGTGATGGACAGGGAAGCCTGGCGTGCATTCCATGGAGTCACAAAGAGTTGGACACGCCTTAGAGACTAACAGCAACACCACCACCAGCCGGCGTGGGTGGCTGCCTTTTCCCTTAGTCTGTGGATGGCAGTTAAAGCTATCACAGTAGTGATGGCTGACTTTTTCAATGAGCAGCTTGGGTTCAGCTCATTTTCTCTAAGTTGAAAAGCTTGTGTTCCTTTACATTTGGCCTCCAAATGGGAGACTAGTCAATCCATGATGTGAAGTACACCTTGTCCCAGAAAATACGACACATTTTTCCTAATACTTTCAAATATAATCTGATAATCTGGTAAGTTCTTCCTCCAATGACAAATCTGACTTCGGTTGGTATAAAAGGAAATGAAGCGGGAATATTTTGGGGCTGTGCTAGGACAGACTATTATGGATTCTCAGACTGAAGCTGTGGCCGTGCCTAACTTTCTCTCCTGAGCTGGGGTGTCATCAGAGGTTTCAACCTAGATGCCTTCCTTGGCCAGAGACAGAAAATCAGCGCCATCATCTCATTCTAACAAGGGCTTCACTGGATGGAGGAGGGTGACATGCACACATAACTGGAAGGCTACTCCTTGGCCTTCCCAAATGAATGTTCCATGGAGGAGGATGTTTCATATGCATCAACTGGGCAATTCCATTCTCTCTGAGATTGGAGCCTTTCAGACCTCTGCAAGCAGCATGAGCAAATGCTGGAATGCGGCAAAGTGCTGTGGGCAGGAAGGAAACGTGCAGGGAAAGAAGGACCGCGGCCTTTGCATCGGAGGCTCCTGCAGTGAGCAAATGGGAGGAGAGAGCGAGTTACAGGGAACCAGACATGAGCTGGGAGCGTGGGGCTGGGCCGCGCTGTTGCGGTTCCTGGGAGCTTATGGGATGGGCGTGTGTGGCTGGAGGGCTGCCAGGCACCAGGAGCAGCCAGAGGACAGGCTGCTGGGCGGACCGCACCCCAGCTCGGCATGGCCTGTACGGCTGTATGTGAGGGGCTTCCGGACGTAAGCAGCATCCAGGGGAACGGTAAGAAACGCGGTGGGAAACCACGGGGGGCAAGATGAAAAGGAGGCTACGCGGGAGCCTAGAGCGGAAAAGGGAAGCGGTGGGCAAACATGCAGACACGGAGAGGCGTGAATTCACAGGTAAATGCGCCACGTGGGGAGAGCAGGCACACAAACCCGCGAGCCGGGAGGGCACGCTCCCGTGCGTCTGCTCCGGGGCTAAAGAAGACGCTGCTGATGAGCTGCTGCTCCCCTTCAGGACGGGGGACAGGACGTCGCATCGGGAGCCCGGGACGGCGGTTCATCAGGGTGGCGGTCGGCCCACGCGCCCCTGGTGGGATCACGGCCGTCCTCGGGCCGACACCAGCTGCCCCCTGGGGCAGAGCCCTGGTCCCCTCCCTGTGCAGAGACCAGCTCGGGGCTCGCGAGCCCCCGACCCTCCCCAGGAACACTCGGGACCCTCACGCCCGCCGTGAACGGGTTAGCCGGCCGGGTTAGCGCCCGACCGCAGGCGCGGCCTCCGGTCCACGAGCTCCCCCGAAGCGTCCTGCTGAAACGCGGGGCAGCCGCCCCTGGACGCGCAGGAGGCGGCGCTTCTCCACCACGAGGGGTGGCTTCCGGGGAGACTCGGCAGCCGGCAGACCGAAGGCTCAGCGCCCTGACTCCCCTTCTGCCGGGCTCCTCCGCGGGGCTGTGCCCCTCGAGCTGGCTCAGCGTTCCGGAAGCTTCTGCCCTGTGCGCCTGCCTGCCAGCCAGCGTGTCCGTCCAGCCGCGGGCGGGCGAGCCGCAGCCCCTGAGCGCCCTCCGTGGGGTTTGAGGAGGGAGACTCCCCAGCCGCGCAGGCTGGCTCCAGGGCTGCCCCTCGCAAAGCGCGCGCCTCGGGGCGGCCCTCCCGAGCGTCCTGGGCCACCGAGCGGTGCGCGCGCCGCTCCCGAGGCCGGCGAGGGCTGCGTGGGCAGGCGTGCCGGGGCTTCCCCCGGGCCCAGGCGGCTGCCCTCTCCTCCCGCCTCCCCCGCAGCCGCCCGTGGCGTCCGGGGCCTGGGGCGAGCGGCGTGTGCTCCCTCAGCACCCCCACCGGCCCGGGTGCTCCGCCCGGGGCCTTCTTGCCCCCCGGCTGTTTGGACAGTGTCCGCGTGCCCAGCGGCCTCGGGGACCCCTGCACCGTCCATCCTGAAGTGCAGCCCCCCCGGACCCTGGAGAGGACCGGGCGCCACGGCTGGAGCAGGGAAAGGGCGGGGTGGCCGCAGAAACGCCGCGCCGGCCGCCCCNGTCCGCGTGCCCAGCGGCCTCGGGGACCCCTGCACCGTCCATCCTGAAGTGCAGCCCCCCCGGACCCTGGAGAGGACCGGGCGCCACGGCTGGAGCAGGGAAAGGGCGGGGTGGCCGCAGAAACGCCGCGCCGGCCGCCCCCGCCCACTCCTCACCCCTCACCCGCGCTCGCCGGAGGCCCCGCGGGGCCGGCCCGGGGGCAGCGGCTGCGGGAGCCTGGGAGTCCCTTTGTCCCTGCTGCCCTAAGGCTTGCGGGGAGGCCTCCAGCGACTCCCCCAGGGGCTTTTCTCCGCTCCTCTCGTTCTGTTGAAACGTGACACTCAAAGCAGAGATGGAGCAGGGATCACAGGTGCTGTCACCGCTGTCACCCAGGGCGTGACAGCCCCATCTCCCTAAATTGCCGCTGATCTGCCGCGAGCTCGCCGTCCACAGCCTGCATCGCGCTGTTTGCTCACATTCGGCGAACGCCTGAAATTTCCCTTTCCGAGGTGTCACTGCTTGCCATTTAGCGGGGAAGGAGAGCTGTGAGAGCTGCTTCAAGCACACGGATTTGGGAAGCTGGGAAAAGCTGATTAGCTATTCAGGGAGAATAATCTTATTGAGAGTAGTAAGAGCTGTATAAAGAATGCTCTTCCCTTCCCGGGAACAATCTTCTAATTATGTTGTCAAGCTTGCTGTTGAGTTCTTTCCCTGTGCCATTAAGAAACCGTTTTCTATGTTAAGAAAGAGATTTCCAGATTGTGATGCTGTTTGCTGATTTTTTTTTTGTTTAAAGAATCTGTATGTATTAAACCAAACATTAAAAAAATGATTCATGTGCAGCCTAATTATTGGAGACAAGGTTTGGGGACATGGGTGGGACGTGAGAGGAGGGGTGGTGGAACCAGGGGCCGGGAGTTAGGATCCCAGTCGATGTGATGCACGCAGTTGCTCTTCCTTGGTGGCTGAAAGGGTCAGGAGCAGTGGCAGCAGGTGCAGCTCTCGGTTTTGGGTGAAACAAACATTCCTGGGCGATGGATGCTGCTAATTAAGGAGGAGAACTGAGCCATCTGACCTGTGCACAGACAGCCTCCTGACGCCCAGTCTCGCTGCTTGAAGGGAGACCCAAGGCAGCCAGGAGGGGGTGCCCGCCCCGACAGCCTGCAGACCGCCCCACGGCGTCTCTCCGCTCTGATCTCAGACCCACTTCCGGCTGGAGAGTGAGGGCCGAGGGAGCGAGCTGCACACCCTCTCTGCTAGTCCTCTGCTTGTGGCTGGCAGTCTCCACGCCGTCTGCATGCGTGCTCCGTCCCTAAGTCGTGTCCAGCTCTGCAACCCCAAGGACCAGCCCACCAGGCTTCTCTGTACGTGGGATTTCCCAGGCAAGAACACTGGAGCAGGCTGCCGTTTCCTTCTCCGATATAAAACGCTGAGAGACCTGCATACTGATCTTAGATATTTTATGAAAAATAGAAGAGAAAAACTAGAGATGGTGATTTTTAGTCATTTATAATTTGTTTCTTTCCAGTCATTTTTTCCTTCATTTATAGGTAACACCATCTGGTTGTTTAGTTGCTAAGTCACGTCTGACTCTCTGCAACCCCATGGACTATAGCTCACCAGGCTCCTCTGTCCGTGGGATTCTCCAGGCAAAATACTGGAGTGGGTGCCATTCCCTCCTTCAGAGGATCTTCCCGACCCAGGGATCGAACCTACACCTCCTGTATTGACAGGTGGATTCTTCACCTCTGAGCTACCATGGAAGCCCGTAACACTGTCTGAAGGTGCAAGTCACTCAGTCCTCTCTGACTCTTGGTGACACCATGGTCTGGAGTGACACCATGGACTGTAGCCTGCCAGGCTCCTCTGTCCATGGAATTCTCCAGGCCAGTATACTGGAGTGGGTTGCCAGTCCCTTTGCCAGGGGTTTTTCCCAACCCAGGGATCGAACCCATTTGTCCCACATTGCAGGCAGATTCTTTACCATCTGAGCCACTAGGGAAGGCCAAGAACACTGGAGTGGGTAGTCTACCCCTTCTCCAGCAGATCTTCCTGACCCAGGAAACAAACCGGTGTCCCTTACATTGCAAGCAGATTCTCTATCAGCTGAGCTACGAGGGAAGCCCCATGACGCTGTCTCAGCTCAGCTCAGCTCAGTTACTCAGTCGTGTCTGACTCTGTGACCACATGGATTGCTGCACACCAGGCTTCCCTGTCCATCACCAACTCTTGAAGCGTGCTGAAACTCACATACGTCAAGTCAGTGATGCCATCCAACCATCTCATCCTCTGTCATCCCCTTCTCCTCCTGCCTTCAATCTTTCCCAGCATCAGGGTCTTTTCCAAGGAGTCCGCATCAGTTGGCCAAAATATTGGAGCTTCAGCTTTAGCATCAGTCCTTCCAATGAATATTCAGGACTGATCTCCTTTAGAATGGACTGGTTGGATCTCCTTGCACTCTAAGGGACTCTCAAGAGTCTTCTCCAACAACACAGTTCAAAAGCATTAATCCTTTGGCATTCAGCTTTCTTTATAGTCCAACTCTCAGATCCATATATGACTACTGGAAAAACCATAGCTTTGACTAAATGGACCTTTGTTGGCAAAGTAACGTCTCTGTTTTTTAATATGCTGTCTAGGTTGGTCGTAGTTTTTCTTCCAAGGAGCAAGCATCTTTTAATTTCATGGCTGCAGTCACCATCTGCAGTGATTTTGGAGCCCAAAAAATAAAGTCTCTCAGTTTCCATTGTTTCCCAATCTATTTGCCATGAAGTGATGGGACCAGATGCCATGATCTTAGTTTTGTGTATGTTGAGTTTTAAACCAGCTGTTTCACTCTCCTCTTTCACTTTCATCAAGAGGCTCTTTAGTTCCTCTTGGCTTTCTGCCATAAGGGTGGTCACATGCATATCTGAAGTTACTGATATTTCTCCTGGAAATCTTGATTCCAGCTTGTGCTTCATCCAGCCCGGCATTTCTCATGATGTATTCTGCATATAAGTTAAATAAGCAGGGTGACAATATACAGCCTTAAAGTACTCCTTTCCCAGTTAGGAATCAGTCCATTTTTCCATGTCCATTTCTAACTGTTGCTTTTTGACCTGTGTACAGATTTCTCAGGAGACAGGTAAGGTGGTCTGGGATTCCCATCTCTTTAAGAATTTTCCACAGTTTGTTGTGATCCATAATCAAGTCAAAGGCTTTGGCATAGTCAATAAAGCAGTAGATGTTTTTCTGGAGCTCTCTTGCTTTTTCGATGATCCAACAGATGTTGGCAATTTGATCTCTGCTTCCTCTGCCTTTTCTAAAACCAGCTTGAACATCTGGACGTTCACAGTTCACGTACTGCTGAAGCCTAGCTTGGAGAATTTTGAGCATGACTTTGCCAGCGTGTGAGATGAGTGCCATTGTGCGGTAGCTTGAACATTCTTTGGCATTGCGTTTCTTTAGCAATGTCTACTGTCTGCTACCTGCTAATTTAAATAACAAACAGTGGGGAGCTTTGTTTCCGCTTCTGTGTGAACCAGCGCACAGAGAGTGGGTTTCAGAAGATTTTACTGTAACAAATCCCATCAGAGGAATGAACAGTGAAACCGACACTGTGTGCCCCTCCCAGGACCAGGCTGCATTTCTGGGGCTTCCTCACCGGTGGACCCACACTCACTCTCCGGGACCCTGCTTCCCTTTTTTCCAATACAGTAAGGTCTGGGACTGATTCTGGCAAATCCCACAGGTAGACGGTTTGGAATTAGTGTGTTGGGACCTGTGTCACAACACCTCCTGGATTTATAGGAGCAGGAAGTGACTGAAGGCGCTAATGCTGTCTTTGAACATACATATTTTGCACTAGTCAATACTTATAAAAGGCAAATTTCTTGAAGAGCAATTTGTGGGTAAAAAAGTGTATGAATTTTTGATAGGAAATTGCCAAATTTCTCTCCATAGAGTTTATCCCACTTTGGCAATTCAGGAGACCCTGGTTCGATTCCTGGGTTGGGAAGATCTGCTACAGAAGGGATAGGCTACCCACTCCAGTATTCTTGGGCTTCCCTTGTGGCTTAGCTGGTAAAGAATCTGCCTGCAATGTGAGAGATATGAGTTCGATTCTTGGGTTGGGAAGATCCCCTGGAGAAGGGAACAGCTACCCACTCCAGTATTCTGGCCTGGAGAATTCCATGGACTGTAGGGAATTGGGACCATGGAGTCACAAAGAGTCAGACACAACTGAGTGACTTTTACTTTCACTTTTGATCTTTGATAACCTGAGAGGGAAACAGTGGTATCTCGCTATAGTTTTAATTTACATTTTTCTTCATATGAGGAAAGTTAAGAGTCTTATTTCATTCTCTATGTTCTGTCTGCTGCATTTCTGCCATTAATTTTACTAGATGGCTGGTCTTTTGCTTATTGACTTTAGAAGTTCTTTATCTACTAGACAAATTAGCACCTTATGATATGAGTTCAAATATTTTGATCCACTTAGTCATTTGTCTTTTCCCTTTGTTCCTATTCCTTTTTGTGATTCAAAACTTTTTTCAATTTTTTTTATGTAACGTGAGGCTAAGATTTCTTAACCATGACACCAAAAGCATGATCTATAAAGGAAAAAAAATGATAAATTGAACATAATCAAAATTAAGAGCATCTGCTCTTCTCAGGATACTTTAAGACAATGAAAAGACAAGTCACCAACTGGGAGGAAACATTCGCAAATCATGTATCTGATAAAGGACTTGCATCCAGAATATAAAGAAACCTTTAGGACTCGGTAACAAAAAGAGACGAACCCAGTTTAAAAAATGGGCAAAGATGTGAATAGACATTTCACCAAGGAAGAGACACCAATGGCCAGTGAGCACATGAAAAGCCTGCAGCCCATTAATCACAGTGAGAGGCGAATCAGAGCCACACCGAGACCCCTCTTTCCCAAGGAAGTATAAATTTTATGAGCTAAGCCACTTTGCAGAGATCTGAAGATAAGATGGTTCCATTGGAGAAGTAGCAGGACAGTCACACTTTTTAAAAGTTGGTGCAGTGTAGCTGAGTCACATCTTATATTGTTCTCAGGCGCAGAGCATGGAGATTCAGCATTTGTACAGATCATACTCCAGTGAAAGTCACTACAAGATAATGGCTATGATCCCCGTGTCATAGAATACAACCTCGTTTCTTACCTACTGTGCATATAGTCACTTTTATCTCTTAATCCCATACCCCTGAATGGACCCTCCCCACTTCCTTCTTCCAGAATCCGCCTGCAATGCAGGAGACCCGGGTTTGATCCCTGGATGGGGAGGATCCCCTGGAGAAGGGAAAGGCTACCCGCTCCAGTCTTCTGGCCTGGAGAATTCCATGGACTGTACAGTCCATGGGGTCACAAAGAGTCAGACACGACCGAGCGCCTTTAACTAGGCTCAAGAGGAGGAAATGGCAATCCGCTCCAGTTCTCTTGCCTGGAAACTCATGCACAGAGGATCCTGGCGAGGTACAGTCCATGGGGTGGCAAAGAGTTAGACACGACCGAGCACCTTTAACTAGGCTCAAGAGGAGGAAATGGCAATCCACTCCAGTTCTCTTGCCTGGAAACTCTCAAGCACAGAGGATCCCGGCGAGGTACAGTCCATGGGGTGGCAGTCAGACACAACTGAGCCGCCCTCCCCCCCACGTCCTTCTTCCGCTTAGTAACCTCTGGCTTGTCTTCTGTATCCGTGTTTTCTGCTTTGCACACACAACTGTTTGCATTGTTTTTTGGATTCCACAGATACGTGCTCATGTGGTGTTTGTCCCTGGTTTTGCTAAGCATGTACTATTCTCTCGGCCCGTCCATGTTGCTGCAGATGGCAACACGCATGCTTTGTATGGCTGAGTGTTTGTTGTGTTGCATGTGTGCTCCACGTCCTCTTTATCCATCCGCCTGCTGACGGGCACTCAGGCTGCTGTCGTACCTTGGCGATTGGGAACAGAGTGGCAGTAAACGCTGGGGTGCGTGTATCTCTGTGAGCTAGTGTCTCCATTTTTTCCAAATGTATACCCGTAGTGGAATTGGTGGATCACATGGTAACTCTATTTTTAGTTTTTTAAGTTTTTCCTTCTGTTCTCCATAGTGACTGCACCCACTCACATCCCCAGCGACGGTGTGGAGAAGCCCTTTGCTCCACGCCCTCTCAGCGCTTGCTATTGTGGGCTTTTGATGATGGCCATTCTGACCGGTGTGAGGTGATCCCTCATTTTAATTTTTATTTGCCTCTCTCTAATAAGTGATCCTGAGCATCCTTGCATGTGCCTGTTGCCCATCTGTAGTCTCCTTTGGAGAAATGTCTGTGCAGGTCTTCGGCCTATTTTGGGGGTGGGTTGTTGGTTTAATCGCACATCAGGCTTGGTCTTAGGGCCCAGTCCTTTGCTTACTGACCCGGACACCGAGCCCGTTACTCAACCTCTGAGACTCAGCTGCTGCGCAGACCTCACATAGTTCTCTCCCCCTGGCGGGCGGCCTGCTGGGGCGTACAGACACGCACCAGGGTCTGGGCGAGAGTGGCTGCTCTTCTGCTGCTGGGCACCAGGACACAGGAGCGCCAGGAAGCTGGCGGCCTCCTCGGGGCAGGGCCCCCTCCCGAGGCTGTGCCGAGCCGTCCCGGTGTCCGGTCCACCGTGTCTTTGAAGCCGTGCGGCAGGGCTAGCGCGTGATGAAACTCACACCAGGCCCGACGGACAGGCCCCAGGGCCCTGGGCCCTGACATCCTGTTTATTACGAAGGAGCAGCCGCCCACGGCTCCTCAGGCCGCCTGCCAGGCCGCACCGCAGAGCGGGCCCCAGCGCCGCTGCGGGCCAGGCCTGCTCCCTGCTGTGCAGGTGCGGCAACGGGCGTGGTGGAGTCGGGATTCGCCCGGGCGCTCGCCCTGCAGGGCTGACACCCTCAGCGCTCCTCCCCACCATCACTGTTTGAAGCCGGGGGCGTGAGGCCGAGGCTGCAGCGGGCAGCGGCTTCTGACCTTGGGGGTGGTTCCTGGGGCAGCCGCGGCAGGGGCCCGGCCCTGTTCACGGCGCGCCTCTCCTCCACCGGCGGACGCACTTCCCCAGGGCTCCTGGAGGCGCGCTAGTGAGACGGACACCCGCCCCCGCAAGGTAATCTGCTGTCAGAGGCAAGGGAGCCAGAGGCTTGCCCACCCACCGAGGTCAGATAGAGACGAGGAAAGGGGTGCGCGGGCTGGGGCAGCTCTGCCCAGAACCAGCGTGGGGGAGACGGGTGGGCACTGCAGACAGGGACCCCGAGAGCCGCGGCGAAGCTCCCGGAAGCGGCCTCCCGGATGGGAAAGCAACGGGAAAGGGAGTGGAGAGACCCGCCGCCGGTTTCCACCGGCGGGGCTGCCGACAGGCTCCATTCCAGTTAAGGCGGCGCTGGGTCACGCCGCTCACAGCCGTCACCGCCTGGCCCGGGGCGTTGCCCTGCACGCAGGCTGGCGGGCTTTGCAGATACGGGCCTCCTGGCGGAGGAGTCTCCATGAGCTCCAGCCATGAGCTCAGCGGCCCTCCGCCCTCTCCCCCTGGGCCTCCCCCCGGCTCCCCACCCCGGCAGACCGGAATCACAGAGACTACCCTCGTCGTCCTCCAGCTTCTGTGTGAACCAGCGCACAGAGAGTGGGTTTCAGAAGATTTTACTGTAACAAATCCCATCAGAGGAATGAACAGTGAAACCGACACTGTGTGCCCCTCCCAGGACCAGGCTGCATTTCTGGGGCTTCCTCACCGGTGGACCCACACTCACTCTCCGGGACCCTGCCTCCCTTTTTTCCAATACAGTAAGGTCTGGGACTGATTCTGGCAAATCCCACAGGTAGACGGTTTGGAATTAGTGTGTTGGGACCTGTGTCACAACACCTCCTGGATTTATAGGAGCAGGAAGTGACTGAAGGCGCTAATGCTGTCTTTGAACATACATATTTTGCACTAGTCAATACTTATAAAAGGCAAATTTCTTGAAGAGCAATTTGTGGGTAAAAAAGTGTATGAATTTTTGATAGGAAATTGCCAAATTTCTCTCCATAGAGTTTATCCCACTTTGGCAATTCAGGAGACCCTGGTTCGATTCCTGGGTCGGGAAGATCTGCTACAGAAGGGATAGGCTACCCACTCCAGTATTCTTGGGCTTCCCTTGTGGCTTAGCTGGTAAAGAATCTGCCTGCAATGTGAGAGATATGAGTTCGATTCTTGGGTTGGGAAGATCCCCTGGAGAAGGGAACAGCTACCCACTCCAGTATTCTGGCCTGGAGAATTCCATGGACTGTAGGGAATTGGGACCATGGAGTCACAAAGAGTCAGACACAACTGAGTGACTTTTACTTTCACTTTTGATCTTTGACAACCTGAGAGGGAAACAGTGGTATCTCGCTATAGTTTTAATTTACATTTTTCTTCATATGAGGAAAGTTAAGAGTCTTATTTCATTCTCTATGTTCTGTCTGCTGCATTTCTGCCATTAATTTTACTAGATGGCTGGTCTTTTGCTTATTGACTTTAGAAGTTCTTTATCTACTAGACAAATTAGCACCTTATGATATGAGTTCAAATATTTTGATCCACTTAGTCATTTGTCTTTTCCCTTTGTTCCTATTCCTTTTTGTGATTCAAAACTTTTTTCAATTTTTTTTATGTAACGTGAGGCTAAGATTTCTTAACCATGACACCAAAAGCATGATCTATAAAGGAAAAAAAATGATAAATTGAACATAATCAAAATTAAGAGCATCTGCTCTTCTCAGGATACTTTAAGACAATGAAAAGACAAGTCACCAACTGGGAGGAAACATTCGCAAATCATGTATCTGATAAAGGACTTGCATCCAGAATATAAAGAAACCTTTAGGACTCGGTAACAAAAAGACACGAACCCAGTTTAAAAAATGGGCAAAGATGTGAATAGACATTTCACCAAGGAAGAGACACCAATGGCCAGTGAGCACATGAAAAGCCTGCAGCCCATTAATCACAGTGAGAGGCGAATCAGAGCCACACCGAGACCCCTCTTTCCCAAGGAAGTATAAATTTTATGAGCTAAGCCACTTTGCAGAGATCTGAAGATAAGATGGTTCCATTGGAGAAGTAGCAGGACAGTCACACTNCCCCCGCCCCCCAGGAACCAGGCGGGAGCGCTGGCCCTGCTTGGCCCTGCGTCCTGCCTTTCCCTTCCTGGGCCAGAACGGCACACGCCGGGGCTCCAGCACCAGCGACCCCGAGGGCGGTCGGTCTACGCGGGCCTCCCAGAGCAGGGCTCGGAGCAGGGCCTGCGGTCCACCCGGTGGGGAGGCACCTGCTCGCTGCCGGGGTGCAGGAGGCTGCGGTGTCCTGCCAGTGGCGGACAGTGACGAGCCGGCCCTCCCGTGGGGAGGAGGGCAGCTGTGCGTGCGGGGGTGCTTCCCCTGCCTGCCCGGGACTAAGGCCGCCGAGAGGAGGGATGCATCCGCTGTGGACAGAACACGGGCATCCTCGCCCGAGGGGCCCGGGGACGGGGGTCTCCTCCTCGAGGAGTAGCCGGCTTCCGCGGCTGCATCTGCAGCGATCACAGAGGGCACCCCACCCTTGAGTCTTCCGAGGGCCCCACGTGAGAAAGCACGAGAGAGCCGGGCTCGCCTGGCAGGGGGACCCTCCACTGGAGGAGGCAGATAGTTGTCCGGAGGGACCACAGGATGCCAACTGTTGCCTCCTGGCTGTCTGAACCTCCCAGGCGCTTTGTGGGCAGGCTCAGTGGCCTTAGGTGCTTGGGATTCACCCACCAATGGGGGGCGATTGTGCCAGAGAGCGTCCTGCTCCCACACGAGTGTTCCAGGACTGAGAGTGCATCCTTGTGGAGTAATTCTGGAGACCCTGTGTGCTGGGAGCCGGGGAGGGACATGCTCCAGAGGGGCGGATGCGCACCCCAGGGTGCCTCCAGCCAGCACCCGGCGCCCCGCCCCCGCTGCACCGCGGCTGCTCGCAACTTCCACGTCTGCACCTCTTGTGCTAGAAAGCCAGCTCCAAGGGAGCGGGGCATTTCGTGGGCTCCTCTGGAGCCCCAAAGAGTCGCTGGTGTGTGCTGGGGCTTAATCCAGAGGGTGGGATGAGCTCCAAGGAGAACGCCGCGCCCCCACACACACCCTGCTCCGTCTCAAACGGCCGGTGTTGTGTCTGAGGAGCAGCTGGGACCGCCGGCCTGCCGGGCCATGTCTGGGCTCACATTCACGGACTGTGTCGCAGGCCTTCAGCATGCAATTAGAGTCAGAAGTGCCTTTTCACTGAGGTACCTAATGATTCATGCTGAGAATGTAATTAAAATATCGCGGTAGTTTAAAAATAATGCTCTATTAGGATAATACACCAAAATGGCTAATTCAGACTGAGTGCCTCCTGCTTTGATGACATGATGGGGAGCATGGTATATGAAACGCTTTCATCTAAAATGTGACAGTCTCCACAAGCACATCGCGATAATGTGCATCGGATTCTGGGTGGATGACATTTCAAACTCTCCGCGTGGTCCAGATGCGGCTGAGGGCAGCGTCCGGAGTTCAGGCCGGTGTTTTGAAGTCCCGGCGTCTGGACGGGCAGAGGCTCCTGTAAATATCATCTCTGCTCGGCCCACCCAAAGACGAGCTGGACACCCGCCCGGCGACCTTTAACCTCTGTCCTTTTCACGCTAACACGGGTTGGAATTCTGAAGCCTGAGCAAGGCTTAGAGGCTGTGCTGCTGGCTGGGGACGGGTCTTAGGGACCCTCCAGTGCAGGAACCTCACAGCCGCTGCTGAGGAAGGGGAATGGGGGTGTGTGGGGGTGTTGGCACCCAGGCCCCCTGTCCTTGGTCCCTCAGAGCAGGCAAGGCAGCCTGGGGAACCAGGGTCCTGATCGCTTCTCTACTGCTTGTGGGTCTTATTTATTTATTGAAGTACAGTTCATTTACAGTGTGTTAACTTCTGCTGTACAGCAAAGTGGCTCGGTTATACCCTATATGCATTCTTTTTAAACAGTTCTTTTCCATTATGGTTTATCCAGGATGTTGGATCTATTTCCCTGGGGACAGTTAGCACTAACTAGACTCCTGATGCAAAGAGCTGACTCACTGGAAACGACCCTGATGCTGGGAGGGATTGGGGGCAGGAGGAGAAGAAGGTGACAGAGGATGAGAGGGCTGGGTGGCATCGCCGACTCGATGGACGTGAGTTTGAGCAGACTCCGGGAGTTGGTGAAGGACAGGGAGGCCTGATGTGCTGCAGTCCACGGGGTCACAGAGAGTTGGACAGGACTTGGCGACTGAACAGCAAGGAGAGTCCTGACGCTTACTGAGAGCTTCCCGTAACCAGCCTGCAAACTCAGCTCCCTCAGACTCGCCCAGCGGCTGTGCGAAGGCACAGGTCGCCGAGCTGCGAGGGTCTCTGATGCAGGGGTTCACATCACTCACGGGCTTCCCCGGTGATGCCTGAGCTTCCAGTCTGGCCACCGTGGGGCCACCAGCAACATGTCACACCGACAGGGTAGTCACGGTGACCCCTTTGTGTTAACAAAAAGTAAAACAGAATTAAATCCAAGGAAGTGCAAAAGGCACCGAGCAGCTAAGAGTCTGCTCCGCTGCACACAGTGTGGCCACGGGCCGGTGAGCCGAGGGACTGACACAGACCGAGACTGCTTCCCGGGCCTGAACCGCCACCCGCAGCCTCCCAGGGCTGCCCAGCCGCGCGCACAAAGCGGCGCAGGCCAGGAGGCTTAGTCCAGAAGTGGATCGTCCCGCGGTCCTGGAGCCGGAGTCCAAGGTCGGGGTCCGCAGGGCTGGCTCCTCATGAGGCTATGCCTGGCCCCCAAAGAGCTGCCGCTGGGGGGCAGCCTTGGCTTGTGGACGTGGCCCCTCAACCTCTGCTGCCACAGCAGCCCCCTCTGCGGGTGTCCACCTCAGCGTCTCTTCTCCGGACGCCACTGGTCGGCATGGGGGCCCCCTATCTACACCTGCCAACCCCTCCAAGTGAGTCCCTACATACGACGAGTTCTGCTCCTAGTCCAGCGAAGAGAGCCCAGGCACCCAGCTAGCCGTCAGCTGCAGAGTGCTGCGCTGTGCTGGCTCTGTGGTCAGCTGTAGAGTACTGCGCTGTGCCGGCTCTGTGATAATTTTCGCACTAACAGTGCAGAAGAGCAAGCACAGAAAGAAAACGTTTTTCATCTTCCAGGACAGCACACAGGCTGGCACCAAGCGGGTGGGCAGGGAGAGTGCCTGACAGCAGAGGCGGGGAGGGAGGGGACAGAGCTGCAGGGGCGTTGTGACGGGAGGCGGAGGGCTGGCCAAGGTGGCGTCTCCTGCCTGACGCTGATGGAACACACTGTCGCATGCCTGAAGTTTGCAAGTTGGAGGTCCTTACGTAGGGCACTTCCTGTATCTCCAAATAAGGTCACATCCCAGGGTTCGGGGCGGGGTTAGGACCGCAGGACCTCTGTGCACAGACACAGCTCATCACAGGGGACACGCCTGGTCACCAGTGCACAGCCACTGCCCGGCGGCCTCCCGGGAAGGCATACAGGGCCACTGGGCCAGGAAGAGCCCCTGCCCGCCCCCAGCTGCTCCCTGGTGCGTCCCACAGGCTGAGCGGCCGGAAGCCACAGCCGAGGGCGCCTGGGCACGTGGTCCCCTGGGGGGAGTGGTGCCAGGCCCGGGCCTGACAGAGGCACAAGGGGCCCCCCAACTTCGGCCTCGGTCAGCCTCGGGCTGAGCATGACGACACTGTTCCCCCAGACGCGCCCCTGAGCAGGGCTGGGCATCCTCAGCCATCGTCCCAGTCACATCCCCCCGAGAGTCAGAGCTGGGGGCCCACCCTCTCCGCTGACCACGGCCGCTCCCGGCACCGCAGCCAGGACCTGTGGGCGGGACTGAAAGTGATGGTCATGACACGTCGCGGTGCAGCCTCATGCGGGGAGGACGCAGCGGGCCGAGAGGTGACCGTGGTGTCTCCCCGTCCACGCGGCCCTCCGGCAGGCGCCTCACTCTGCATTTCTTCTTCCTGAGGACTCAGGTCAACCCCACCGGCTTCCTCCTAAATGCCACCCGTTTACCCAGCAGCTCAGCATTTTGGGAGACGCAGGAACCGAGGTGGCCTGCATTCCTGCAAAGAACCCGTGCCCAGGGCCGCCGGGCCACCAGTGGGCCCACATGGCAGCACTGGGCCAGGAAGAGCCCCTGCCCGCCCCCAGCTGCTCCCTGGTGCGTCCCACAGGCTGAGCGGCCGGAAGCCACAGCCGAGGGCGCCTGGGCACGTGGTCCCCTGGGGGGAGTGGTGCCAGGCCCGGGCCTGACAGAGGCACAAGGGGCCCCCCAACTTCGGCCTCGGTCAGCCTCGGGCTGAGCATGACGACACTGTTCCCCCAGACACGCCCCTGAGCAGGGCTGGGCATCCTCAGCCATCGTCCCAGTCACATCCCCCCGAGAGTCAGAGCTGGGGGCCCACCCTCTCCGCTGACCACGGCCGCTCCCGGCACCGCAGCCAGGACCTGTGGGCGGGACTGAAAGTGATGGTCATGACACGTCGCGGTGCAGCCTCATGCGGGGAGGACGCAGCGGGCCGAGAGGTGACCGTGGTGTCTCCCCGTCCACGCGGCCCTCCGGCAGGCGCCTCACTCTGCATTTCTTCTTCCTGAGGACTCCGGTCAACCCCACCGGCTTCCTCCTAAATGCCACCCGTTTACCCAGCAGCTCAGCATTTTGGGAGACGCAGGAACCGAGGTGGCCTGCATTCCTGCAAAGAACCCGTGCCCAGGGCCGCCGGGCCACCAGTGGGCCCACATGGCAGCCTCCGCATTACACGAGGCTCAGCTCAGCAGCGGACACAGGGGGCCCAGGACCTCGGCTCCACAGACGGGAGGGCTCCCTCTTGACTTTATCTTGCCTGCCTTGTTTGGGGAGCAGGGTTTCTGCTCTTGCCTTGGGTTTGTTTTGAAGATGAATGTAGAAAGAAGGAGAAAGCAGAGGTCAGAGAAGGCGGGGCGGGTCAGCCATCCCACCAGGCGAACCGCTGTGAATTCTGGAGACCCTGTGTGCTGGGAGCCGGGGAGGGACATGCTCCAGAGGGGCGGATGCGCACCCCAGGGTGCCTCCAGCCAGCACCCGGCGCCCCGCCCCCGCTGCACCGCGGCTGCTCGCAACTTCCACGTCTGCACCTCTTGTGCTAGAAAGCCAGCTCCAAGGGAGCGGGGCATTTCGTGGGCTCCTCTGGAGCCCCAAAGAGTCGCTGGTGTGTGCTGGGGCTTAATCCAGAGGGTGGGATGAGCTCCAAGGAGAACGCCGCGCCCCCACACACACCCTGCTCCGTCTCAAACGGCCGGTGTTGTGTCTGAGGAGCAGCTGGGACCGCCGGCCTGCCGGGCCATGTCTGGGCTCACATTCACGGACTGTGTCGCAGGCCTTCAGCATGCAATTAGAGTCAGAAGTGCCTTTTCACTGAGGTACCTAATGATTCATGCTGAGAATGTAATTAAAATATCGCGGTAGTTTAAAAATAATGCTCTATTAGGATAATACACCAAAATGGCTAATTCAGACTGAGTGCCTCCTGCTTTGATGACATGATGGGGAGCATGGTATATGAAACGCTTTCATCTAAAATGTGACAGTCTCCACAAGCACATCGCGATAATGTGCATCGGATTCTGGGTGGATGACATTTCAAACTCTCCGCGTGGTCCAGATGCGGCTGAGGGCAGCGTCCGGAGTTCAGGCCGGTGTTTTGAAGTCCCGGCGTCTGGACGGGCAGAGGCTCCTGTAAATATCATCTCTGCTCGGCCCACCCAAAGACGAGCTGGACACCCGCCCGGCGACCTTTAACCTCTGTCCTTTTCACGCTAACACGGGTTGGAATTCTGAAGCCTGAGCAAGGCTTAGAGGCTGTGCTGCTGGCTGGGGACGGGTCTTAGGGACCCTCCAGTGCAGGAACCTCACAGCCGCTGCTGAGGAAGGGGAATGGGGGTGTGTGGGGGTGTTGGCACCCAGGCCCCCTGTCCTTGGTCCCTCAGAGCAGGCAAGGCAGCCTGGGGAACCAGGGTCCTGATCGCTTCTCTACTGCTTGTGGGTCTTATTTATTTATTGAAGTACAGTTCATTTACAGTGTGTTAACTTCTGCTGTACAGCAAAGTGGCTCGGTTATACCCTATATGCATTCTTTTTAAACAGTTCTTTTCCATTATGGTTTATCCAGGATGTTGGATCTATTTCCCTGGGGACAGTTAGCACTAACTAGACTCCTGATGCAAAGAGCTGACTCACTGGAAACGACCCTGATGCTGGGAGGGATTGGGGGCAGGAGGAGAAGAAGGTGACAGAGGATGAGAGGGCTGGGTGGCATCGCCGACTCGATGGACGTGAGTTTGAGCAGACTCCGGGAGTTGGTGAAGGACAGGGAGGCCTGATGTGCTGCAGTCCACGGGGTCACAGAGAGTTGGACAGGACTTGGCGACTGAACAGCAAGGAGAGTCCTGACGCTTACTGAGAGCTTCCCGTAACCAGCCTGCAAACTCAGCTCCCTCAGACTCGCCCAGCGGCTGTGCGAAGGCACAGGTCGCCGAGCTGCGAGGGTCTCTGATGCAGGGGTTCACATCACTCACGGGCTTCCCCGGTGATGCCTGAGCTTCCAGTCTGGCCACCGTGGGGCCACCAGCAACATGTCACACCGACAGGGTAGTCACGGTGACCCCTTTGTGTTAACAAAAAGTAAAACAGAATTAAATCCAAGGAAGTGCAAAAGGCACCGAGCAGCTAAGAGTCTGCTCCGCTGCACACAGTGTGGCCACGGGCCGGTGAGCCGAGGGACTGACACAGACCGAGACTGCTTCCCGGGCCTGAACCGCCACCCGCAGCCTCCCAGGGCTGCCCAGCCGCGCGCACAAAGCGGCGCAGGCCAGGAGGCTTAGTCCAGAAGTGGATCGTCCCGCGGTCCTGGAGCCGGAGTCCAAGGTCGGGGTCCGCAGGGCTGGCTCCTCATGAGGCTATGCCTGGCCCCCAAAGAGCTGCCGCTGGGGGGCAGCCTTGGCTTGTGGACGTGGCCCCTCAACCTCTGCTGCCACAGCAGCCCCCTCTGCGGGTGTCCACCTCAGCGTCTCTTCTCCGGACGCCACTGGTCGGCATGGGGGCCCCCTATCTACACCTGCCAACCCCTCCAACTGAGTCCCTACATACGACGAGTTCTGCTCCTAGTCCAGCGAAGAGAGCCCAGGCACCCAGCTAGCCGTCAGCTGCAGAGTGCTGCGCTGTGCTGGCTCTGTGGTCAGCTGTAGAGTACTGCGCTGTGCCGGCTCTGTGATAATTTTCGCACTAACAGTGCAGAAGAGCAAGCACAGAAAGAAAACGTTTTTCATCTTCCAGGACAGCACACAGGCTGGCACCAAGCGGGTGGGCAGGGAGAGTGCCTGACAGCAGAGGCGGGGAGGGAGGGGACAGAGCTGCAGGGGCGTTGTGACGGGAGGCGGAGGGCTGGCCAAGGTGGCGTCTCCTGCCTGACGCTGATGGAACACACTGTCGCATGCCTGAAGTTTGCAAGTTGGAGGTCCTTACGTAGGGCACTTCCTGTATCTCCAAATAAGGTCACATCCCAGGGTTCGGGGCGGGGTTAGGACCGCAGGACCTCTGTGCACAGACACAGCTCATCACAGGGGACACGCCTGGTCACCAGTGCACAGCCACTGCCCGGCGGCCTCCCGGGAAGGCATACAGGGCCGCTGGGCCAGGAAGAGCCCCTGCCCGCCCCCAGCTGCTCCCTGGTGCGTCCCACAGGCTGAGCGGCCGGAAGCCACAGCCGAGGGCGCCTGGGCACGTGGTCCCCTGGGGGGAGTGGTGCCAGGCCCGGGCCTGACAGAGGCACAAGGGGCCCCCCAACTTCGGCCTCGGTCAGCCTCGGGCTGAGCATGACGACACTGTTCCCCCAGACGCGCCCCTGAGCAGGGCTGGGCATCCTCAGCCATCGTCCCAGTCACATCCCCCCGAGAGTCAGAGCTGGGGGCCCACCCTCTCCGCTGACCACGGCCGCTCCCGGCACCGCAGCCAGGACCTGTGGGCGGAACTGAAAGTGATGGTCATGACACGTCGCGGTGCAGCCTCATGCGGGGAGGACGCAGCGGGCCGAGAGGTGACCGTGGTGTCTCCCCGTCCACGCGGCCCTCCGGCAGGCGCCTCACTCTGCATTTCTTCTTCCTGAGGACTCAGGTCAACCCCACCGGCTTCCTCCTAAATGCCACCCGTTTACCCAGCAGCTCAGCATTTTGGGAGACGCAGGAACCGAGGTGGCCTGCATTCCTGCAAAGAACCCGTGCCCAGGGCCGCCGGGCCACCAGTGGGCCCACATGGCAGCCTCCGCATTACACGAGGCTCAGCTCAGCAGCGGACACAGGGGGCCCAGGACCTCGGCTCCACAGACGGGAGGGCTCCCTCTTGACTTTATCTTGCCTGCCTTGTTTGGGGAGCAGGGTTTCTGCTCTTGCCTTGGGTTTGTTTTGAAGATGAATGTAGAAAGAAGGAGAAAGCAGAGGTCAGAGAAGGCGGGGCGGGTCAGCCATCCCACCAGGCGAACCGCTGTGATACTTATAAATATTGCACCTCGTTCTCCGAGAAACCTGCTCTTCTCAAAGCAAGGAGTGAATTCACGGGCACCCTGCATGCGGGCAGGGCTGTGGTGCCTCCGGGAGGGCAGGTTTTAGAGCGAGCTCTCGGGGTCCCTGCAGACTGCAGCCTTTCATCGGCGTGGACACCCACATGGCATTGAAGAGCTTTCAGCGGGATGAAGGGGCCTCGTCTGCCATCCTCCACCGTTTCTACACAGGAGCCCGGCTCTCCTGACCAGCACCTTCCCTCCCCGGGAGAAGCATCGCTTGCAGGTGGGAGCGGGCTGCAGCCGCGGCTCCTCCGGACCGTCCCTCGAGGGGGGAGGCAGGGGTCTTCTGTCCCTTGTTGGGGGAAGCAGGGGTCTTCTGTCCTTCAAGAGGGGAGGTAGGGGTCTCCTGGACCCAGGCTCCCTGCAGGGATGGTGTTCAGGTAGGATGGGGGTGGCAGAGGCCGGGAGCAGGTGACAAGGTCCTGAACCCCTACCCGTGACCCGTGCTCACCCTCGGAGCCTGTCCACTCACCCCCTGTCCCTCCCCCAGACAGGACCCGGGCAGGTGCACACGGGCAGTGGCCTGGAGCCGCCCGTGGGCTCCACCATGACAGCCACAGCCGCCCACCATCAGCACTGTCGAGGCGTCAGCGCCAGGCACTCCCTCTCTGTCAGAGCAGCTGGTTCCCAAGCCTGGGACGTGGCTCCTGGCACCTTTATTTTATGGGGGAAAACCAAAGCTCAGAATCTTCAACTGAACTGCTAGGGTCACAGAGATGTCTAGTGAGTGAGTGAGTGAAAGTCGTCGCTCAGTTGTGTCTGAGTCTTTGCGACCCCACGGATGATACTATCCATGGGATTCTCCAGGCCAGGTGACTGACCCGGGCTGGGTAGCCTTTCCCTTCTCCAGGAGACATCCAGAGCCAACAGGAAATTCAGGTCAGCCTAGGACAGAAGACGGTCCAGCCCTCAGGAGAGCCCAGATCAGCTGCCTCCCAGGGGAGATGACCTGGCCCCTCTGCGGGGGGCAGAAGAGGCTCCAGCCTGGAGGGCACCCCCCCCACTTCCCTCATCCCTATTTGCCGCCGCTCTGGGCCTTTGTGGATGACAAAGGGACGAAGGAGGCGTGTTCTAATATTTACTCTGCCTCTCGCCTGCGGCTTGCTGCTGCCTGCTCTCAGTTCAAACAGCAGGTGAATCAGAAGGTTGAGACTTCTCTTAGAAAGACCCATCTTTGGCACGCGTAACCCTCTGTTCTTCTCCGGGTGGACCGTGGGGCCATCCGGAAGGAAGGTCGGCTGGGCCTCGGGAGGCATATGCGCCGCCCTGACCCGAGGGCGTGAGTCAACAGGGAACCCACTTGCCGATTGTTCCCCAGGCTGAGCTGCAGCTGGGAAAACACGGACGCATGCCCGCCCGCCCGCCCGCCCAGCAACGGCCTCCTGCAAG
>SJYX01005706.1:1063205-1079565 GCA_006410675.1 Oreotragus oreotragus
CCCAGCAACGGCCTCCTGCAAGACCGCTCACCTGCCCCCGCGCCGCTGACGGCACCCCTCACGCACGTGTGCCCCCAGGCGTGCCAGGGGCCCTGCTCGCCGCGCGCTGGTCCTTCCAGCCGCCTTAGGAGGCCGATCCTGCCACCGTCCCCTCTCGCGGACCAGGAATGGGGCCAGCCCCCTCGCCCCCGGGGTGGGTGCCCACGGTGTCCCAGGCTGCCAGGCTCCTTGCCGCAGGAAGCCCCAGCCACATCTCACCAGAAACAGCAGCGGAACAGTGAAGACTGACCCGCCCGGTGAGCCGCTGTCCACGCACACGCAGCAATCCCTGCCGAGGGCCGCATCCCGGCGCGTGGTGCCCTCCGCGGGAGCCTCGTGGGACAAAGCGGGCTGTCTCCCTGACTCTGCAGGAAACTCCCCTGAAGGGCTTCTCCTCAGTCCATCACCAGGAAGCTTTCCTTTCGGGGGCGACTCCACGGCGGGATCACCCAGCTCGGCAGAGGCCGGGGAGGCGCTGAGCCCCGGAGGCTGACAGGGGCCCGGGCACCCGGGTGGGGGTGGCGGGGCCTGCCCGCAGGCCCAGGGGGCACCCTGCGCGTCCCCAGCCTGCCCTGGCCCCGGCGGCTGACACACAGAGGAGCGGGTGTCAGGGGGGCCGGGATGAAGAGCCACTGTGCTCCCAGTCCTGCTCATCCTCCCGAGGAAGACGGTCGTAGCAGGATTAATGACTGACGAGAAACACGCTTCGAGACTAGGGGTGGCGTGTCTTTCCTCATCAATTCCCGTTCTTTGGGTCATTAAACCTTGACATTTTAAATGAAATGGTGCTCACTGGACTGGAGCGGGCCTCGGGGACGCGGCGTCAGGGAGGTGCCCGGGTCCCTCCAGGGAGGCGGGACGAGCGTGCGCTGCTCCGGTCTGCTCGTGGGGGGTGCAGTGCACTGTGACGGCCCGCTGCCCCTCCCGGCCCGGTCTCCGGCCGTGTCCCCAGCCCCTGCTGTGCCCCCTGCGCACTGGAAGGAGCATCTCGAGGAGCCACCAGGGCGGGAGAGCGTGTGGTCCCCACCGAGCGTGCTCTGGGCCTCTTGCCGACCACAGCCTGAGCGAGATGCTCTGTGAAGCCAGTGACCAGTCACGCCCAGTGCTGCCCACACGTGGGCACGGCCACGTCCGGTGTGGAAGATGATGGCCAAGGTCAATGCCAAAACCAAGGCTTTCTGGCCAACCCGCCGTTTTCCCGCCCCAGCCACTCCCTGGCAAGCCACCTGGGCTTCCTTCCCGCACCCACAGGGAGGCACAGGGAGGCAGCGGTCGGCCACAAAGGCAATCCTCTGTCCTCGTGGGGTTGCAGCCCAGGGGCCACACGTCTCAGGTGTCGGCACAAACTGCGACCCACAGATGCCTGCGGCTGGGCACCCTCACTCCCAAACCCCGCCGTCCCCGCATCCGGGGAGACTTCTCTGAGGAGTGTTAATGAAGAGGGTGCGTGCGTGCGTGCTAAGCTGCTCGGTCGTGTCTGCCCCTTGTGCCTCCACGGGCTGTAACCCATCAGGCTCCTCTGTCCACGGGACCCCCCAGACAAAAATACTGGCGTGGGTTGCCATGCCCTTCTCCAGGGGATCTTCTCAACCCAGGGACTGAACGCAGGCCTCTTGCGGTACAGCCAGATTCTTCACTGTCTGAGCCACCAGGGGACCCCGTGAAGGGGATCAGTTCAGGATAAAGGTCCTCAGATTCGCGCTTTTAAAAGACTGTCTGCCAGATGAGGAGTCAGAGGCTGAAGGTCAGCAGGCAGATTCAGGCCCAAGTGGGAAGGTGTGAAAGCTGGGGTGGGGTGGGGTGACAAGCCCTCCTCTGGGCGAAGGGGCTGGGGGCACCTACATTCCACACCCAGGTCCATGGGAGCTGCACCGGCCCTGCCAGCCACCCCTCCCTCACCTCTTCCTGCGCACTCAGCAACGGAAGGCTGATCGGAGACTCTGATTCCACCACATCCCAAGCAGCTCGGCCAGCAGCCAGGACCCTGTGGGACCCAGCTGCCCCCTGACACCCCTCTCGATTGGCACGTGGTTTGGCTGGCACACTCTTGCCGCTGGACTTGGAGGGTGGATGACGGGTCCAAGAGGGTGGGTCCCCATCTTCCAGAGCCCCCTGGGGACTCAGGCCATTGAGTCCGCAGTGTCCTGTGAGCCGGGTCATCTGACTGCACCACCCCCGACTCACCCCTGCACTCTCCCTCCGTCCTGGAGTCAAGGTCCCAAGCCCACGTTGGGTCAGGAGTTGAGGGGGCAGAGTTCAAGGGCAGGGCTGGGCGCCCAAGAGAAGGGGCATGTTGAGAGGTGCAGCCACCTCAGCACGCAAGGTCATGCCTTTGTTCTCAGAGCCGAAAGCTCTCTTCCACGCTCAGAGCAGCGTGCTCTCCTGTGAGGAGGAGGGTGGGTCCCCTGGTGCGGCCTCTGATGGGAAACGCCCGGGAGACACCTTGGCTCTCCACGGTCACGGACACTTCCAGGGACCCAAGTTTACAAAAGGAAGACAAACTGGAGAAGCTTCTTAAAATAAAGCTCCATCCATTGGTGGTGAAGGGGGTTTCTCGGCGTGGATGGTTCCATTTGCTCTGAGCTAGCCCACCGTCACCCAAAGCACAGCAGCAGAGCCCAGTAAAACCCCAGGGCCTTTCTCACGTACCCCACAAATCCACAGCTTCTTCTGCTGCTGGATGTGTGCGCCATGCTGCCTGGATGCAGGGTGCGGGGTTGTGATACAAGGTCACTTGACATTTAGAGTCTGAGATTTTGGAGTTAATGTGCCTCGGTGAAGTTCTGTGTTACGTGGCGTGACATGAAAGAGCCCAGCCAAGCCGATCAGAGTGCATTCTCTTCACAGTCTGCGGCACGGTGTTCCTGGGCCGGGGTAGTTATCTTTTATTACTAATGGAAACATATTCTCCTAATTGTTCCAAACCATCTCAGGACTGATAAGTGTACAATGTAAGCATTTTATAGGTGTAATTCAATTAATCTCCCCAGAAAAATATCTGTTGGATGCACGTAAACATACTGGTTAAACTGTACGTCTTCATTTCTTCCACTCCGATGATTGAGACTGTGGAGAACAGACTATAAAAATCGCACCAAAGAGCTTTATTCTCTTTTTATCGCCTGTCAAATAATTGCCACGACGCCCCTAGTTGGTGGTGAAACATTGCATTCCGATGCTGCTAGCAACGAAACGCCGTGTGTGAGTTGCACATTGAGTTTAGGTAATGTACCAGAAACCGTTGCATGAAAACACTAATTTTCTCAATATATATTAGTAGACACGGTGTTTACCAGTGAAAAGTGGGGATGTTTTTAAACAGTTTGTTAACTTCGAGTCTTGGCTGGGCTGCGCGATTCTCTTCACAGTCTGCGGCACGGTGTTCCTGGGCCGGGGTAGTTATCTTTTATTACTAATGGAAACATATTCTCCTAATTGTTCCAAACCATCTCAGGACTGATAAGTGTACAATGTAAGCATTTTATAGGTGTAATTCAATTAATCTCCCCAGAAAAATATCTGTTGGATGCACGTAAACATACTGGTTAAACTGTACGTCTTCATTTCTTCCACTCCGATGATTGAGACTGTGGAGAACAGACTATAAAAATCGCACCAAAGAGCTTTATTCTCTTTTTATCGCCTGTCAAATAATTGCCACGACGCCCCTAGTTGGTGGTGAAACATTGCATTCCGATGCTGCTAGCAACGAAACGCCGTGTGTGAGTTGCACATTGAGTTTAGGTAATGTACCAGAAACCGTTGCATGAAAACACTAATTTTCTCAATATATATTAGTAGACACGGTGTTTACCAGTGAAAAGTGGGGATGTTTTTAAACAGTTTGTTAACTTCGAGTCTTGGCTGGGCTGCGCGTGAACGCTGTCTAGCTGGTGTTAGAACTGCGGGCAGAGGCGGCCTCAGGGCTGGAGGTCTTGGCTGCGCGGTTCCTGCCCCGCTGGCCTCATGCACCCTCCGTCACGTGGGCCCTGGCCCCAGACTCACTCACTACCATGCTTTGGCGCTGTCAGTGTTGCTGACATCACTGCAAACAGGCCCAGCTCCCCTCCGCCTCCCTGCATCTCCGCTGGGCTCCCCTCGGCCCCTGACCCCACACCCATCCACCCTCGAGCCGGTCATTCCATGGAAGGAGCAGGAGCTCTTATAACAACTCATCTCAGGCTGGTGAGCAAAGAGATGCTTAATTTAATTTGTCTGGCCTGCGAAAAACGAAATGAGAGAAGTAGAAGATATGTTATTATCAGTCTTGGATGACGCCAGCCTTCCAACACTCCATTACCTTATTATTGAGCAGGGTTTCCAAGAAGAACCTCTTTGTCTCTTAGCCTTTCTTAAGAAACCTATTCTTAAGGAATAATTGTTGTCTAAGAGCACGAGGGAAATGCAGGCTCTCGCGGATGTTCATGTGGCTGATCTGTACACTATCCGACGTGACTGTCCCGTGGGCTCCGGCCTTCATCCTGTGACATGCTTGGACCCGATGTTTGGTGGACCCCAACCTGAGCCTTTTTTATAAACAGTCCTCGCACACAGCACGGGAGGCGGGTAGGTCTGGGCATCTGCTCCATCTCCCAAGCCCCACCGAGACATCGGCGGACCCCATGCTGCTGGCAAGGCCATTCTCGTTTTCCTGCTGAAGACGTGGGACTGAGCCAGGCCGTGGTCTCACTGTACCAGACAGCTGCCAGGGTCCACGAGACTGCAGAGCAACCCAGCATGGGAGAGGGGCTTCCTCCTGCACTCTGCTGCTGCTGCTGCTGCTGCTAAGTTGCTTCAGTTGTGTCCGACTCTGTGCGACCCCATAGATGGCAGCCTACCAGGGTCTTCCACCCCTGGCATTCTCCAGGCAAGAGTACTGGAGTGGGTTGCCATTGCCTTCTTCCCTCCTGCTCTCTAGCCCCAGGTAAAATTATGCNTGCTGCTGCTGCTAAGTTGCTTCAGTTGTGTCCGACTCTGTGCGACCCCATAGATGGCAGCCTACCAGGGTCTTCCACCCCTGGCATTCTCCAGGCAAGAGTACTGGAGTGGGTTGCCATTGCCTTCTTCCCTCCTGCTCTCTAGCCCCAGGTAAAATTATGCACGAATTCCACAGCCACGTCGGAATGCCACGGTGCAAAGCAGCTGTGGTTGGCGGAACTAGACGCCCGCCACCGCCACGCCTGCAGCCAGAGGGGGTCTAGCGGGAGGACGCTTCCTCCAGACTGGGGTCCAGCGGCGCTGTGTGCTTTCAGGTGGGCGGCTGGAGTTCGCTTCTGTTTTCCATATATATATTTATAGCACAATTATTATCACCTCGTAGTGATGTTCTTGTGACCTCGAGGTTAGGACTAACTGGATTATATTGAAAGGATCTAGACAAAAAGAAGATAATTATTTTTCACTGTAATTTGATAAACACATTTTTATGCAATTTTAGTTTAGTGCAAGAAACTTTTATGGTACATTTGGAATATATATGTAATCCCAAAGAAGAAAATAAAATCTTTCCTAATCTAAAAAGCAGGAGAAGAAGGTGGCAAAGAAGGAGATGGGTGGCTGGCATCACTGACTCAATGGAGGTGAGTTTGAACAAACTCTGGGAGATGGTGAAGGACAGGGAAGCCTGGTGAGCCACAGTCCATGGGGTCAGAAAGAGCTGGACACGACTGAGGGACTGAACCAGAACAGCAGCCTTATTCCCAGAGAGAGATCTTTGTTAATGGGTGTGGTCTGTCAGATTAGGCATTTCTACCATAAGCATCACATAGCTCCTGAAAAGACTGTTTTGCAAAATCTAAAAACAAGCACAGGACGGAGCAGACTGTCGAAACCTCTGGCGCTTTGCAACTAGAGCCCTGGCAGAAGTGGGCAGTGGACCCAAACACCCCCCAGGGAGCCCGCGGTGAGATCTGGAGAACTTTGTGGATGTCAGGCCTGGGGTGCTCTGGCTGCGAGCGGTGGCGGCCAGGGGGGCAGCCCAGGACGGAGCTCGCACAGGACGCCCGCACGAGGCCGTCAGACACCACGCTGTCTCTTATACACATCTTGAACTTATGGCAGGCAGAGGCCCTGCAGCTCTCGGCTGTGGGGAGCACACCCCAGGGCGGAGCCGAGAAGAGAGAGAGAGGACCTGGGTGCTTCCTTTAGTCACGGGGTTTCCATCAGTTCCCTGCATTTCAGTCAGCTCAGCCGCTCAGGCGTGTCCAACTCTTCGCGACCCCATGGACTGCAGCATGCCAGGCCTCCCTGTCAATCACCAACTCCCGGAGCCGCCCCAGACTCACGTCCATTGAGTCTGTGATGCCATCCAACCATCTCATCCTCTGTCGTCCCCTTCTCCTCCCACTGTCAATCTTTCTCTGCTTTTAGGAAACAGCAAGTTCAAAACAATGAATCTGGAATTGTGTGTGTGTAAGAGAGACTGAGGTATGATTGATTCAGAAAACTTTAAGTTCAAGGTGTACAACGTTTCCATCAATAAATGTATCATAAATTTGACACATTTATGTATCACAATATGATACTACCATAGCCTTCGCTAACTTGTCTACTCTGTAATGTAAACAGCCTTTCCTTGTGGTGAGAACATGGACGACCCGTCCGCTGGCAACTTTGAAGTTCACAGAACAGTCTCCGTGACGCCCTCGCCCTGCCGTGCCCCGGGTCCCTGGACTCGCTCACCTTCTGGGTGTGGCTCCGTGCCCTTCAACCAGCATCTCCCTGGCCCCCCACCCCCAGCCCCTGGTACCCATCACTCTGTCCTCCGCTTTCATGCATTTGGCCTTTTAAAATTCCGCACAGACATGAGGTCACATGGAGGTGGCCTTTGACCCGCCTCACTTAGCGCTGTGCGCGCTGGTCTACCCGCGGTGTTGCAGAGGACAGGGGCTCCTCTCTTGTGGCCACATGAAGGTCTCTTCCGGATCTTCAGTGAAGGACATGAAAGCAGTATGTCGAAACGATATCTGCACTCCCTGTTCACTACGGCTTCATTCACAACAGTGGCCAGGTTACAGAAACAGCCCCCCTGTCTCTCATCGGATGTGTGCACTCTAAGGACCAGGTGTGTGAAGGAAGAAATCCTTCCAGGCCATAGAAGGCCAGTGCCTTGGGGACCTCCCAGTCTCCGGTTTAACCCACAGGCCTTGGAGCCATTGGCTGGCAGCCCCAGACCGTGCTTACTGCCCAGCCAGTGGGGTCGTTCCTTAGCAAGGGGAGCAGTGCCCCCATCTCCATGGGGCCAAAACCGTTGAGGGTGGAGGGTTTCCCTCACTCCTGCAAGACCCAGCAAGGGGGCGTTCCCAGCCAACGTACGCCTGACAACATGGAAAGTGTCGTGGGACGCAGCCCGACCCTGCCAGCGAGCGGGCACACGCCTTTGGCAGCGGGGCCTTTGAAAGCGGGGTGAGTGTGCGTGGGTGTGCCGGGCTGGGCCCCTGCAGCTGCCGTCTGCTCCCTTTGTTCCTCACAACCTCTTTGCACTGAACCCCAGATGCGAGTGAAGCGGTCACAAAAGAACTATCTGGGTTAAATGCGGGCTAAACAGGTTTAAAATTACTGCTCATTGTCTGCACGCAGATGCGAGCCTCAAACAAATGCAAAGCATCAGGGTGACGTGCAGGGAGGGCACCCGGAGATGGCGCTGGGTGCCACCCTATCCTGAGCCGGGGGTTCGGCCACGACCCGGCCGCCTGCCCACGCAGCTCAGGTCCAGCGGCCAGCGGATGGGGAGAGCCGTGGCCCAAGCGGGGGAGCCAGGAATGCAGCCCTTGTTCCTGTGGCAAGCCTTGTCCCCTGAGTCAGGGTCTTTGCATGCCTGGGAAGGCCCGTGGCCCTGAGCCCAAGCTCACCGCTGCCCTCTGTGTTCTGGGCGTCACACGGCTGCCCAGCAGCGTCCCCTGGCATGCACCAGGCCCCGTCCCTGCGCGGTGGCATCCCGTCACGGTGGCCAGCTCACCTCCTCCATCCTTGCTTTTCCTGGGGGCGCCTTCTGTTCTGCAGGCTGCCAACAGCTCGCGCCTACTTGGCACAGCCCTGAGCCCGATCTCAGTGCTAACCTGTTGAGCACAGTGCCTGGATCCTTTGGCGGCAACTGGATAACAGAGCCTGGGTCTCTTGACACCAAGCCTTCATGCAGAGTCCTCCTTGTCGTTACGGCTCCATTAGAGATGGCTCTAACACGTCTCACCTGTGCTGGGCATCTCAGAGAGCGTGCACGCCGCCCTCCGTGATGGGGACTCACTCACTGGATGGACTAGGGTCTGAGGCAGGCTGCACCTGCCCAGGTGGCCTCAGGATCAGAGCCCGGCCTGAATCCTCTCTGACGTCTATGTAGGCGTCTCTGCCGACTTAAAGGAGGCGGAGGACCAGCAACTCCATCCTTTCATTCGGAATATTTTAGTGTCAAGACAATATTTGGGGGAATAAAAGGTAATATTTTACTTTTAAAAATCTAACTTCTGATCATCGAGATGATTTGCTTGATTCTGCCCCTTGAGTGTTTTGCCAAAGTGGCTGAAAACGAACTCTCAGACCAAATACTTGAGACTTGGTTCACCCTCACGGGGTCACAAAGAGTCGAACACAACTGAGCGACTAACTGCTTCTTGCCATTTGTGACAATTTAATGTAAAGGGGAATTTAAAATGCCTAAATGCAGCTTAAAAGTATAAACCTTCCGCCGCTTCTCAGTTCTCCGTGTGTCATCTGATCATGTGGGGAGAGGTCCAGTTATCTCCCTAATCTCAGGCTCCTGAGAAGTCAGAGGTGACTGGTGGTGGCTTGGTCAGGACCCGCTCTGCCGGCGTCTGAGAGGAGAGAGTGGGTGGGCGGGGGCGCTGAGTGGTCCTGCCCCCAGAGCAGGCACGGTGCGGCCAGGGCCGTGGGCTGAGCAGAAATGCTTCTCCATCTGCTTCACATCCGAGAACTGAGCGATTCCCCAGAGAAAGCTTCTCCGTGCTGCGTGTGCTACGTCGACGTCTAAACCCCGGGAGAACCACTGCATGCATATTTTCTGTATTAACAACATTCTTTTTTTCTACCAACATGCGTTGAACCCTAAGGCCACGAGGACAGTGAGACATTTTAAGCCCCATTAAAGCCAGAAGGTGTCTTTGAGACTCTCCCCAGGCCCTCACGAGGGACATGAGTGGACTTAAATCATGAGGCTGCCGTCTGTGTCCACAACACGAAGCAGAAAGTGGAGGCAGAGGATTAGCGGGGCGGAGACGCAGCATGCAGGGCCCGGAGCCACGCTGCTCCTCCTCTGCTAAGTCCAGGCGAGAGAAGGGGCCCTGCTCCTCCTGGGTGTGCATGAGCGGCTATCTATAACCCTCACAGGCAGCAATTATCTTTATGAACAGCCCGGCGATGCTTGCCCTCAAGTCCTTCTGGAGGGGCCATCCAGGGTCCCCTCCCCCAGCCGCACTTCACAAACCACAGGCCCAGAGCTACAGGTCCGACTGGCTCATCACAGTCCAGGGGCAGGGGAGGCAGAGACCCCCAGTGAGGCTCACCGCTGGCAACCCGCACCCCCGGCATCTCTGCACCCTGCTCTCCAGTTCCCATTAGCTGAGAGCAGATGGGGCCCAGGCACGGCAGCCTGTTGAACCTGGCCCTGTAGGCAGTGGGGTGGGGGTCCTCTGGGGGTTCACAGAGTGCTGGCCTCTCTGTTTGCATGGGAGGTGCTCCCTGCAGGGCCCAGGCCCTCATCTCTCACGGGGTCCGGGGGCCCCGAGTCCCCTCCTGATTAGCTTCCAAGAGCTGCTGCCCCAGGGCGGTCTGTCCTTGCAGTGGGCTCGCTCTTCCTTGTGGGTGAGGTTGTGAGCAGCACAGCCTTTCTGTGAAGAGGGGGTCTCCAGGAGGTCGGTGGCTGGTGTTTAGAGGAGGGGTGTCGGCCTCCAACCAGGGGTGTGATGAATGAGAGGGACAGAGCGGCTCCTGCAAACACACACGCCCATGCTGTTGGCTGGCAGGCATCGGCCGCAGAAACTGTGCAACTGGGTGGGTGACCCCAACATCCGCGCCTCTTATCTGTAGTGAAAGTGCTAGCTGCTCAGTCGTGTCTGAATCTCGGACTGCAGCCCGCCAGGCCCCTGTGTGGGATTCTCCAGGCAAGAATGCTGGAGTGGGTTGCCATTCCCTTCTCCAGAGGATCTTCCTGATCCAGGGATGGAACCCTTGTCTCCCACATTGCAGGCGGATTCTTTCCCATCCGAGCCGCCAGAGAAGCCCCTTTATCTGTGATCAGTTCCTGTCTCTTATACACATCTAGATGTGTATAAGAGACAGGTCAGACACCACGGCCTCAGCAGCACAGACTCCCAGAGACCCGCCCCGGCCACCCCCCCGGGCCAGCCCAGCCTTCCCTCCCCGCGATGGCCACTCGCCGCCCCCCTCAGCTGCCCACTCCTGACGCCTTCACCTTTTGTTTTATGGGGTATATGCTCACATGTGTCCCACTCTCTGCAGCCCGCCAGGCCCCTCTGTCCGTGGCGATTCTCCAGGCAAGAATACTGGGATCTCCAGGGATCTCCCCAACTCAGGGATCAAACTCACGTCTTCTGCATCGGCAGGAGGGCTCTTTATCACTGAGCCCCCTGTAATTCATTTACAGACACACGTCTGCACGAAAATGCAGAGACAAGCAGGATGTGCCCTGGTCCTGGAGACCCCGCCGTCCAGACGGGAAGGCAGTCTGGGCAGCGCCAGGGTGCCTTCTGTCTGTTAGTTCATCTGATCTTACAGGGAGTCCCTGGTGGCTCAGATGGTAAAAAGTCTGCCTGCAACGTAGGAGACCCCGGTTCCATCCCTGGGTCGGGAAGATCCCTGGAGAAGGGAAAGGCTACCCACTCCAGTACTCTTGCCTGGAGAATCCCATGGACGGGGGAGCCTGGTGGCTACAGTCCATCGGGTCACAAAGAGTTGAACATGACTGAGCAACTAACACACTTTACACACACAGTCACAGCCACCCACGAGAAAGTCCCGGGGACACGGAGACACAGAGACGGGCACGTTAACAATCACGACAGATGAGAACCACCATGCAAACAACCAAACACCCCTCCAGGGAACCCCTGGCAAAATCTGGAGAACTTTGTGGACATCAGGCCTGGGGTGTCAGGGTCAGAGGCTACAGGGTCACAGCAAATATTCGTGGACTTTTTCCATGCTGGGCGCTATGGATAAAGCGACAGGCAAAAGCACAAAATAAACAGTTTATTATGACAATTGGTTGCTTTAATCATATACAGAAAATTACAAGTAAATCTTATTTTTTAAATGTGTTCATCTTGAAAATTGCTTTTCTTTCAAAACTTTAACTTCTTTCATTTTTTAAAGGATAAAAATATTGCTAATTGCCTTTATATGGGTCTGTGGTTTCTGAAAAAAAAAATAAATAAATCCACGTGTCTGTGTTATTGTCCCAGAGGAGGGCCTTTTAAAAGAAACAACATCTAAATTAAAGAACAGCTAAATTAAAAACTCTCCCCCAAGGACATCAGCAAACGTAATGAGTTGATTGAAGGGGATTTTGTGTCTCTCATCTCAATTTTCTAGGGACAGTTTTTGCACTGTATCAATGAAAAAGAAAGAAACGCACGGGATAAGGATGAAGTTTTCTAGTTACAAACGTGGATTGTTCTGCGCGGTGCTGTTGCAGCTGCGGCGGTTTCTTTGTGTCTGTATAAGTTGTCCAGTGTACGTGGTGGGTTGCTATGTACATAGCAAAGGAGACACAGGAAACACTCCAATATGTCAGCCGCAAGTCTCACATCGCTTTAAGTTTTAAATTTGGGTTTAAATGATTCAAAACCAAAGAAGATGAGAATGTGGGTCTTTGTACTGGCCACACTTCCACGCTCAGCTCCGCTGGGACAGTGGCCTCCTCGCGCCAGGCTAAGGCCTGTTCCAGTGACCCTGGGCTGCTGATGGTGCTGTGAAGACCCCGGGTTTCTGACAGCCCCCTTGCCACACGGGGAGGGGCGGATGCAGCCCCCATCCCCATCTGTCCAACCTTGTGCGTGAGGCACACTCGACCGTGTCAAACAAGGTGACACCCTTCTTGTGACTGTAAAAATTTTATCTTTTTTTGATACCGTGAGTAAGAAAAAACAAATTTTATATGAATATGCTTCTGAATTTGGCTTGAAAAAGTGCTCTGACTCTGAAACCCCTGAGGATTCAGGAGTCCGCAAGCCCCCACAGCTGTGTTCTGGGAAGAGAGGGGGTCCCTCAGGGATGTCTGTGGGACAAGGACCAGAACTCAGAGTGGGCCCCAGCCCTCGGCGGGACAGAGTCACACAGAGCCCGCCTACCCCGAGCATGGTCACAACGGCCCCACGTCCTCGGCAGGGCAGTGAGTCCCAGCCCCGTGGCAGGCAGAGGCCCTGCAGCTCTCGGCTGTGGGGAGCACACCCCAGGGCGGAGCCGAGAAGAGAGAGAGAGGACCTGGGTGCTTCCTTTAGTCACGGGGTTTCCATCAGTTCCCTGCATTTCAGTCAGCTCAGCCGCTCAGGCGTGTCCAACTCTTCGCGACCCCATGGACTGCAGCATGCCAGGCCTCCCTGTCAATCACCAACTCCCGGAGCCGCCCCAGACTCACGTCCATTGAGTCTGTGATGCCATCCAACCATCTCATCCTCTGTCGTCCCCTTCTCCTCCCACTGTCAATCTTTCTCTGCTTTTAGGAAACAGCAAGTTCAAAACAATGAATCTGGAATTGTGTGTGTGTAAGAGAGACTGAGGTATGATTGATTCAGAAAACTTTAAGTTCAAGGTGTACAACGTTTCCATCAATAAATGTATCATAAATTTGACACATTTATGTATCACAATATGATACTACCATAGCCTTCGCTAACTTGTCTACTCTGTAATGTAAACAGCCTTTCCTTGTGGTGAGAACATGGACGACCCGTCCGCTGGCAACTTTGAAGTTCACAGAACAGTCTCCGTGACGCCCTCGCCCTGCCGTGCCCCGGGTCCCTGGACTCGCTCACCTTCTGGGTGTGGCTCCGTGCCCTTCAACCAGCATCTCCCTGGCCCCCCACCCCCAGCCCCTGGTACCCATCACTCTGTCCTCCGCTTTCATGCATTTGGCCTTTTAAAATTCCGCACAGACATGACGTCACATGGAGGTGGCCTTTGACCCGCCTCACTTAGCGCTGTGCGCGCTGGTCTACCCGTGGTGTTGCAGAGGGCAGGGGCTCCTCTCTTGTGGCCACATGAGGGTCTCTTCCGGATCTTTAGTGAAGGACATGAAAGCAGGATGTCGAAACGATATCTGCACTCCCTGTTCACTACGGCTTCATTCACAACAGTGGCCAGGTTACAGAAACAGGCCCCCTGTCTCTCATCGGATGTGTGCACTCTAAGGACCAGGTGTGTGAAGGAAGAAATCCTTCCAGGCCATAGAAGGCCAGTGCCTTGGGGACCTCCCAGTCTCCGGTTTAACCCACAGGCCTTGGAGCCATTGGCTGGCAGCCCCAGACCGTGCTTACTGCCCAGCCAGTGGGGTCGTTCCTTAGCAAGGGGAGCAGTGCCCCCATCTCCATGGGGCCAAAACCGTTGAGGGTGGAGGGTTTCCCTCACTCCTGCAAGACCCAGCAAGGGGGCGTTCCCAGCCAACGTACGCCTGACAACATGGAAAGTGTCGTGGGACGTAGCCCGACCCTGCCAGCGAGCGGGCACACGCCTTTGGCAGCGGGGCCTTTGAAAGCGGGGTGAGTGTGCGTGGGTGTGCCGGGCTGGGCCCCTGCAGCTGCCGTCTGCTCCCTTTGTTCCTCACAACCTCTTTGCACTGAACCCCAGATGCGAGTGAAGCGGTCACAAAAGAACTATCTGGGTTAAATGCGGGCTAAACAGGTTTAAAATTACTGCTCATTGTCTGCACGCAGATGCGAGCCTCAAACAAATGCAAAGCATCAGGGTGACGTGCAGGGAGGGCACCCGGAGATGGCGCTGGGTGCCACCCTATCCTGAGCCGGGGGTTCGGCCACGACCCGGCCGCCTGCCCACGCAGCTCAGGTCCAGCGGCCAGCGGATGGGGAGAGCCGTGGCCCAAGCGGGGGAGCCAGGAATGCAGCCCTTGTTCCTGTGGCAAGCCTTGTCCCCTGAGTCAGGGTCTTTGCATGCCTGGGAAGGCCCGTGGCCCTGAGCCCAAGCTCACCGCTGCCCTCTGTGTTCTGGGCGTCACACGGCTGCCCAGCAGCGTCCCCTGGCATGCACCAGGCCCCGTCCCTGCGCGGTGGCATCCCGTCACGGTGGCCAGCTCACCTCCTCCATCCTTGCTTTTCCTGGGGGCGCCTTCTGTTCTGCAGGCTGCCAACAGCTCGCGCCTACTTGGCACAGCCCTGAGCCNGCACCAGGCCCCGTCCCTGCGCGGTGGCATCCCGTCACGGTGGCCAGCTCACCTCCTCCATCCTTGCTTTTCCTGGGGGCGCCTTCTGTTCTGCAGGCTGCCAACAGCTCGCGCCTACTTGGCACAGCCCTGAGCCCGATCTCAGTGCTAACCTGTTGAGCACAGTGCCTGGATCCTTTGGCGGCAACTGGATAACAGAGCCTGGGTCTCTTGACACCAAGCCTTCATGCAGAGTCCTCCTTGTCGTTACGGCTCCATTAGAGATGGCTCTAACACGTCTCACCTGTGCTGGGCATCTCAGAGAACGTGCACACCGCCCTCCGTGATGGGGACTCACTCACTGGATGGACTAGGGTCTGAGGCAGGCTGCACCTGCCCAGGTGGCCTCAGGATCAGAGCCCGGCCTGAATCCTCTCTGACGTCTATGTAGGCGTCTCTGCCGACTTAAAGGAGGCGGAGGACCAGCAACTCCATCCTTTCATTCGGAATATTTTAGTGTCAAGACAATATTTGGGGGAATAAAAGGTAATATTTTACTTTTAAAAATCTAACTTCTGATCATCGAGATGATTTGCTTGATTCTGCCCCTTGAGTGTTTTGCCAAAGTGGCTGAAAACGAACTCTCAGACCAAATACTTGAGACTTGGTTCACCCTCACGGGGTCACAAAGAGTCGAACACAACTGAGCGACTAACTGCTTCTTGCCATTTGTGACAATTTAATGTAAAGGGGAATTTAAAATGCCTAAATGCAGCTTAAAAGTATAAACCTTCCGCCGCTTCTCAGTTCTCCGTGTGTCATCTGATCATGTGGGGAGAGGTCCAGTTATCTCCCTAATCTCAGGCTCCTGAGAAGTCAGAGGTGACTGGTGGTGGCTTGGTCAGGACCCGCTCTGCCGGCGTCTGAGAGGAGAGAGTGGGTGGGCGGGGGCGCTGAGTGGTCCTGCCCCCAGAGCAGGCACGGTGCGGCCAGGGCCGTGGGCTGAGCAGAAATGCTTCTCCATCTGCTTCACATCCGAGAACTGAGCGATTCCCCAGAGAAAGCTTCTCCGTGCTGCGTGTGCTACGTCGACGTCTAAACCCCGGGAGAACCACTGCATGCATATTTTCTGTATTAACAACATTCTTTTTTTCTACCAACATGCGTTGAACCCTAAGGCCACGAGGACAGTGAGACATTTTAAGCCCCATTAAAGCCAGAAGGTGTCTTTGAGACTCTCCCCAGGCCCTCACGAGGGACATGAGTGGACTTAAATCATGAGGCTGCCGTCTGTGTCCACAACACGAAGCAGAAAGTGGAGGCAGAGGATTAGCGGGGCGGAGACGCAGCATGCAGGGCCCGGAGCCACGCTGCTCCTCCTCTGCTAAGTCCAGGCGAGAGAAGGGGCCCTGCTCCTCCTGGGTGTGCATGAGCGGCTATCTATAACCCTCACAGGCAGCAATTATCTTTATGAACAGCCCGGCGATGCTTGCCCTCAAGTCCTTCTGGAGGGGCCATCCAGGGTCCCCTCCCCCAGCCGCACTTCACAAACCACAGGCCCAGAGCTACAGGTCCGACTGGCTCATCACAGTCCAGGGGCAGGGGAGGCAGAGACCCCCAGTGAGGCTCACCGCTGGCAACCCGCACCCCCGGCATCTCTGCACCCTGCTCTCCAGTTCCCATTAGCTGAGAGCAGATGGGGCCCAGGCACGGCAGCCTGTTGAACCTGGCCCTGTAGGCAGTGGGGTGGGGGTCCTCTGGGGGTTCACAGAGTGCTGGCCTCTCTGTTTGCATGGGAGGTGCTCCCTGCAGGGCCCAGGCCCTCATCTCTCACGGGGTCCGGGGGCCCCGAGTCCCCTCCTGATTAGCTTCCAAGAGCTGCTGCCCCAGGGCGGTCTGTCCTTGCAGTGGGCTCGCTCTTCCTTGTGGGTGAGGTTGTGAGCAGCACAGCCTTTCTGTGAAGAGGGGGTCTCCAGG
>SJYX01005707.1:4457-86957 GCA_006410675.1 Oreotragus oreotragus
CTGCCTTGAATTTACGTTTGCAGAACAAGACAGCCATTTGTACCATTAGGCCATTGCTCCTTTTTAGTTGTGTTTAGGGACCTTCTCCAATTTAGTCTCCTCTGACGTGAGCAGAGTGTCTATTCATTCAAGGGGAATACCATGACACAGCTGGAGAATATGGCTTGGGAACACAGAGGGCATTGTGTTCTTGTTTCCCAATTTCAGAAACTCAGAGTTGTTTTATTTGCCAAACTGTCCACCGAACTCTGGATACCAGACACTTCTGTACATTTATAGTTTTGTGTTGAGATTCTGCAACTCTGAAGCATCATAATTAAATCTGCAAGTACCTTGTGAGTCATTTTTTAAAAAGACTAAACATTAACAATGTTTTGTTCAGTTTGGGGCTTACCTGAATTTTATCTATTTTTAACTATTTATTTGAAAAGTAACTGTTTTGTAAATGAGGACTTCCCTTGTGGCTCAGACGGTAGAGCTTCTGTCTACAATGCGGGAGACCTGGGTTTGATCCCTGGGTCAGGAAGATCCCCTGGAGAAGGAAATGGCAATCCACTTCAGTACTATTGCCTGGAAAATCCCATGGACAGAGGAGCCTGGTAGGCTACAGAGCATGGGGTCGCAAAGAATGGGACACGACTGAGCTACTTCACTTCTTCAATGTTTTGTAAATAGATATTTCGTAATTTAAATCAATATTCCCTGGGTCAGGAAGATCCCCTGGAGAAGGAAATGGCAATCCACTTCAGTACTATTGCCTGGAAAATCCCATGGACAGAGGAGCCTGGTAGGCTACAGTCCATGGGGTCGCAAAGAATGGGACACGACTGAGCGACTTCACTTCTTCAATGTTTTGTAAATAGATATTTCGTAATTTAAATCAATACCTTAAGTATCAGTAATTTTTTCTTAAGGCTATCTTCGACACCAGAATAGTGCTGAAGCAAAGAATAATAATAATCCTAATTAATTGTGTGTTTCCTGGTCGAAGCCAAAGCACCTCCATATATATATATGATCTTGTTTTTTTTAAAAGTTAGTGCTATAGACAAAGAAGGGGCTGCCCTGGTGGCTCAGTGGTAGAGAATCTGCCCGCAGTGTAGGAGACTGGAGTTTGATCCCTGGGTTGGGAGGATCCCCTGGAGAAGAAAATGGCAACCCATTCCAGTATGCTTGCCTGGAGGATCCCATGGACAGAGGAGCCTGGTGAGCCACAGTCCATGGGGTTGCAAGAGTCAGATGCGACTTAGCAACAAACCACCACCACCGCATAGGCAAAGAAGCCTTGGGACAATGAATGGTTAAAAAAAACCAAAGACCTAAAAATTACTTAAGTCCAGTGTGATTGATTGGTTTGCTAATCAAAAGGGGAAGGAAAAAAAAAAAAGGGTTCTGACTTAGCGATGGTAGCTTTGCAAACCAAAGCACTTACTGCAAACCCTAGAAACACAGGAGGATGCCAGATAAAGAAACCAGGCAAAATGAGAACAAAGGAAAGGGGGAAGAAAAAAAAGGAGTACGGAGGGAGACTGGAGGATGGCCAGGAAAGAGAGGAGGAGGGGGTGACCGAGGATGAGGTGGCTGGGTGGCATCACAGACTCGATGGACCTGAGTCTGCGTGAACTCCGGGAGATGGTGATGGACAGGGAGGCCTGGCGGGCTGCGATTCATGGGGTCGCAAAGAGTCGGACACGACTGAGCGACTGAACTGAACTGAAGAAAATGAGAGCAGCTGTGGCAAAGAATGAGAAAGTGGGGGGAGGCAAACAGACCACCATAGCTGAGCAACCTTTTAGGACACCCACCCCTCAGGGCACCAGGGTCACAGAGTGGGACAATCCAGAGCTCAGGTGCCTCCAGCATCCAGGAACTCTTACTGTACTTCCTACGGCCCAGCATAATCATTGATCTTTACAGCAAACCCGCTTCATAAGGAATGAAGAAAAGTTTGAATCATGTTTGTTATTTTTTATTCACCAAAAACCTTAAATGTTAACTTAAAAAAAAAAAAAACACTTAACTGAATTTTCCCCATAAGAGAAGTCTACATGAAATCACTGTGACTGGGTTCACTAAATTTGACATTTCTATTGGATACTTCATTTCTCTACTGTGCTATATATGAGTGGACTAGAATATAGTCAATTCATTATTATATGAGCTACTTAAGATGGAAGGGAAGGTTGATAATCCAAGATGATAACGCAACCTACTATGATTTATTCTTGGTTATTTACATTTGTATTTTGATATGGTACAGCTCCCTTTGTATGATAGGGATCTGTTTACATTTGTTCTCACCAACAGGCCATCAGTGCCTGCAGGGCCCATCTAGCATCCAAAACCTAGAGCACAGTCTCTGGCATGTAGCTGGGGTTTAATCAATGTTAGTTGAATAAATGATTGAAGAAATAGATATATCTGATCTGAGAAATCACTGTGAACAAAGTAACGCCTCCACACAATGAAAACACAGTGGGTAACACCTGGAAAGCTTAACTACTTGTCTCTCAGACTGCTGTGAAGCCCCCAACCTCAACCCAAGTGCCCTCCAGTAAATCCTTCCCGAGAACAACGGAAGTGGTTAAGTGTTCAGGTGTCAGAATGCTACCCCGCTGGGCTGCAGGCCGCATACAAAGTTATATTACGTTGAGTTTGAAATGCTAACAAAGCAAGTAATTAAGCTGAGTAAGTGCTAACTTGCTTGAAAGCAAGATTGGAAGCTGATAAACCAAAATGCTGATAATTAAGAGCTGATTATACAGCTTTGTTGTTTCTCTACCCTGCTAATAGCCTCTCATTCTTGGCTGTAATGATTTCTTCCCCACAAGGGGGAAAAAAAAAAAACAACCACCATCAGTCTCCGCCACTTCCTCTCTCCCATCCTGGGTAAGGCACAACTTACCTTTGAGTAATATTCCACTGTACATATATATCACTTATCCATTGATCACCCCCATTTTATAAATGGTGAAACTGGCTCAGACAAGTAAAACTCAGTCCACATAGCTTTTCCCTATGGGAGCCTTCTAAATTCTTTCAGTTTTATCTCCTCTCTGTCTCCTCTTTGCTGATATTATCCCACATCTTAAGTTATAAATCTCCTTATGGTCTCAAATGTATATTCAACACTTAACCTTGATACTGAATCCAGTTCCATATTTCCACTAGATCCACCAGAATATACCTCTGATGTCTTTGACTCACTATGCAAAAATCAAACCCATCATCATTTGATCCTCAAAATAGGCTTGCCATTCTAACATCCCTATTGGTGTTAATGGTGATAAATTCTCCACCCACCTGGACTTTAACTTCTGGGTCATGCTTGAGTCCCCTTTCCCATCCTTGAATTTTCCAAATCAGTGTCATAAAGTCCTGTCAGTTGTGCTTTCCTAATCCTATCCACACCCATTTCAGCTTTGCTGTCCTTATAAAAGAGGTTCTATAACGAGGTGGATCTAAGAGCTTAGGTTGGGTTCAAACCTCAGCTCATCTACTTCCTAGCTTGAAGAAGAAGGAAGGTATTGAACTAGTCACCTGATCTCACACAGCCTCAATTTCCTCATCTGTACAAAAATGCCCAATGTGGAAGCTATTTTGATTAATAAATGTGATAATATTTATTATTGCCCAGCACAGAACCCAACATTTAGTAGACACTAAATAGTAATTCTTTCTTCTCTTTTTAAGTTCTGTCTTCTTCTAGTTCACTAGCCTTCTTCCCTCATAAAGAGTTTTCTTTCAGTATTTAGTTACTTGCAGGAAACAAACCACTTTATTTTAGCATTACCTCTCATTTTACAGCACCTTGACTCTATATACCAGAGAACAGTGATTGTGTTCAGGGTTGACACTTCATATTTGTGCTTGAGACTTGATATGACATTTAGTGAGTGAAAGTAGCTCAGTCGTGTCCAACTCTTTGCAACCCAATGGACTTTACAGTCTGTGGAATTCTCTAAGCCAGGATACTGGAGTGGGTAGCCTTTCCCTTCTCCAGAGGATCTTCCCAACCGAGGGATCAAACCCAGGTCTCCCCATAAAGGTGGATTCTTTACCAGCTGAGCCACAAGGGAAGCCCCATTATTTCACATTTAGAATTCCTGAAAAATCTTGGCAAGAATTTCCATGTATTACAAGGGAAGCCCCATTATTTCACATTGAGAATTCCTGAAAAATCTTGGCAAGAATTTCCATGTATTAAACTCCTTCATCAAAATTGTCTTATACAAAACAACTGAAAGCTGCAAAATCTATTGAGCCTCGTCTAATTTTTGAAAAGACTGCTTTGAAGTCAGTAAAGTGAGATTTCCATGATTAAGAGCAGTTGAGGGATTAGTGGACAAGTGGCATGAACTTAATGGATAACCTTGAGTACACCAAGTTTTAACTGGGGTAAGTGGAGTGAGGAAATGTTCCCCTTACCTCACCCAAATGCCAGAGTACAATCTGGCAAGAAAAAAAAGGCCAATTTGTGCATTTTCAGCAGAAGGGACACCTGGGCAGAATACTGTCTTCAGTTTGTGAAGTAAGGGGATGTAGGCAAATTAAATCCCAACTTCCTCATCAGCAATCTGCCCTCCAGGGAGCTGTCCAGAGTAGCGAGGCCACGTCCAGCTGCACTGAAGATAGAAATTCCATGTATGGATCCTGAATTCTGTTTCTTACCTAGCTGGGTTACTGGGTCCCCAAAAACCCACTAGCAGTAACAATAAAACCTCCAAATAATCTTTATGAGTGGTTTGGAGAAAGATTTTAGTAACAACTAGGCATGTTTCCATGTACTTCAGATTGATGCCTTCCTTTCGTGTTTTGGCATGGTAAGAAAGGAGGTAGTGAAGATGGGGATGGCATTAGTTCCCCATCTTGTACTAGACATGCCGGCATAGCCATGTATATAATTCTCCAAACTCAACCAAGCATTCCTTGACGGTGGTGCTCCCTCAGCAATAAAGAGCATGACTGCCCTTGGTACCACACTCCAGTTTCAAGCTAATAGTTTGAGCATGTCTAAGATGGTCGATCTCGGAGAAGGCAGTGGCACCCCACTCCAGTACTCTTCCCTGGAAAATCCCGTGGATGGAGGAGCCTGGAAGGCTGCAGTCCATGGGCTCACAAAGAGTTGGACACGACTGAGCAACTTCGCTTTCACTTTTCACTTTCATGCATTGAAGAAGGAAATGGCAACCCGCTCCAGTGTTCTTGCCTGGAGAATCCCAGGGATGGGGGGAGCCTGGTGGGCTGCCATGTATGGGGTCACACAGAGTCGAACACGACTGAAGCGACTTAGCAGCAGCAGCAAGATGGTTGATCTATCCAAACACTTGGGTTGGAGCATTACTTTTCTCTCGTTCCTGAAGTATGTAATCAAATTCTAAAGACCAATTGCTTGGGAGTTCTTGTTTTTCTTTTGCTTAGCAAAAGCAGACAATTCTACTGAATGGGTAATTTAGCAGTTCACTTGCTACTTCCTGATGTTTCATGTTTTACTTTTCTCTTGTGAGTAAATGTGAATGCTTGTATGTTGTCTTCTGAGTTTTTGTTCTGATAGCCTCCCTTTCCATCTCTTCTCAGCCTTTCCCTTCATGAGATCTAAGAATGACATTCTCTAGTATTCTGTGTTCATATTCTATGAAAATCCTCACTCTGTTACTCACTCTTATTTACCCATAACTAACTGTCTTGCCCTCAGTCCTGTTTTGCTCTCATTTTGCCTGAGAATCCTTGTTCTCCAGTCTCCACAATGAATTAAAAAGCTATAGGAATCCAGTGGCTGACTGGGGTTTACGTTGGTTTGGTCCCAGTAGAACCTTAACAGAATCTTCTTTCCATTCCATTATGAATTGGATTCCTCAGACTCTTTTGAATGAACCATTAGGATTGTCTCGAAAGTGATTTATTAGAGTTGGGTCATGCAGTTCAGAATGAAATTATAAACTCAAAACGTCAAAGTCAAGTGTTTTGGGGGTGAGTGGGTAAATAAACTCTTTTAGGGTGTTGCAATCACATTTGTTTGGCTGTTCTCTTTTTCCCCTCACCTAGCCCCTTAACATAGTAAAACTAAATTTCATAAATGTGACTCAAGATTTGGCAGTGACTCTATTTTATATTATATTGCTGCTACATTCAACTATCTCTCCCCCTCACTTTTTTTCCACTCCATGTACTTGCCTCAGAGCAGAGGGTTCAAGAATAAATGTATTACCAAAATGAAGAAAACAAGACTTTGAACTTCAGAGTAAAGGACTGTAAAGTGGCCAACAGTCTGATTACCAGTCAGGCTTCTAGATGGTTTATTAATGAAGCAATGCATTCTCCACAAGGGGAAAGCAATGCCATTAGTGTTTTACTCTAGGCACGGAAGTTCCTATTTAAGGAAAAGTAAATGCATAGCATGCACCCTGTCAGAAAACTAATTTTATTGTTAACAATGAGTTGAGTATTCTTGTAGTGATGAGAAAATATTCCAGCCTTCATTGCCTTCCACAGATACGTTGCTGGAAGTAAATAAGGTGTGCTATTTCAGTACCAGTTTAGCAATACCTCGGCTCTATTATCAGCAACACACACGGTTGGTTCATGGCGGAAGGCAAGCCACTCTTGTCTGTGAATAAGCATCAGGCTGACTGTGCAGGATGATAATTCTCTGCCTTCACTTCCTTTGGCACCTACTGATCTCTGCTAAGTGGTTAGTAAAACATTTTTGTAGGAATGTCAAGCACTTTGAAAAATTTGAAGGATTTCGTTTTTGATTGTTCTTTTTCTTTTGTGTAAGTTTGAGGAAAGTTCATGCAAAGCCATTCCACCACTGCCATTGCTCCTAGGAAGTGTCTTAAATAGTAGGATGCCAGGGTGTCTGTGCTTGGCATCTTTTAATCAGCTGTGTTTTCTTTTGCTTTATACTGTGAGATGGGCTGGATGTGTTGGGATATCAAGTGACTGACTTCAAATGGACNAGGAAAGTTCATGCAAAGCCATTCCACCACTGCCATTGCTCCTAGGAAGTGTCTTAAATAGTAGGATGCCAGGGTGTCTGTGCTTGGCATCTTTTAATCAGCTGTGTTTTCTTTTGCTTTATACTGTGAGATGGGCTGGATGTGTTGGGATATCAAGTGACTGACTTCAAATGGATGGCAAATTCACTAAAGTGAAAATGATTGTGATAGTTCCCTCATTTCCCCCTGCAGTGTATGTAAAACTGACTTTTAAAGTGTTTAGTGGATAATGGATCATGTAAGGTCAGTACTAGCCATGGCGGCCACGGCTATTATTTTCTCTTTTCATGGGAGGGTGCTCAGCAAAATGAGATTGTCACACTCTTTTTTTGAGAGGACAGCGACAGACAGTTAAAAGCCTCTTCACGTAAGGATGTTATTTCATAAAGACACCAGCACTGGATTATCCCCTTCACTTTAAACTTCTGCCAGCTTGTACAAAGAGATAAAACAAAATAGCCCGGTCCCAGGGGTGGGGAAGTGCTGGCCAGCTCAGCCTGGGTCCGCAGGCTTTCATTTTGATTAGTCACATGTGAGGAAAATTCACTTAGGCTGAGAGGTAAATTTAATACCAGTTATGCCCATGCTGGTCACATCACAACCATTTTCACATGATGCCACTTAATTCCCTAAGAAGCAGAAAGGTAAATCGGTGGCTGGCCAGCAAAGGTGTCACAATGCATTAAGACCAGGACTCGCTGCAGGGGATAATGGTTCTGATTGCTGTTGACTCATGTCTCCACCAACTGCCTCATGTAAAATAAGTGACATTTAAAAGACATCAAGATGTGAGAAGAGGTAAGGGAGAGAAAAAGAAAGAGAGAGTAGGATAAAAAGTATGCGCTTCTAAACTTGCCACCGAATGTGCAGTTTCTCTTCCACCCTAAGTGGTAGGAAATGATAACTCGACATGCCATGGGTGACCTGCACTAAGCTTTTAACTTCCTGTCTTGTGTTTTTAGAGAAAAATCTGTAAAATTGCTTCTGGGAACTGCTCCAACATGTTATCATTTATTTCCAATTTAATTTTTTTTAAGTTTTATTCTTTTGCCCTCACATATCAGTCTATTCATCTCTTTAAAAGCTTGAGGCTGAATCAAGTTAGGCAGTGGTAGACAACAAGAGGCAGTCTACTTTCTGAAGGCCCATTTATGTCTATTTTTATAAAGAGAATCAAATTCCAGTTTACAGTAAGCATATGCTTCAGTTGACATCTGTTTCTAAGACTTGGACGCTTTGTTTGCATAACAGTCACCAATAAATGGCCTTGTTTTAAGTCTGCTCACTGAGTTGTATGTGGGTTGTTCAGCTGGGGATTTTAGTCGCAGCTGATCCCCTACCGCTCATAGCTGATAGGAAGGGGAAAATCCGAGAAGCCCAGTCCTATTTATTAATGCAGATTTTAACATTCTCAATGAACCACTTATCCACTGTGATTCGGCAACCAAATCCTTATTTGCTCAGGGAGGGGAGGGGGTGTTCTTCAAAGTGCTGAATTAAAGCTTACCAGTTTTTTGTTTTTTTTTTTTGGAGATGTGTATAAGAGACAGCCTCTAATCATCANTGCAGATTTTAACATTCTCAATGAACCACTTATCCACTGTGATTCGGCAACCAAATCCTTATTTGCTCAGGGAGGGGAGGGGGTGTTCTTCAAAGTGCTGAATTAAAGCTTACCAGTTTTTTTTTTTTTTTTTTTTTTTGGAGGCAGAGGGGATGGGGAGGAGGGAAAGAAAGCAAGGCCCTTTCTTTAGCCAGTCTCCTCTAATTTGAAGTACAATGAGAGTGAATCTTTAAACAGGACATCATAAACCAAGCTTATGGTTCATGAATTTATTGTTAGCTAAGAATATCAAAGATCTAAACCCGGGCCTTTTGTTCAAAGTCTTGATGCTTTTTCAATACTGCTTAAATGTCAATTTAGAGTTTGATGGAACTAAGCTGTGTATCCTTCATTCATCTAATTCTGTTTCATTTTAAGCATACCTGATTCCACATGCATGGGAAACAGCCACAATATTCAAATATTTTAAGATGTCCATGTGACTATCTTTAGAATCATTAGTGCTAATTAAAGAAGTTGCTACTTGGGTTAAGCTGCTTCAAAAACAAAGCTAATCCACAGTCTCCATAAATCTGCCCTTTTTTGCCCTTCCTCCTGAAAGGCATGCCAGCAGTTAAAATATGAAAAGTCTTAAGGGTGGCATCTATGCGCCCCAGAAAGTAAACCTGATGAATAGAGTGTTTTACTTGAATTCTCATATTTCTGTAGAGGAAATCTGACTTTTGTATATTCGAAAATAGAGTATTCACTGACTTTTAAGATACTGAACTTTTTCTCCTGAGTTATTGTATAATATTCAGTAATCATTTATGAAATGTGTGTAACATTTTTCAAGAGGATTTACATATCAACTTTTCCTAGTGGAATCAACAACAGTAGAATGAAATGTATCTACTCCATTTACTCTTACCCAGTGCTCCTACTTTCTTTTTCCCTTTAATTTTTATATATGGTAAAAATTTCATTGAAGAGAGATTTTAGATGACAGGACTGTAATTTTAAACCCAATAGAAGAGGTGTAAGCAATTTGAGCTTAGCTGAAGCATAATCTTAGGTTGTCAAGAAGAAACCCATTCTCCCTATGCTAATCAATCAGTGTATCAACCAACCAATCATCTCTTCAGCTTAGCATATATCCTAAGGTTTGATATATCTATTAACCGCCCATCATGCAGCTGGGCTCTGGATGATGAGATTCCTCCTATCTTGGCATTTGGCGGCCGACGACTGAGCTATCACAGCCTCAGATAAATACCAAAGTGGAGATTTCAATCCTGTCCCTGAGTGCGGAGACAATCCAGAAACGTTGAAAATATTCTTAGAAGAGAATACACAAGAAAATTACATTTCTCAATGCTGCGTTGTGCGTAGAAATTGTATACATTACATGATTTCCCTTCCCTGGACACAGCAAAATAAAAGACTCTTTTATTATTGTTAGAATGCCGGTAATCAAAAGAATGGTTGGAATCTGCCATAAACAGATTAGTTGCAAGATGAATTATATGTAGACATTTAAATAAGTAAGAATAGTGACCAATTCGTTGATAAATTTCCTGAAAACAAATAGAAGCTCAAGTTTACAAAGCAAGGCAAATAATTGTTGTAATTCCGGGGAAAGGGGTTATGGGTTTCCAAAGACTGTACGTTGCTTCCTGGTCTCAGTTCAGAGGTTCTGATATGAGATGAGCTGCGACTGAATGTGTCTACAGCCTCTTCCACCAGTTGTGGTTTGAAGACAGTGAGTGTTTCCATAAAACTGCTGATTGAGAAAGAGAATCCGAAAGAACTTTTACTGAATGTGAAGTGTCCCTGAATGTGTGGAAATTGAAATGAGTGGGATTCATTTCTTCAGGCATTGATTTCCACATGGAAGATGAAAATCTTTTCCCAAAATGCAGGTGCAAATCATCTTTCCTACATGGTTGTGCCAGTCTCTTACTCTGAGAAGAGAAGCACAGTGAGGCATTAGGAATTGTAGTTCCAGCTGAGGCTCAGTCAATAACTAGCTAAGCAAGCCCCTCAATTTTGTAGGCCTTACTTCATAAATGGAGATTTCACCGAAGCATCCATGAAAAGTAGTAAGCAATTATTTTCATCATATTTAAACACTATTTCATCTTCTCCCAAAACATTGGTTTTCGTGTCAATTGTGGTATGAATTTTGACTTTTACTATAGTATTTACTTAGCCAAAATCTTTTTAGTGCTATTGGGCAGCATAAACTGATGAAAAAGATAGTCCAGCCTCAATACAGCTCTCTGGGTTTGAAGCCATTTTTTTCAATCATTTGTTGAGGGTAGGACCAACAGAAGCATGATGGGGTTCACGATAACATGAACTCTTTGCTGCTGGAGAGAGAAGGAAATCTCTTTTCCGTCCTGAGAAGTCCAGCATGAGTCCATACAGAGACCATGATGACTTTTCCGCTCTCAACAACTTAGCCCGTGCACTTTGATCTCAACTTAAGAACACTCCTGTGTCCTGGTGTGAAAGGGCCTGTAACAAAATAACAGCTCTAGAATTTCTGTATTTTTCTCAACAGAAAGATAACCGTGGTGTCAAGTACAGAACAACAGTTTGGTATGAATAGTATATTTTGAAGGCCCTGCTCAAGGAGTTGTGATTCTCAGAGAAAACACTGTACTATATGGGTTAAGATTATAAATTTTATCATAGCAAAGGGAAGCACCCCCCCACCACAAACCGCTGCCCACCAAAAAAAAAGGCAACACAGAGAATCATTTTCTGTATCTAAAGTCACTTAAAGGACCCATTCTGGGACTCATTCCAGGCTGCTGTGATTAGAGACCTGCATGTTTGTAGATAGCCACAGATAAGCCCCAGATATGAACACCAATGACACGTGCTCTGCTGAATGAAACGAAAGGACTGATTTAGAGAAAGATGGCCTATTGAATGTGGATTCTTTGTTATTGGCCTGGAAATGTGTAAGCATGCACCTTTCAGGCCCTGGACAGTCTTACTCCCCAGGGCATCTATTCTGTCTTCTGGTGATAATTGTCCTGCCAGCTCTGCAGATTGTGGATATAGATAAGAAAGCCAGCGAGAGTGGATTGAGCACAATTAGAAACTTATCCACACTGGAAATGACCTGTGACTGCATTTCCAGGTAGAATCTGGTCCTGAGTAGATACAGCATATAAAGCTCAACACACAGATCTTGTAAAAGAAGAGGGGTTTATTTTTCATTGCTGTGAGTTCCAGGTTTAGAATATTTTGCTGCTGTTTTGCGTGAATCCAGCATGCCTTCACATAAGTCATGTAACCATGCCACAGAGAAGAGAGAGACAGTGAGCAACCTGTCCTCAAGGAGTTCATGTTCAAAGACTACATAAATAAACAGATCAAAGTATTTTCATGAAAGCTTGAAGGCAGTATCAGCAAAATTTCTTCATCAGAGAAGGATTAATGTTTGCTTTCAAAAATTAAAAGAATTATGAATTTTTAAATAAATGCATAGTAGATAGAAGTATACTTTATTTAAAAATATATATATTTATGTATCTATTTATATGGCTGCACCAGATCTTAGTTTTGGCTTGGTGGATCTTCAGTCTTTGTTGAGGCATTCGAGTTCTTTAATTGCGACATGCAGGCTCTTTCGCCGTGGCAGACAATCTCTTTGGTGAGGCATGTGGGATCTAGTTCCCTGACTGGGGATTGAACCCAGGCCCCCTGCATTAAGAGCATGTAATCTTAGCCACTGGACCACCAGGGAAGTCCCTTGAATTCTTTTAAATGGAAAAAGGGAACTAAAACTACAGAAGAGGAGGAAATAAGATGAGATGAGAAGATCAAAATAAGATGAGATGAGGAATCAAAGAGGAGGAGGTAAGATGAGCTGGCTAAACGGTCACAAAGAGGTGGACACGCAGAACGACTGAACAACAAAGGGGAAACTGAAGGGAAGGGAGGGGAAAAAGTAATGGACAACGGGAGCCTCTGCCCCAGGGCTATGACTGCTCTCTCTGCCCTGTGGGCCCTGTCTACGATGCAGAGAGCGAGTTCCTTCAGCTCAGAATGTTTGGGGGCTTGAGAGGGTGTGTTCGCCCCAGCATCAGGCACCAAGGGTTGACCACTGCTTTGGCCAGCTTGTACTGCCCTAACAAAATGCCAAAGACTAGGTGGCTTCTCACAGTCCTACAGGCTGTGAGGAAGTCTGAGATCAGAGTGTCAGCGTAGTTTCCACTGAGGCTTCTCTTGTGGTGGTCACCATTTTGCCATATCCTCACAAGACCTCATCATTGTGTGAGCACGGGGCAGGGTTGGGAGAGCATCCTTTGGAGTCTCTGCTCATAATGGTGTTAATCTTATCATATCAGGACACCCACCCTTAGGACTTTGTAATTACCTCCTTATGGGCTCTACCTTCAGATATAATTGCCTCGGAGGTTAGGGTTTCAACATACGAATTTGGGGTGAATGCAGTTCAGTCCATGGGAACCACCAATTGTAAAAGAAAGAATCTCCTCAAAGGTGTCTTGCCAACATACTGCTGAAGAGACTGTGTGTGTCTGTGTGCGCGCGTGCATGCTCAGTCATGTCTGACTCTTTGAGATCCCATGGATTGTATGTAGCCCACCATGTTCCTCTGTCCATGAGATTTCACAGGCAAGAATACTGAACAGGTTGGCATTTCCTCCTCCAGGGGTCATCCTGACCCAGGGATTGAACCCGCCATCTCTTGCATCACCTGTACTGGCAGGCGGATTCTTTACCACTGTGCCACCTGGAAAGTCCATTAACTAGTATATAACCCATGGTTTTCTGGAAGCATTGTGCCCAGCCATTAAGCGGCGGAGCCAAGGGAAGGAGAAAGCAGGCATAGAGCGGAAAGGGTGCACAGTGAATGCTTTATAAACACTCTGAATGGGTGAAAAAATAATGACCTCTGACTTCTTTATGGTTCTTAACTCATGCTGCCACAGATTGGTTATAAGGTCCATCTCACACTGTGATATGAAAGTATTAATTGAATAGGGGCAATCAGAATTTCTATGTGAATAATGACCTAGAAAATAATACTCTGCCCATTTAACAATAGAATGGGGAGCCAAGGCTTCACTTGGCAAACAGTTCTCTTGATGGGGTCAGATATTATTTTAAACCCTGGGGTATATACATTTTATGTCCTGTTTTAGCTCTTAAAGCTGATGTGAATTTCTTTAGAGTCACTTAAGAGGAAGGAAGAGAATTAAGGGAGGAAAAATAAGTAAGTTGCAAGTATTGTTCTTTTGGTTTTAGTTTGTGACCTTCTGACAGATCCCTTCATCAACCCTCATCTTGAATAGTAACCATTCCATTAAAAACAAACCAGTAAATTTAGTTAGTATTAATGTGCCAGCGTCGATTTCTTGGCTTTGACCAACGTAAGATGTTGACAGTGAGAAGACCTGGGTGAAGGGTATCCAGCAACTCCCTATACCAGTCTTTTCTGTAAATCTACAATTATTCCAAAATAAAAAGTTTATTTTTAAAACCCGGGTATGTGTGTTTTACAGGGAGCATGTCTGAATAAGAAAGCCCTTAGTTCTGCTTTTATGGGGGCATTTTCTCAGTGTTTCTCCAGATGAGTGCTCATTTAAATTTGATATCCTGAGAAGCTGATGGCTCACCCTGCGTTCATGTTGACCATTTAGACAGGTCCCTGGTTGACCATGCTGAGATGCTCTCCTGTCTGATACTGAATCAGAGAAAGAGGAGGATTTAGGATTATCTGACTTTTGGGAATGCCACTGAGCAGTAAAATAAAATAAAATAATCTCTTTGCATTGTTTACAAGCCAAAGCATACTGTATCACACTGTAAGTTGCTTTCAAGCTTGTGTTTTCTATTAGACTTACCATGTGGTGTATCATGTGAAAGTGTCTAATGGTTATTGTGAAATTAGAGGCTGTCCAAACAAAATTTAAAATCCTAAAACTTTCACTCCCAAGTGTGATAATTCTTAGCTATGCTAGTAAACCATTTGACATGTGTGGAAACATAATTCAATTTTTTTTAACATCAGATTGTCTTTTTTTAAAGGTGTGTCTAACAAAATGTATGACTATATAATAGAGGAGACAGTATTTGATTTTTAATTTGTATGTTTAGTTTCTGCCATGTTCTAGGTCCATTTGAATGTTTAAAAAATAACAAGGTAATAGAAAAAATGCTTATGTGAATCCCTGTGCTAACTGTATTGTTTTACTTATATTTTTGTGTTCCATCTTTTCCCCTGAAGAGTGAACTTGTTGAGAGTAGGAAATGTGGTCTCAATATCTTGCCCAAGACAGTAAATAGTAAGGATTCAGTAAATATTTGTTTGAATGAATAATTGAATAAAATCACATTTAAATGCATTACTTCCACCTTGAAGGGAACCAAATAACTGCCTCTTGGCTTACTCTTGTCACAGCCCTTGTTTTAGGATGGCCTTACAGTTTAGACTGGTTTTTATCACTGCTATCATTCAGCTATATACACTACCATTTCAAATCTGTAAAAAGTGTTTTAAAAAAAGAGAAATTGTTCATGTTTCAAGACCTATTAGAATGCATTTTCAAATATGTCAGACACATCTTTGTTAAAATTAAACCAGGGATTGGTTTTGAGCGAATAGCCCTATATCCTTACAGATGCTGTGGATGGATGCATCTAAGCTGCTTATTATATTGATGGGTTTTGCTGCTCTGCAGCAAATGAAAACAGGCAGCTGCTTCCTCCATCAAAGCAAAAAGCAGCCTGAGTTTTTATTAACCGAGTGTTCATTTCTTCTATTGCCAAAATTCTTACACAAAACAAAAGAGCAGTTTTAGCACATTATTGCTTAACTAGACATGAACAACTGACAGCAAGTGATAAGCCTGTCTGCTTTTCACAACTGGTAATCATTTTTGGAATAGATGTTTTAATATAGTTGAATATAAATTTTGTAATTTACATCTACAATGGTACGTAAATTTATAGATCCAGTTTGTTGCAGGAGAATGAAGGCTATAATCACAAAAGGCTTTTCCTGGTGTTGTTTAATTTTTAATGACTATTTGAAAACTGGGGAAGGAAAATGAAATCAAATTCATTTCTTAAAAAAAAATACAAAAAGGTGTTAAAGACAATCATACAGGTTGGTTGAAGCCATTTGTAGATGGCCCCGACAGAGCAAGACCCCAGTGTTTACAGCCAGGACGTGCTTCGCACTCCATTTCCACATTAGTTGCAGTGAGCCGCCCGAGCTCATGCACCAGCAGAAATTTCTGGAGAGCAGACCATCAGGTTTCCTTCATATCAATGAATAATGATGAGCAGGGAGACAGGAAGGACAGGGCCTTGGCCATTTTGCACAGCTGAGATCCCCAGCCAACTCTCATACTATTTCATTTGGTTTTGTTTTATTTTTCAGTTACCTGAACATTATACATTTACTTGCAGATAGAATAGCAGAGAGCAGTTTATTTAAAGTTAACTTAGGCTGTACCTCAACAACACGTTGCCTTATTTATCAAGTCAACTTGCTGAATGGTGTGTTAACCTTTTGAAACTTGCTAAAGGCAATTCCTGCTATAAGAAGGGGACATAGTCCTCTTCATTCTCCTTCCTAAGAGGGGGAATTTGGAACAGAGCCTGTTTTGAAATGCTGGGATGGGTGTCTTCCAAACAACACTGCTAAATAAACAAGTTATGTTGCCTAACTAGCCTAATTCCAGGGCCATTTAATAAATGTACGTTGTGGCTTTGGCATCTGTGGCACACATCTCCTAAATACCATTTTCTGTCCAGGGGGCACTTTCATAAATGCACAGAGCATGCACTCCACATGGAGCACAAGGCTTTCAATTTGTTTGGAATTCAGGCACCCTGTTTACTGAGAAGTGAGATAAAGCTGGACACAAAAAAGCAGGAAGCTACATAGAAATCAGATTCACAGATCATAGGTAACTCAGGAAGGACCACACCCTACTTACTCACCTTTAGCGTGCCACGTAACAAGGGAGTGTCTGTGTGGGTGAAGTGGTTAGATACCTGAGATAAGGAACACTAAAAGTTGTTTCTAATACTTTCCTCTTCACTCCACTCTATTTGACACATTATGGCTCTTACATGATGGTGCAAGACACAACGCATTCCTATTTTTAAAAGGGTGATTCCACCCTGAGGACCCTGAGCATCTTGGGAAGGATGTTATTTGGAGTAAAACTGGCGATGAAAGTTTTCGCTCTTTTTTTTTTTTTTGGTCTGTGAGAAGGATGTGCTCTTTCAAGGAGAGCCCAGGGGGTGTTTCCCTGCTGGTAGGAGCTCTCTGGTCTGATTTTCTGGGTCTGCCATTCCAGAAATGACTGTTCTCACTTTCTGACATCCTCTCTGGCCAATGGAGATGTAGCATTTACTCACCTAGAGAGCTCCTCCTGGGAGGTGTTCTTCTACCTGTGCTTTGAGACCTCAGGAGAACTTTTTCTGCCCCAAAGATAGTTATTCTGAGGAAGAGGAAATATGTTTGAGGGGAAAACACAGCATATATCTGAGAACAATGCTAAGTACTGGAAAAGGAAAAGTTGGACTTGAGAAAGTTGCCTGTTATTTATATGCTGGATTAAGTAAATAAAAAGCTATCACAACTAGAATATATAGATGTAGAGTAGTTCTTTTCTGAAGCTGTGAGATTTAATTAACAAAGGCAGTTCTAATTCAGTAAAAGTGGACGTGTGGTGAAGACTTGATCTCGAAGATGACTTTGAATGCTTTCTAAAATCCTTTGAGTCCTTTCTTGGATTATAGTACAAATAAAACATTTTAACCAGCCCAACTTCAACCTAAAATGTTGTAAACTAAAGCTCACTGACAATTTTATAGCTTTTGTTTGGAAATGCACAAATGCCATGATCTATAGCTATTGGATATAAAGATGGAAGAGTCCTCAAAATCAATTTGACTCTTCAAATTTATTCTTTTTTTAAAAAGAATTATTTTATTTTTTGACACACTCGGTCTTCATTGCAGTGCACAGGCTTCTTGAGCTGCTGCACATGGGCTTTCTAGTTACGGTGCGTGGGCTTAGTTGCACCACAGCATGTGAGATCTTGCTTCCCTGACCAGGGATCTAACCTGTGTCCCTTGCATTGGAAGGTGGACTCTTAACTGGACCACTAAGAAAGTCCCAGACCCTTCCAATTCATTCTTGAAACTAGAGCCCTGAATATTCATTGAAAGGACTGATGCTGAAGCGCCAATACTTTGGCCAACTGATGTGAAGAGCTGACTCATTAGAAAAGACTCCCGATGCTGGGAAAGATTGAAGGCAGGAGGAGAAAGGGATGACAGAGGATGAGATGGTTGGATGGCATCNGCCAATACTTTGGCCAACTGATGTGAAGAGCTGACTCATTAGAAAAGACTCCCGATGCTGGGAAAGATTGAAGGCAGGAGGAGAAAGGGATGACAGAGGATGAGATGGTTGGATGGCATCGCTGACTAAATGGATATGAGTTTGAGCAAGCTCCAGGAGATGGTGAAGGACAGGGAAGCCTGGCATGCTACAGCCTATGGAGTCTCAAAGAGCCAGACACGACTAAACATCTGAACAACAAAGAGCCCAAATATTATTTGTCCAAAGTCCCAAAATTAGTTGTTAACTGAGTCATGAGAACTAGAAACTAGTTCTTTTGATTGCTGAGCCAGTCACCAGGGTTGAGGCAATTAGTGTAGTGATTAAAAGAGTGGACTTTAGAAACTGAGTAAGTGGGCTCAAATCCTTACTATGCCATTTAAACTTTCTGTGCTTTGATGTACCTTGATGTGCCCCTTAGCTTGCCATAATGACGGTGCATATCTTCTAAGGTTGGTTTAAGTATTAAATGAGATAATACATATACAGTACACAGCTCAGTGTTTTCCCGGTAGAAAGTATTCAAAAAGTGATATTAACAACAGCAGCAACAAACACTAATTGCACTTACTTGGTACTCTTATAGTTTATTCACTCTTCATGTTACCAAAATCCAAGCTCCTACTGCTGGTCACCCAACAGGCCAATAAATTGAGAGACAAGTTGTTGGGGCAAGGAATTGCAACTTTATTTAGAAAGCTAACAAGCAGCCAGAGAACATGGTGAACTAGTATTCCAAAGAACCATCTTACTTGAGTTAGAATTCAGTCTTCCTTTATACTAAAAGGGGAGGAGGTGTGGTTGTTGAAGCTTCTTGGTGTCTAAATCCTTTGTTCTTGCAGCTGTCCAGATAGGTTAGGTCATCATGTTCATGTAAACGTCCAACAGGACAAATGTTTTTCTCTGCAATTTTTTATTTCTATATGAATGGGAAAGAGTTATACTTTTAAAAATCAGAGCCTTGAAGATAGGTTATACTGTTTATTTCAGGCTATAGGCAACATTTTTAACTCGTAGCAAAAGCAATAAAATACAAAGATTAAAGTAAAAGAAACAGATCCAATTTGGAGTCAGATTTATTCTTCCCTATTACACTCTCATCTCTACTTGCAGTGTAGATGGTATTATCACTACCAGATAAGGAGGTGATGCAAGAAGAGCTTAAGTGACTTGCTAAGGTCGCAAAGCTAATAAGCCTTAGCGTTGTCTTCCAAGTTCTTTACTGTCTGAACCACTGGAACTGGCTGTGGCTGCAGTTGCAGTGTGTTCCTTTTTCTCAGTGGTGCTTCGGCGTCTTCCTGGTCCTGTCTCCATTTCTCGTCTGTCACTTAATTGATTTCGCAGCATCCGCACAGAGTTGGACACGACTGAAGCGACTTAGCAGCAGCAGCAGCTCTAAAACTGACCATCAGACTGAAGGCTGAGGTCTGGGGAATGAGCGCCAAAGACTCTTCCTCTCCCTGCTTCAGATTCATGCTGGAGCTGGGGCTCCTTTCAGCTTTCCCTTATTTCATAATCATCAAATTAATAGGTATCTGAATTAAAATTTAAGTTTTAAAATTTAATGCATTGCTCATAAAATCACACCCATAAACCAACCCAGTCTGTAGTCCTAGAAGAATATATTGTTGAAATACCTGGGCAATTTTTTGTGTCCCTTCACTTCCACATGCTCATTATCTGTATCAGTTGGCTTCCCTGGAACAGAAGAAAACTGCAAAACAATTCATTTGGCCCTTGATTTTGCAATCTAGTGGAAGGCAGCATAGCACAGAGGTTAAGAATAACGGCTTTAGAATCAGATTACCTGGATTCAAATTCCAACTCAATGACAAATATCTGCCTAATTTGGGGGAAGATTTCTTAACCTCTCAGTGCCTCCATTTTCTCATCTACCTTGTGCCTGGCCAGCAGTCAGCATTCAATAAACATTAGAACATCACAGAGCAAGCTTCCACCCACTCACTGTACAGGGCTACATTGGACATTCCATTTCACCGAGATGTACTCGTATTCTCCATGATCTGACTCCATACACACAGGCAGGCTTGTGCTTCATAATTACTGTTCAGAGCAAGTCTGTTAATGGGCCAGAGCAGAAGGACAAGTATAGAACAAGCATTCTCTCTCTCTCTCTCTATATATATATATATATGGTATTCTTACTTATGATTGATTTTCAAAGTTCCCTTAGCTGGGACAAATATTTCCAGAGTTCAGTTTTGGTTTGATTTTGTGGGCTGTCCACTAGGAATAATAGTCTCCCTGAAAGTACCATAAACATACAATCAAGATTGATAAAATTGCCTGGATAGACAAATGTCAAAATAATAACAAAGGCAAGAGCAGAAACTACAATAGCTAACATTATTTTAAAAATTATTATCTCCCAGGCACTGTTCTAAGTGCCTTACAGGCATTATTTCACTTATTCCTCACAACAGTGGTATGAAGAGGTACTGTTTTTGCTTGTACTTCACAAATGAGAAAACTGAGGCATTACCCAACAATGCTGTCTGAAGTGGCAGTACCCCGACCCCTATAGTTATTTTCTATTTCATTAATGTTTTATTTTCTTCACAACATTTATTACTATCTGGAACTACTTTGTTTATTGCCTCTATTAAAGCTGTTTGGTCAAGGACTTTGTTTTAATCACTGCTATCTCTCCACCTCCTAGAATTGGCCTTGCTTGGTTGCTCAGTCGTGTCTGACTCTTTGCAACCCTTTAGGCTATAGCCCTCCAGGCTCCTCTGTCCATGGGGTTTTCCAGGCAAGAATACTGGAGTGGGCTGCCATTTCCTCCTCCAGGGGATCTTCCTAACCCAGGCATCAAACCCACGTCTCTGCATCTCCTGCATTGCAGGTGGATTCTTTACCTGCTGAGACATCGAGGAAGCCTGACTGCCAAGAATTGTTGAATGAATGAGAGTTAAAAAGTTTAGGTACTTGCCCAAGGTCACGCAGCCAGTAAGAGCCAGTATTCAAGCTGAACTCTGTTTAACACCAGAGCGTGAGATAAAGTTCTTTGTGGTAGCTTTTTATGGTTTAAATCCCCCTCCTTCGCATAATCTTGCCCAAGCCTAGTATTTTATGAATGAGCATACTAATGCTCAGAAATGCTACATAACTTCCCAGTACCAATTGTTAGTGGTAGACCCAGAATCAGACCTGAGACTCCCAGCTGTGTTTTTGCACCATGAATGCAGCCTGAGGAGGAGCTCATATAAAACTGAAGGAAAATCCTGTACCTATCTGGTGTACATCATCAGCCCACTTCTTCATGCCATAAACTTAAGTCACACTTGACACTTCCCTCTCTCTTACCACCCCCTTCATCTAATTAGCTAATAATTAGTTTGTCAGTATACCTTCTAAATATAGCTCAAATCTTTCCACTTTTCTTCATCTCCACTAACCATCACCCAAACCACCATCAGCACTGACCTAGGTAATTGTGGTAGCCTCCTACCCAGTTACCCTCACCTCCTCTTGCCCCGTTTCAGTCTGTTTTCTTCAGAGCAGTCAGAACGATCTAAAATGTGAATCGGAGTATACCACTTTGCCGCTTAAATGTATCGTTTACTTTAAGGTGCGATTTAAAATTCTTTCAAACAAATTTATTTGTTTATTCAGTCTCTTGACTGCGCTGGATCTTTGTTGCTACACAAGACTTTTCTCTAGTTACGGCAAGCGGGGGCTACTCTCTAGCTGCGATGCACAGGCTTCTCACAGCAGTGGCTTCTCTTACTGTGGGCTCCAGGGCTCGTAGGCTTCCGTGGTGGCAACTCCCAGACTCTAGAGCACAGGCTCAGGAGTTGTGGCACACAGGCTCAGCTGCTTCATGACATGTGGCATCTTCCTGGACCAGGGATTGGACCCGTGTCTCCTGTACTGGCAGGCAGCTTCCCCACCACTGAGCCAGCCACCAGGAAAGCCCACAATTAAAATTCTTAACATGGCCTTTGAGCCTGTGAAATCTGGCCCCTGAGCACCCCCTTCAGTCTCATCTTGTCCTGCCTCTTCCTTTCTCACTTAATCTCCAGCTTCCTAGACCCTGTTTCCATTCCTGGAACGTCAAACTCTTCTCTTCAAAGCTCCTTTTCACGGTGCTCCCTTTCTGTGGACCAGTCCCTCCAGCTCTGGGCCCCTCTTCCTCCTTTTCTTGTCTGTTCATCCTCTGGGTCTCAGCCTGCTTACTATTTCTGCAAAGAAGTGTCCCCTGATGGACTCCTCCCAGCCTCCCCTCCAACCAGCTTAAGTCCCCTGTGATTGGTTCTCAGAAGCACTCTCTATTTTTCCTACACAGTATTTATTCCATTTATAATTAGGCATATTATTTGTGTTATTGTTTGTCTAATAGTTTTCTTCCCTAACGAGACCGAGTCTCCAGTGACCATGCTGTGTCACTCCCTGCTGATCCACAGGGCCTGAAATATGGTAGATGCCCAATAAATATTTATAGAGCATTCTGTATCTTCTTACAGATTTCCACTCTGAGTTCAAGACAAAGCAAAAATGCTTAAGTAAAAGGAGACAGAGCATAAACACTGAAAACAGTCCAAGAGGTTTACCTACCCATCCCAGCATGAGCAGCTTCTCATTTTAGTAACATCCACTGGCGGGTTTCTTCTTCCAGAAGAGTCAGTGGTCTAGCTAAGGATGTGCTGGCCTCTCCATTTGAGTCTCAGGTTTGAGAGAGGCCTTGCTTGTGACTCCTGCATGACAGACGTGATCACTTAGTTGGGGGAAGGTAAAGAGAGCTGCTGCTTGCTTTCCAGACATCAGCATTTGAGTCTCAGATTTGAGAGAGGCCTTGCTTGTGACTCCTGCATGACAGACATGATCACTTAGTTGAAGGTGAAGACGCTCAGTCTTGTCCGATTCTTTGTGACCCCGTGGACTGTAACCTACTAGGCTTCTCCGTCCATGGGATTCTCCAGGCAAGAATACTGGAGTGGATTGCCATTTCCTTCTCCATGGTATCTTCCCGACCCAGGGATCGAACCCGGGTCTCCCGCATTGGAGGCAGACGCTTTAACCTCTGAGCCACCAGGCAAGCCCAGATCACTTAGTTGGTGGGAGGTAAAGGAGCTGCTGCTTGCTTTCCAGACATCAGCAGGTCACAGAAGAGCCATGTCTCTGCTCCAGGAGCTAGGTGTGTTGTCATCACGGGGCAAGTACAAGCTGTTAGAGTCAGAACAGGAGTCAGCACCGTTGCCGGTTGGCTACTGTGTGTCAGAGTCCCAGGACTTGTTCCTAACACAAACTATGGGAAAGCAAAAAGCTCTAGAATGGAAGTAATCTGGAAAGACCCATGTTTGGCTAAAGGCTCATGTCTCTTAATATCTACAGACAGTTAATTTTAGAATTTGTTCAGGCTTTAGGTTCATAACGGATGTGTTTCTTCCTAAATTAACCACAAAACTTGACATTTAAAGTAATTCTAGGGCTTCCCTGGTGGTCGAGTGGTTAAGAATCTGCCTCCCGATGCAGGGGACGTGGTCACGATCCCTGCTCTGGGAAGACCCCACATGCCACAGAGCAACTAAGCCCCTGCGCCACAGCTACTGAGCCCGCGATCTAGAGCCTACCAGCCGCAACTGCTGAGCCCAAGCGCTGCAGCTACTGAAGCCCTCACTTGCCTGGAGCCTGGACTCCACAACAAGAGAAGGCATCACGGTGAGAGGCCCACATACTGCAACGAAGAGCAGCCCCTGCTCACTGCAACTAGAGAAAGCCCAGGTGCAGCACCAAAGACCCACTCTAGCCCCAAAGTATAATCTTTAAAAATTAAAAAAATAATTCTAAACTAGCTACTTCACAGATGACAAAAAGCTGGTTACATACATCAAATGGATCACATCACCAGCTTTCCCCTCCATCACATCTAAACAAAATCTCGTACTCATTAGCAATCACCCGTCATTTATTCTGGACATCTAACATAAATGGAAAAATAAAATATGTAGTCCTTTGTGTCTAGCTTCTTTCTCTTAACATGATAATGTTCATGTTCTATCCATGTTGTAACATGAACCAGCACTTTATTTCCTTATATTGCCAAATAATTGTCTATTACATGGATATACCACATTTTATATAGCCATTCATTAGTTGATAGACATTTGGGTCGTTTCCACTTTTAGCTGTTATGAATAATGCTGCTGTGAACTTTTGTGCACAAATTCTTGTGTGGACATTTTTTTCTTTTCTCTTGGATATATACCTAGGAGTGGAATTGCTGGGTTATATAGTAACTCTACATTTAACTTTTTGATAAACTGCTAGACTGTTTTCCAAAATGGCTGAACCATTTTACATCATTTCCCCACAACCTCACCAACATTTGTTATTGTCTGACTTTTTCCATATAGCCATCCTAGAAGGGGGTGAAGTGCTATTTCATTGTGGTTTTGATCTGTACTGAGATAACCTAAAAGTTTAACAAATAAGCAAAAATTAAAATCCCTGTCCTGTCAAGGTTTTGAGGAAATAAACACTCTTATTAAAGTTGTAACTTGATACAGTTTTTGGAGGGGCAGTTTGATCTATCAGAATGTGAGATGTACTTGGCTTATGAACAGATTTTCCATTTCTGGGTATTTGACCTAAGAAGAAAAAAATTATTTGTTGGGGGAAAAATGTGTCTTTATTGTACCACTGTTTATAATATCTTAATATCAAAAACTTAGAAATTAACTGAAATGTCTTTAAAAAGGAAACTGGTTAAATAAACTATGATGCAAACATAAAATATTTAGGCAGTCATTAAAAGTGATGCAGGTATAGTGTATTTTTATTGTCATGACAGTCTATCCATCACATACTGAGTGGGGCAAAATGAGATTATTGAATACCTCCCTGAGAAGATCCCACTTGTGTAAAATGTCTTTATGCCTAGAGAGATTTTTTTGGAATGGTGTCCAAAATGTGGTTATATACTAGTGGTGGAATTTTAGGTGATTTTTAAACTTTATTCTTTGAACTTCTCATATCTAATTTAGTTAAAAATCAACCTCTAAAATTTTTAAGAGAAAATTGTAAAACTATTTTAAAAGACTATGCATTTTAGAAATCACATTGTTGTTCTTAATCGAGGCTTGAATTTTAGTTAAATATTCTTCCCCTATCATTATTTTTTAAATCCTCAAAACCATCTGCTAAAGGCATAAAGAAATTCATCATTGTGGTGATTATATTCACTTGATGTGGAAAACTGTCTTGGGCTATTCCTTCAGAGAATTTTATTATGTGTTTTAATCTTTATAGAGTTCTTTCTGTATGCCAGGTATTAGGACTTTGGGGTAGTGCCAAAACTAATGATTAGGATCAGGTCAAAAAAGTTCTCCATGTGTTCTGATTATTAGGGTAGTTGTTTGAGGTTCACACTCTCTTCGACTCTTTTATCCCTCTTTGCAGGAGAATAACGTTAACAATTTTTTTTTTCTTTGAGCTTGTTATGAGTTAGAAATTGTTTTAAATACATCTCATATACTTTATTCATTTAATCCTCACAGCAATCCTGTGAGGTTGATGTTACAATAATATTATTTTACAGATTAAGGAAACTGAGGAACAGAGAGGTTAAGTAACCTATCTAAGGTCACTCAACTAGGAAAGGCAATGCTGGGGCTGGAGCCCAACTGAGTTTGGTTCCTAAGTACCTGTAGTTGTAACTGCTACACTCCACTGCTTCTCTGACTTCTACCAAATATAACTCCAGACACTTCATGCTGGTTTATTTTGTTTCTCCCCCAAATTGTCATTTCTACCAGAAGTGCCAGGGAGCCTGAGCTAGTAAGAACAGGTGACTGGACTTTTCTGCAACAAATGTTCTATAGAGTTGCTTCTTTGCTGTTTATTAATATACGTATATCCATTGATTCTTTTAGCATTTTACTTGACATTTCTTTGACATCATCTTCTCTGAAATACTAAAAGTATAAAGAAAAAAATTAAGAGCACATCTGTCTTCTCTTTAAGCAATTCATATTCATCCATGAAAAACTACTGTCTTCTAAATAAATGATTTACAGATGATGATTTTAGGAAATGCTCTTCCACAGAATTTAATGGGTAGGATTATTGTTAAATTGAAAGATGTACAAAGTTGGTGAAACTTATGTTTCTCAATTTTATACTCCAGTTGGATTTTAGTTGAAGAAAGGAAATAATTATGTATATGAAAAACATTAGTATGGAGTCAGACAAGAAAGGTATAGTAACTTCAGTGGTTTTATTTGCTCTTAGAAGTGATTTTTGCTGAGTATGAGCTACATATACAGTAGGTCTTCATGATCCTAATGAATTGGCCAAAATGAAGATTCATGTGTATAAGAGTAAGATCTACCTGAAATACCATTCAAAATTTAACTTTGGATGTTTATAATTTTGACTGTTATTGTTTTTGCTGTTTTGTTGTGATTGAAATCTAGTAAAAATTATTTAGGATATTTTCCAGGGGGAAAAGTTATAATCCAAAAGAAAAAAAATGCATGTGATATGACATTACTAGTAATAATTACGATAAGTTTGATTCAAGTTGAAATCATTTATACTGAACATTATTTTTTAAAAGGCATTTCTTAAGAGCATGACTACAGAGAGTTTTTACAGAAGAAACTTCTGTTATCAAGAAAGTCTATATCCTCTTGTGTTTTCTAGGCATCTGGCCGGCTGAAGAGGTTTTGGCTTACTACTGCCTCAAGCACAGTAGTATGTTCAGGTACAAAGCTGCACTTAAAAATTTGTTTAGCCCGCTATAGGTACTGTGTCTACATGTTAACGATCACCATGATTACATTCTTCAAATTAAACTGTTAAAAGTATATATAAGAAAGGAAGAAAGAAATGAAGGAAGGAAAGGAGGGGGAAGGTCATGGTGAAAACATGTTGCTTCTGAAAAAGAAATCTGAATTGCCTTTGGGTACTAATATTGCACAGCAAGCTTTTTGCTATGTGTCAAAGGCTTTTGATTTCCACTCAAGGCATTTTATTTCACTTTGATTTTGGGGAAACCAAAGTGAAGCTCCAATCAATCCTTACTGATTGTAAAGGTCAAAAAAACAAAAAAAGACATTCTTTAAAGTTCTGCTAGGAAAGTCACTATAGAATATTTGATAAATAAATACCCCACAGCTATTATTTGAAGATGCCATCCCATCCCTTATTTTAAAGGTATTTTATATATCTAAGAATATATACTTGTAAAATATAAATTACTATTACAGATTCATGCTATGGAGAAGAATGTTTTCAACTGTGAATGTGCATTATAGATTTAAACCATGGATGGGATTACAAAAAAAGAAAAAACTCCTTTAAAAAAAAATGCTGAAGATGTTTGGCAGACTCAGAAAATATGGTTTTTTTCATTTCCATTCTCATTTTATAAAAGTCATCCAATATATGCTTCCTTAATAGTCCATTATGATTCCAGACAAGCCATTAGTGATCATTTTAACAATATATACTTACAAGATCGGGTATGTGTTGTAACAATATGTATTTACAAGACTGAGTCAATAATATAGGTTTGGAAGCTCTGTGGGTCCATATTTACCAACCAGTTTCTAATTGCTTTGAATAGCTAAATACTCATTACGTGTATTTCAGAATACGAATGTCCTGGCTTGGTTTCTTCTTTTCCCTCTATTCTCACCTTTCCCTCCCTAGATTCTCTCTGTCTCTTTTTTTTCCCCCTCTTGGTGAGGAAATAAACTTCCCAAATTGGGACGAAGAGACAATCTCTTAAGCATATAAAGTAAGAACAGGGAAGTATTGAATTGAGCTTCAAAGCTGCCCTAGAAGTCTGGCATTTGCTCATCTCACTGTGCTTAAGCTTGCCTCGAGCTCCAATCAGCAAGCAGTGCAGAGCAGGAATGTCACACGTTGAGGGCTGATATTTAGGCACAAAGAGAAAGGTAAGTGCAGAGTGCCACCCCAGACTGCCAGTTTTAACTCTGAGCCGCTTTACTTAGGAGCGGTCAAGTCAGAGCCCAGTCATTCCTTGAGCCTGGGTTTGCTGGCTTAACCATATTATGTCCCCGCATTGTTTATTCACTGTGTTGTGTTGAGGTCTATTGTTATTTAAGTGTTAATTGCTAAATGTTCCTTGTGTAATTGTTCTTTATGGGGCCTGTTCAGCTCTCCAAAATACTGCTGTTTGTTTTAGACTTTTTTTTTTAATTCAAGATTGCATGTATTTGTGTGTGTGTGTTGTGTGTGTCTTTCACTATAATATAGGTATATACACACTCACATATATTCTTCATTTACTTGTCTAACTGTTTTTGAAGGAATGAATGTGGATTAACAGTGTTATCCTTTCCTAACAATTATCTTTTGCTACTCTAGCTAGTTTAGTTCTAAAAGACAGCGCCATTGACAGGGGAAAAAAAGGGAACCTTCTCAGATTTTTCAGCTCAGCGGTGGTAATGTTGCAGTGAACACTAATGAGGGAACCCCCACTGGTTTGCCTGCTTTGTGACTTTTCTATTTCATAATTATTTTTAAAACGCAAAACGACATGAGGTAGCCTCGTCATGTCTCTACAACTTCCTGGTAGCGCCGTTCTTACTGCAGATGGCAATTTGTTCTTGTAACATATATATCTCTCTGCCCATTTTCATCTCATTTGTATGGGTTCTACCATTTCTTTTCTCTCTTTCAGGGACCTTGCTGTGTGTGAGCTAGGGGGTGGCATGACATGCTTGGCTGGGCTCATGGTAGGTCTTTTCTCAATTCCAATCCCATTCAGAGAGAGGAACAAAAGGAAAAATGTTCCAGGGCCTCCAACTGCTGGGTCAGAGAACCGTCAACAGCATCAGCTGCGGTCAAGCTGCCGGGTCTTGAGAGACCTTCTAGATTGACTTACTTTCGGATCATATTGATTTTATGGTTGCCTCGATGAGCAGAAACATTTTACCTCAGTGTAGTCAATATCGCTTGTTGTGACATTCCAGGCCTCGCACAGTCTTTCTTCGCCATAGCAAAAGCATTTTTTTTTTTTTTTCAGATTATAGTCCCATTTGCTAAGATACAGGAATAGCCTGGCAAATCACAGTTGGAGCACCATGATATAGCTGCTAATGTTTTGCCTGCATTATTACACCAACAAACATGATCCAGAGCGCTCAGTAATTAGATTCTTTTGAATTAGATTGGCCATTCAGGAACGTCGTTCCCCATTCTCTGGGTTCTGAGTCATGTATTCAGGAGATATTATGTAGCAGCACAGTGCATTAGACAAGTTTTTATGTCTCTACAAATAAAAGCATATTGTTACACTGATTGGCATTTGACAAACCTGTCGCTCTTACACAATGTGTCAGGGTTACAGCCCAATGTGCGAGCATGTCAAAGCTCACAAAAAAATTACCCTCACAAAGCCATCTGCCTGCAATGCAAAGTTATATGAAGGGCATCAGGCAGTCAGACAGAAGCAAGCTGAAAGGCAGAGTGACAGCCTTGTATGATGGCTCTACTAGATAAACAGAAGCCCACAAATGAAAGCCTCTCAGAATACCATCATCCGCTGTCACAATGCAATTACCGAACAGAATGATAGCAAGATAGAGGCTCCCGCAAATGGAATGATAAAAGTATTGACTGATTTGATTGAATGATTAAAATAATGCAGACATAAAATGAAAAAAGATTGAAGATTGTTACAGAGAAATAGGTGAGGAAGCATGATACTGAAGGCTTGTCACTCCTGTCTTCACTTCCACACAGACAAGCATATTTGCTCATTGTTTGCTGTGCTCTCCTTTTTTTTTTCCAGGTTGCTATTTCTGCAGATGTCAAAGAAGTTCTGTTAACTGATGGGAATGAAAAGGCCATCAGAAGTATCCTTATTCAGATAGAAAACGGGCTTGTTGTGCTCATTCCTTTTCCTCGGCTGAGTAACAATTGATATAAAGAAAGACAGCATGGGGTATTAAAAGAGATTTCCCCCCATACACATGATAAGTAATTAAGAAAAAGGTAGAAATATATGACATTCATTGCATACGACTATTTTTTTTTAATTTCAGTGGATTTTTATACTTATTACAGGAGCTTATGATTTGTGGACCACTCAAAGCAATAAGAACATTTGTTTTGTAATAATTTTCAAGCATTCTTGTCCTTTTGTTTTTATTGAAATTTGCCAGGATAAAATAAATGATTTAACATTTATTATATCGGCTGTTGCTTGCAGAAATTAACTTCCAGCTTCATGTTCCATTATTACCTTTCTTCCATGTGGACCATGGAATTGTGTACCTACTCTAATTCCTGAGGAGTCCCCTGTATCTCCCCACTGGAAACAGCTATCAGTTTTTCATTATTTCCTTTTATTTAGGATCATAAAAGCTATCTCTTTTTTTTCTGCTATGCTATTACAATTCAAACCCCATTATATTAGATTATGCTTTACTAATATGTACACAGAGTTCATGAAAATTGAACTGTACTTTTAACTAAAAAAGCAAGCATAATTTGTGGCTACTTTAGCAATCGAGCTGATTTGTTCAGGGGCAGTTAACAGCCTTTAGAAATTGAGAGGAAAGGTGGAGGATATATTTGCTCTGGATTTTTTGGTGTGCTTTCTATTTATATTATGAAAGAGGCAATCTACTTATTTGAATTTTAGGCCCCTAAAATGCCAAAGCAGTGTTGATTTTTGTAAGAGGTAAGCATCTTACCTAGAGCCTATTTTTTAATTTTCTTTTTCTACCTCTGCTATATGATTTTTTGAAAATAAAATTTGCAGCCACTCTATCAGCCTCCTCACACAGGAGGAAGGAGGTACCAGAAGCACAGAAGCTAATATTGTTCAGTGGCACTTGTGTGCTCTACAGAGCCCCACCCAGCTAATTGCCTGGCAGACTTAAAAAAAAAAAAAAAAAACAGAAAGGGAAAACAGCCAATCACAATCTTGGCCTTTCACACAAGGGAAAGAGATCACAAAAGGTGCTTCCTTTTTTAAAATGCAGGATTTTAATCATGATCTTCAGACTGTCGCAAGTTTCCCAAAATATTCCTGAAGATGAGCGATGTCGCTTCATTCACTCCGCTTTATTCTGAGTTCTTCCCTGCACTGTATCATTTCACTCTGCTCCTCCTCCACATGTCAGGGAACACAGAAAGCAACAGGAAGTCAGGTATGCTGGCTCAGCCCCAGTGGATGTTTTTTGGGGGGAGAAAATGCAGGATTATTGGGGAAGAGGAGGTCATTTTAACCACAGAAACTTCCAGATTGAGCCCAGCAACCTGAGGTTTTTCTCCAGTCAGCAGGTGTCTTATTCAATAGCATTGGAAACCGATTAGAACTTTTATCAAACTATGGGAAGCATCTGTGGTCAGTATGTAAATTTAATTGTACTAAAATTACTGTTGAGCTAAACTACAGAGCTTCCAAAGAAGGGAAGCCATACTCTTGTCAGTAATTAATGCACCTTTGCTTTAAACAGCAAAGATGCCATGCCAGCTCTTGAAATCAGAGAGGAAATCTCAATTCTGTATTCACTCTGCTGGCCTTTCAAAGAAATGATTGGTACAGCCCCCTCCCAAGAAAATGGATTTTTAACATTTGGTCCTCAGAAGCTCAGCCCTGAGAGTGCTTTATTGTGCTGGGTTTTACAATGGGTTTAATATAGCGGGGTGCCAAAGGGCAGGAGGGGAAGAACTTTACAATGTAGATAAAGTAGGTCCTTTCAGGATGCAGACCAAAACTGGTAGCGTGTTTTATTTCATCTCTTAGGACTTTACTGGCAGAGTTCAGTTTTTATCATGTTGTTCTATGTTTGTGTGCCTTTTTCTGTTGTAACCAGATCTAATTTTTTTTTTAATTAAGAGAAAAAAGCATGCCTAAAGCCTTAAAATTTGGCAACATGTTTTTACTGCTTTTAATACTAATGTTATTCTTGATTTACTAACAGAGCTTACAACTGGCATTCATGGTAAGCTGTTTTACTGAGTGAGGTTAATGTGAATGAAGCTGTTTTTTTCTATTTATGTGCCCACTTTCTATGAGAAAAACAAATTCACTGAATCACATACTATTGATGCATATAGACTGAAGCAAACTCATTTAAAAATTACTGTTTACATCTTTCCTTTAAAATTTTAGGAAGCCTAAATTATATAGCAGTTGTAGGATATTATCCAAAAATTACTTTCTAAAAAGTAAAAGTGGATGTCAACAAAAAAAAGAGGGAGAAACATTGCCAGAAGCCAGAAAATCTCTAAGCAAAGCTGCTAATTATTCTTAATGGGCAAGATGAGCACATTAAGAAACAAATGAATACATCAGTGAAATGTAATTGAAAATCGACCTGGCAATCGCACATCACATCTGAGTATTGGCCTGTATATTATTCTCATTATTTAAAAAATTATTTTTGTTTTCCTTGGATCTGAATTGAATGAATCCAACTGAACCTTACTTCCTAGTCTCTTAAGCCTCTGAGATTCTGATATTTAACCTTAAAAAGCATTTTCTGATATTTCTTACTTATCATCTGTTATTTCTATTTTTTCAATACATGAGGCAATGAATGGAGACATTCTGAATCTTTATATTGTAGAAGCGTATCAACCAGTTGTAAGCTTATTTACTGTCTCCCAAAAACAGATCAAATGGATTTGGCTATGTCTCCTAGAGCTCTCTCTACCTTGAACCTGGAAAGCTAGATGTGGATTTGAAATTTATAAGCGGAGATATCTGAAAAGAGATTAAGACTTGAGGGATAAGGGAATGTCATAAGTCCTAAATATTTTCTCAGACTCATCGTTAGATATCCCTGAGGTTCTTCTTGATCCTTCAACTGCATTACTGGGTCTAACCCATAGCCTTCCTGAGAGCTGCCTCTCCCTTCAGATGCCATCTTATCTGTACCCAAACGGGAAAACAAAGGCTAAATTGGAAATAGATCATTTGGTTCATCCAGTTTTCAAATTTATCCTGAAATCATACGAACTGTGTTCTCTTTCCTTTGGCACAGCCCTTTTAGTGTAATAAAGAAAGAAACCTCCAAGTGCCACAAGGTAATTACTCAATAAAGTCTGTAGCTGGTTTGACAGTGACATAGGAATAGGGAAGAGAAGTGGTGTACTGAGTTATTTTTGATGCTAAGACCTTTCCGAATTATAATGAACAGAAGTATTAACACCTCAGATGAGCAACCCTCTCTGGTACACTCACTTATTTGCCCAACAAAAGGACCCTGCCTTGACACATCCTTAGTGAACATCAAGCAGGTTATCTGCAAACTGTGGCAATGCTTGATAATTCTGCCTCATGCTCCTAACCCAAGCATCTTATCCCCACAGTATGCATAGTCTAGATCATGATCTTGAGTTTAGGGTTCTCCAAAAATGAATAAATCTCCTGTGCATTTTAAAGGAGATACCCTTGACTTACAATATTATCTTATTTAACAGACTCCCTGACTTGAATAATTAATAAATTAGGCTTCGTGTGGACTGTGCAGCCTGTGGATGGTTGAGGAATCATCCAGCCTGTCATCCTGGGCCCAGGCCCCTTCCTCCAATATCAGGGTCAGCTCTTCTTCTATATACCAGATAGGTCCAAAGTGCACTCTGTGTGCCTCACATTGGCTAGGAGCTCAACAAATAGCTTTGAAAATTAAATTGAAAGTAACTAACAAATGAAGCTAGTTAATTAACTAAATGAATTAAGCCACTATTAACTGCATGACGTTTCAAGTGCTAAAGATACAGCAGTGAACAAGACAGACCACGTCCTGTTCTTGGAGGGACAGAGTATACTTGGGCTAGAGAACGTTTATACACCAGAAAGACACTGGAAATACTTGGGCTAGAGAACATTTATACACCAGAAAGACACTGAAGATCTACAGGACAGAAGTTCTTTGATTCCTTCCAGTTATTTAAGTCCTACAATTAGAATGTTCATAAAACTAGTTTCAAGCAACAGAGAAAGAAAATAAAGCTTACCTGCCAAGCCTCACTCTAGTTACCCTCCTCAGCCTCTCATCCCTCCAGAGCTTTTGCCTGACTTATTGAAAAAGATAATGAATTGACATGATTTAGGCGCCTGCTATGTGTTAGGCACCCACGATGTGGTATTCCAATGAGCCTATAAAATAGGCACATTATTCCTATTCCGGAGATGGAGCTCAGAGAAGTTATTTTACCCAAATTAACATAGTTACTAAGTGTCAGAATGAGCACTGGAAGTCGGGATCATTTGACTTCATAGCTTCCCAGTCACGCTCATTAAACTGTTCTGTTTCAGGGAAAACTAGGAAGATTTTGTATCATCTTGCACTGGAAGTGAAGACTTCTCATCTATAAACGTTAACAGTTGATATTGCTAACAGAGTTCAAAGCACCTCTAGATGGTACTGTCAATTCATGAGTAATAAGCACCTTCAAAAATATTTCGCAGCCTTTAAATTAGCAAATATTGCCACATCAAGCATTTTTTAAATCTTCCAGAGATCAAAATGAACAGGATTTATTTTATAATTTCATAGCTTCCTACCCTCATCTTTGACATGCAATGAAACTAAAGGTAGCAGAAACAAAGAAAATAATGCTTTGTGAAGCACAGTGTTATTATTATAAAAATACGTATACAATGCCAGTTCTCAAAATGTGTATCAGCTACTGATAAATATAATAATCACTATTTGTAGGAGGAGGCTAATATTTTAAACAAGGTTTAATAATTAGCTTAACTAATTAGTAGATAACATATATATATATAATTTTTTCAAATAACTATTATTATACATATATATACACACATTTAAGGATAAAAATCAAACAAAGCAAAATTAAGATGGAGCCCCACTCTTAAACTATGCTTTGTTTGAAGAGAAAATCTAGTTATAGAATCCTGGTTTGTTTTAGCCACAAGCGTATATCCTGTATCTCGAGAAGTCCACTTGCCCAGATGAGATTGAAGCCGATTGCTTTTTATCTATTTAATCAGAAATCACATTAAGACTTTCTTTGCACCCAGCACCTCCCACTGAAGTCTTCCAGAAGGTGGGTGCATTCAGAGAATAGGATTTGGTCCACGCTGTTGAACACTGTCCTGGACAGATTGACTTGATTTGATTGAATTTCCTTTATTACCCTGAAATGACACAGAAGAATGATAAAATCTATGATTGGACATAGCGCCAACCAGAGGAACCACCTGAAAACCTGACCTAAACTAAAAGGTGGAGCACAGAATATCAGGATATATCTTTTAAAGCAATATTTTAGTACATGATTGCCATTTTTTCCCCTCTTGGTACTTGTTTTAATATATAAAACACCTCCTAACCCACAAAATATATTTCCCTCTCAGTTCTAAAAATAAAGCAGCCTAAATACTGCTGTGAATTTTTCCATTAAAAACTGCTTCTAGAATATAAATACATGTGCTTGCTTCAGCCTGACCACCTGGAATCACAGGCTTATAAATTGTATAAAAGTATATAGTGTTAAGATGTTTACTAAAAATTATTAATAGGTTTTCTGAGTTATATAATTTAACTTCCCTGTGACTATTTCATAAAAAAGTGTACCTCCACTAACAAAATAATATGTTTTGCTTGACAGATTGGTCATGTACTCATACGACGCTACAGGTGTGCTGGGCACATTACAGCTGTGGTTTGGATGTCATGGAAATGCCCAGAAGGGTGTGGCCATCATGTGGGGGAGCTTAATCAAAGCCAGTTGTCAGTTGGCTCTTTACTAATTTAGTTCTCAGAATAAAGATGTCAGCTGTCCTTTTTTACAAGACATTTCATTTAGAAGACTTTCCTGAAATACTTTCTTCCTGAAATAGACAAAACTGTAGGCCGATGTGTCATTTTAGTTAATCAAAACAAGTAGGCAAATTAGTCTCTTTTATTTTTTTAATGAATGTAATTTAACAGTATTTAATTTGCATACAGGAAAGTTCAAGAAAAAAAAAAGTCTGCTTTATAGCACTTTTGTAAACCTCAACAAAGCCCTTCATTAGGAGACCTAATTGATTTTTCCTACCCACTCCTGCTATCACAGTACCTGCTTATTCACTCAGAGAAGAAATGGGTGTGCCTGGTGTTTCAAGCAGAGATTTAGGTTAAAATGTCCCGTGGCTCTGTTCTTGCAGGGAGATCTTGGCCAGTGCTTGCTTCATGCGTTCAGGAGCTCTGTTTTTCTGAGCAATAGGGGAACGTCGCTTGTCTGCTAGGTGCCCTCCTCATGGGCCCAGTTTAGTTCAGCTTGCAGCCTTCACTGGAATTTTTTAATTTCTTGTTTATTTAAACCTTGCCTTTTTCCAAAATAGGGATTTTGAGGCTTCTATTAAGGGCATCACAGACTCAGTGGACATGAATTTGAGCAAACTCCAGGAGACAGTGAAAGACAGAGGAGCCTGGCATGCTACAGTCCATGGGGTCGCAGAGAGTCAGAAATGACTGAGGAACTGAAAAACAACACAGGGACACATAGACTATACCACGTAAAATAAATGGGAAAGCCAGGGCAGTTAGACAGTAGAAAGCCAAGCAAACATCATCAAGGCAAGAAGAGGGCCAGTACAAAAAGGTAAGCCTTGGGAGGAGCCCTGTGGTTGTGCAGCTTAGATCCCATTTGACTCTGGGTTGCACAGGGACCAGAGCAAAAAGAGAAAGAGGAGCAGTTAGAAGATTTTTAGTGTCCAGAAGTGGAAGCAAAACTAGTTGATCTGAAGGCCAGTTTTCCCCAGTGTTAAAACCTGGCATGATTTCTCCGTGAAGATGTCACTGTGTGATGTAATGGACCAGCTCCTCAAAACATGGCTTCAATAAATATGGCTCTTTTTGTGCAAGTTCTTACATGCCAACAGATGGCCAATGGCCAAACTGTAAGTCTGTAAAGATAATTCTCCAAAGGGCCTTTCACTGAATTGACTTTCTTCTTCAGTAATTATATTTTTTTAAAAAATTTTTATGTGGACCATTTTTAGTCTTTACTGAATTTGTTACAATATCACTTCTGTTTTATGTTTTTGGGTTGTTTTGACCACAAGGCATGTAGTATCTTAGCTTTCCACCCAGGGATTGAACCCACACCCCCGGCATTGGAAGGTAAAGTCTTATCCACTGGACTTCCAGAGGAGTCCTGGTAATGAGTTTTTGCTCAAAGATTCTCCAAGCTTTTCTCCATCTTTCTCTTTTCACTTTCCTCCTCCCAAGTCTTTCACTACTGGCATTTCTTTAAGAGATTGGAAATACTTGAACTTGGAGAGTCTCAGAAAACTGCCATTGCTTTCCTCACTGACTGAAAGAGGCTTCCCATGGGGCTTCTAGCTCTTTAAAGCAATCACGGCCTAGCACCTATGGTACAGTCATCTCCCTTGACCAGTACCTATCACGCTGGGCCTTGTCAGTGTGCTCCCTGAATGTCTATTTCACAGGTGATAAAGCTACAGTCCAGGGAATTAAAAGAGCTTGCCTATGGCAAGAAAGTCAGCATTTGGTTGCAGAGTCAGTGCTAGACCTGTCTCCTCTTGCCTCATACACTACCAGCTGTTTTCACCCAGCTGATCCCATGTATGACTGGGGGAAATTGGTTGACAGTCACTGCAGAAACTTTCTTAACTGTGTCCTATAGATGTGAGAGACATCATCGCAAGGAATCAGAAGGCTGGTGTGTTTAGGACTGGGAACATATCAAGCTGGTAAGATACTTTTTTGCCTTGGAACACTCTGGTTAAAACTGCTTTTCTCAGTACTATGGGCGATTATTAAAACTAATAATAACATTTATTAAGCACTTGCTGTGGGTCAGGCGCTGTCTTAAGCACTTTAAAACTATCTTATTCAATGTTCACAATCTGTAATGAAGCAGGCAGGCATTTTCATTATCTACAAATAATAGATGAGAAAAATGAAAGATAGCTATGTTAAACACTGTATTGAGAATGATTTAAGGATTGAGAGAGTACACTGTGAGGTTGGGAGAAGCCCAGCCTGGGATCTCCTTGTGAATGGGTCTGTTTCACTGGTGCTCAACCTGGGGGGGATGGTGGCGGGGGGAGGCAGTTTTCCCCCTGGGGACTTTTTTACTGTTATAACTGGGATAAGACAGTTGCTACTGGAATCTAGTGGAAGGAGGCCAGAGACGCCGCTAAGCATCCTACAATGCTCAAGACATCCCACCACCACCCCCAACAAAGAATTCTCTGGCTCAAAATGTCAATAATACCAAGACTGAGAAACCTTGTTCTATTTTATGGTTTGAAACTGGTCTAGATATTCATTCCCTAAAAAGAAGTTTCTCCTTCTTACCAAAACTAGGAGAAACGCTTATGCTCAACCAAAGCAACGCTTCTATGATGCTATGTTTTAATTTGCCCTCAAGTAATGAATATCCATTTAGTAGCTTTCCCAAGAGATGTCTGTATCTGTGCATTTTTCTTTCACATGTTTAACCACAGACATTGTTGGGAGAACAGTCTAAGTTTGAAGTAATTCTTTAATTACTGTTAATTCATCATTCTTTGACATTTTGAGTTTTCTCTGTTTGAGGATGCTTTCCCACCCCCCACTCTACTCAGCTTGGGGGAAAAAGAAAAGGTGGGTGAACAGCTGCTGCTGCTATTTAGTTGCTAAGTGGTGTCTGACTTGGTTGCGACCCCATCGACTGGGAGCCCACCAGATTCCTCTTTCCATGGGATTTCTCAGGCAACACTAGAGTGCTAATACTAGGGTTGCCATTTCCTCCTCCAGGGGATCTTCCCAACCAAAGGAGTGAACCCACGTGTCCCCTGTCTGGGCAGGTAGATTCTTTACCAGTGAGGCATTAGGAAGCCCAGGCGAACAGCAACAGTGCTTAAAAACTAAAGTGTAAAACATATGGGGTGAGGATATGGAGTAGCAGTAACTTTTTTTTCTCTTATATTAGCTGCTGAGTATAATGTGTCCATATTTTTTTTTTTTTAATGCACCCCACCCCAGTACTCTTGCCTGGAAAATCCAATGGACGGAGGAGCCTGGTGGGCTGCAGTCCATGGGGTCGCTAATAGTCGGACAGACTGAGCGACTTCACTTTCACTTTTCTCTTTCATGCATTGGAGAAGGAAATGGCAACCCACTCCAGTGTTCTTGCCTGGAGAATCCCAGGGACGGGGAAGCCTGGTGGGCTGCCGTCTATGGGGTCACACAGAGTTGGACACGACTGAAGTGACTTAGCAGCAGCAGCAGAAAGTTCACAGTACGTTGATGGCATGGGGGCAGTATGCTCTGTGTTTCTCAAATAAATGAACAACCAGTTCTGTTTCCAGTAGGTTCAGAAAAACAGCACTCTATTACTTGGGTACTCTCCATTCTTAGGACAGCTTTTATTTCACAGTGCAGACTGCCATACCCTTCTGTGGAGGACTTCATTTTTGGACGTTATTTTCAACCTGGTCTTTTAGTTATCAATCAAAAGCACATTTTCTGTGTTGTCCTCATTTACATTTATTTAATGCTTAAGGTCATTTGTGACCATTTGAGTGTATTTCAGCATATGGAATCAGGGAATAATAGATTTCAGCATCATGCTGTGAAGAGAGATTGTGTTTTTACAAGACATAATGTTGTTTACTGGGTGTTAATAATCACTAATTAATAAACATATCTAGAATTCTAAAATGTTGCATTTTGGTGGAATAAAAATGTCAAGTGTTTAACTTATGGAGTACAGTAGTATTTTCTATATCCCTTCATAAAATAATGAAGCTACATAAAGAAGCAAAATGTTATTGTTCAACACAGGTTATATCTAAAATGCCTTTGTTTCTGTTGGGTGTTCTCAAAACTACTATTTCTAATATATGATTCTGAGATGTGCTTGGACGTATAGTCTATATGTCAGTAGTCATACAGGGACATCCAAGAAGAGGAGATTTTTTCTGTCTTTATTTCATATTCATTGTGGTCAGTTTCTTCTCTTTTAAACCACTGTAAGCATTTTGTCCAAAGTCTACGAAAGCACTTTGCCAGAAAGCAAGTGAATGAGTCAGTCTTTGAAATGCCTTGATCTCATATTAAGGAACTACTTGACCACTTAACCTTCAAGAAGCTAAGAGGAAACTGCCAACCAATGATGCAATAATCAGCATCCCCCTGTATCCACTGCTTTCCCACCCATAACCAGTACAATATGATGAAAGCGTTAGCTCCATGCGAGACAAAATAAAAGGAAATCATTCACAAAAGAGCTAAGATATAGTTCAATATTCTTTTTTAGTGCCTCAATGCATATGCAGAATTTCTTCTCCAAATTGGAGGTGTGGAATAACAGTAGCGACAGATAGCTAAGAGGTATTTACCATAGCTATAAAGCCCACACGTGAGCCAAATATTTCTGCTATTAAAAAGCACTTCAAAGCTTGACATGAAGTTTGTAACAGCTGAATGTCTCCTGTGACTTCATTTGCAAGGAAGATGTAAAAGCAGAAAGTAAAATCGTGATATGAGAACCGTGAACCTAGGAACTGGTGTTTTTAAAAAAATAACGATAAAGTGACCCAGAAATTTGACAGGCACCCCAAGCTCCTGTTGCCCCTGCCCTGCCAATTGTCTCAGGAACCAGCATTCCTCCTGTGATCAGCCTCTTCCTACAGGACAGACCCAGGTGGGGTGGGCCCCAAAACTTACATTGAGGGTCCTCCTGGGGCAGATGAATTCTATTAAACCTTATTTTGGCAAACTGTATAGAAGCAACGACCATGTGAACCCATCACTAGGGCTCCTTGTGGGCCTGGGGAGGGGCCTGTGTGAGGGAGGAGGGTCTCAATGTTTAGGCATCATTAGCTTGAAGTAAATCTGCTCCTGCTGTCATAACCACCAGTAGCCTTGCCTAGAATAATGCTCTCGCCTTCCAAACTCTTACTCCCTCTGTTCCATTTTAATGCGAGTGTGACTGTCGCTCACAAGTGTGATCGCTCAATTGGAAAGGTGTGATTGCAAAAGCATGGAAGCTTTTGGCCTGGCTAAAAGATCTAGGATGCACATTTGTGAAGGATATAGCCATTGCCTCTCAAAGATCTGAATATAGTCATTTGATGATTCATTCACTGGTCCATCCATGCAGCCATCTATCAATTTAACTAATATGCCCAAAGTATTCTGCCTGTGAGAACATAAATACAAAGTTATAGCAAATAACTCATGAGCAAAGAAAGTCATGCCACTAAATATAGCTAGAGTTTGGTGAAAGAGCAAGGATATTTACAACTTCTCAATTGTTAGGTTTATCTGAAGCTGTCTTCAAAACTGTGACTGTCTAATAAAGAACCATTCAGAACTTCTGATGTCTGCATATTTCTAGGTGTTCCAGAATTAGTGAATGGCATCATTCTCCAGTTAATAGTAATTAACAGTTACAATATTTTTAAAAATTGATTAAATATACCCTGCTGTGATATTAAAAGTAACTTTCTACTTAAGAAGAGCGTTTATCTTTGTGTGAAAATTGCTAGTGAATTTAGACCTGTGACTTTTTTTTATTATTCTTTGATAAACCATTAATTTTAATAAACTGTGGAATTCATAATAACTTTTAAGACTTTTATAACCCAAATTTTACCTTTATGTGGGCCCCCAGGATTGGCTATTGGCTCCATTGCCCTACTACTTTTTAAGATCTATATCTTCTCAAGGTTCATTTTGCTTTAGAGTTTAAATTGAGGATGTGAAAAATGCTTTAAGAATATAAATTCCAACCAAGTGGGATGAAATTGCTGCCTTTTCCGGGCCTTCTACAGTCTTCTCTCACTTTCCTCACTCTCTTCATTCAATGTAGCTTTCACTGTTCCCCAACATAAATACTCTCCTTGGGTCACCCAGACCTCCTCACTCTCCTCTAGCACATTTGGTTTTCCTCATCTCTAGTCTTTCTGGTCTTGCTCCCCTTTTCCTTATCCATCTAAATCCTTTCTTCTGGGCTTCCCTGGTGGCTCAGTTGGTAAAGAATCCACCTGTAGTGCAGGAGATCCAAGTTCTATCCCTGGTTTGGGAAGATCCCCTGGAGAAGGGAATGGCTGGCTATCCACTCCAGTATTCTTGCCTGGAGAATTCCATGGACAGAGGAGCCTGGCGGGCTACAGTCCATGGGGTCGCAACTTAATTACCATTTTCCCCTGCCTTCTCAGACTACATCAGCTTGCCCTAACCTTTGCCGTCTTTTAACTTCTATTGGCCTTGGAATCATTCCCCAGAAAACATGGCATCAGTTCACTTCAGTTCAGTCGTTCAGTCATGTCTACCTCTTTGCGACCCCATGGACTGCAGCACGCCAGGCCTCCCTGTCCATCACCAACTCCCGGAGCTTACTCAAACTCATGTCCATTGAGTTGGTGATGCCATCCAGCCATCTCATCTTTTGTCGTCCCCTTCTCCTCCCGCCTTCAATCTTTCCCAGCATCGGGGTCTATTCAAATGAGTTAGCTCTTTGCATCAGGTGGCCAAACATGGCACATTCTCTCATTATTCAAAGTGTGTTGTCTATTTTCATGCACATTGTGTCATTTATTTTGGGGGTAATTATTTTGATCACCTTCTCTCTGTCAACTACTATTCTCAGTTGCTAGAGATGTAGTGATGAATGAAACTGAGAGAGGCCATGCCTTCTTGGAGTCCACATTCTGGGAAGAACTTAAAGGCAAGGATTCTGCTTAATATGTTTTTATATTCCCTGAAGCAATTAGTACACTTTTTCCCTATTACATGAAAGGTTTTAGAGTTTGTATTTGGAGCACACTTCGAAAGATAAAATAAATGACATGATAAATGAAAAGCAGCATAAGACATGAATCTGTAAAGATTATGGAACCAAGCAATTTTTAGTAGAAGAGAGTCAAACTCTAGAGATTGAGACATCGTTTCTGTATCAGATAGCTGACTTTCATTTCAGGATAGGCTTCTCAGGCGTGCACATGCAGCATCTGTAGACAAACTGACATTGTGAGTAGGCATTTATCTGTCCTTTGTCAGGTTGAAGAGGACGGTTAGAAGAAGGTAACTGAGATAAGAAAGCTGAAGGCTCTCTTTAAGAAATTTTCTGATAAAACATACCTGTTAGTGAGTTTTGCTAGAATTACGGTAACAGCATCTCAAGAACTGCTGAGCATTATAGAGGTGGCACAGTCCTGTTTCCATCTGTTGCTATCTTGGATATGGGAAAATGAAAGTACTAAGTGTACTTCCTATTACTAACACATTTTATTTGCTTAACACATTATAGAAGGGCTCCTATCCCTTTTGTACTGAACAAATAAGCTCCTACAGAGTGAATGTTACCTAGTTTTGATATTTTGGTTGAGTTAGTTCTCCTTTTTATGGGCTTTTTTGTGTGTGTATTTGAGACTTTTGTGGGCTGGAGAAGGGAAAGGCTTCATTGGATCATTGAAAAAGCAAGAAAGTTCCAGAAAAACATCTACTTCTGTTTTATTGACTATGCCAAAATCCTTTGACTGTGTGGATCACAACAAACTGTGGAAAATTCTTCAAGAGATGGAAATATGAGACCACCTTACCTGCCTCTTGAAAAACCTGTATCCAGGTCAAGAAACAATGGTTAGAACCAGACATGAAACAATAGACTGGTTCCAAATTGAGAAAGGAGTGTGTGAAGACTGTATATTTAACTTCTGTGCAGAGTACAACGTGTGAAATGCTGGGCTAGATGACACATAAGCTGGCATCAAGATTACTGGGAGAAATATCAGTAACTTCAGATATGCAGATGATATTTGAGTCAGGGTCACAAATCTCAAGATTTGTTGACTTTTTCTTGGGAAAGCAGGAAAAGGCCATGTGTGTGTATGTGTACAGCAGTGTCACACTCCACAGCTTCAGAAAGCACTTTTTTCATATCTCTGCTATTAAGGCAAAGCTCCCTGAACCTCATTTTTCTGTATGCTCAATTGGTTTAAAATGAGGCAATCAGTATTAGGATATTTTGTTCCATCGTAGTTTTTTGTTTTTTTTTTTAGTTACTCATGAAATGAAAATGAAACACTCTCAAATGAACACCCTAATGGCAGAAAGAGAAGAGGAACTAAAGAGCCCCTTGATGAAGGTGAAAGAGGAGAGTGAAAAAGCTGGCTTAAAACTCAACATTAAAAAAACCAAGATCATGGCATCAGTCCCATCACTTCATAGCAAATAAATGGGGAAACAATGGAAACAGTGACAGACTTTATTTTCTTGGGTTCCAAAATTACTGTGGATGGTGACTGCATCCTCGAAGTTAAAAGATGCTTGCTCCTTGGAAGAAAAGTTATGACAAACCTAGATGGCATATTAAAAAGCAGAGACATTGCTTTGCTGACAAAGATCCATATAGTTAAAGCTATAGTTTTTCCAGTAGTCATGTATGGATGTGAGAGTTGGACTATAAAGAGGGCTGAGCACCAACGATTGATGTTTTTGAACTGTGGTGTTAGAGAAGACTCTTGAGAGTCCTTTGGAATACAAGGACAGTCAATCCTAAAGGAAATCAACCCTGAATATTAATTGGAAGGACTGATGCTGAGGCTGATGCTCCAATAAGTTGGCCACCTGATGCAAAGAACCAACTCATTAGAAAAGACCCTAATGCTGGGAAAGATTGAAGGTGGGAGGAGAAGGGGACAACGGAGGATGAGATGGTTAAATGGCATCACTGACTCAATGGACAAGAGTTTGAGCAAACTCCAGGAAATGGTGAAGGACAGGGAAGCCTGATGTGCTGCAGTCCATGGGGTCACAAAGAGTTGGACACAACTGAGCGACTGAGCAACAACAAATATCTACAGAGCAAATTTTCAGAAGTGGACTTTGTCTATTCATACAGCCTTATCAAACTGTGTACATTACCAAAGTTTGTAATATGTTTTCATATCTATAAAAACTAGTCTCTTGCCATCATTCCTTCTTCCTAGAATAATCTAAAATCATGTTGGTATTTGTATTACGGTGGTATTTTCATTTTGACTGAAAAAATATCTATATAAATTAGTTTACTAAGATGCTGTCTTATGACTGAATCTTCTATTCAAGAACAAGTTGTTTTCTTTTTTAAGCTTTTTTAGGTGTTTCACTAGCATTTAAAATGTTTCATTTCTAAATTTATTTTTAGGAACTACCTTTTCTGTTTCTTTTATAAATGAGGTCTTTTCTTTCATTATTTTCTAACTATTATTTTATTTGTATGTGTGTATATAAAGAAAACTATAGGATTTTGTCTAGCAAATGTTTAATCAGTTCAATGAGTTATTACTTCTAATACCTTGTCAGCCTAGTCTCTTGAATTTTCCAAATAAACAATCACATCATTTGCAAATGATGAGACTTTTTACTTCTTTCTGATTCTTGTATCTTTTTTTCTTCTCTTGTATAATTGTATTGGATTTTTTAAAAAATCCCAGAATGATATTAAATAATATGTTTGAGTCTCATTTTGTTGGGAATCCTCTAGTGTTTCACCATTAAATGTACATTAGCTTATGAGTTGAAAAAGAAATGATATTTTTATCTTCGTAAGGAATTTTCTATTGATTCCTGTCTTTAAAAGATTTTGTCATAAATCCATATGGTTCTTTAGCTGATGCCTTTTCAGCATGTATAGAGATAATCAGATTGTTTTTCTTAAATCACTGTAGCTCTACAGATGATTCTGGTGCTAAAGTTTGAGGCCTGCTGCTCCAGCTATCACTCCTGTGTTTCTAGACTGACTTTAAAGCTGATCCCATCCTCTTGTTCTGTGTTTTTGTTTGCAATTAAATGGACAAAAGACTTCCTTCAGAGTCCAGAAGATTTGCCTAATGTTTGAACCCCCTATTGGGCTTCCCAGGTGGCGCTAGTGTAAAAGAACTTGCCTGCCAATGCAGGAGATGCAAAAGGGTCCCATCCCTGGGTCAGAAAGATCCCTTGAAAGAGGAAATGGCAACCTCCTCCAGTATTCTTGCCTGGGAAATCCCATAGACAGAGGAGCCTGGTGGGCCACAGTCCCCAGGGTCGTAAACAGTCAGATACAACTGAAGCAACTGAGCATGCAATCAGCAACCCCCTATGTTGGTGACCAGTGAATTCTACACTGGTTAAGGAGGACTGGTAAACTGTTTTGAGATTTCAGAATGAAAGACACCTTGATAGTTTTACTAATTATATTTTCCATTTCAAATATCTCTGATTCTATGATTATGACTAGTACAACTTGTGTTATTAATTTCAGTGGAGAGGGTGATCAGCAGTGTCAGCTGCTGAAGATTGCTGGAGGTCAAGCAAATTGCAGAGCAGTTCCAGTGACTGTTGTGAGAAAGGTCGTCTTGCCAGGGCAGGTGAAGTAATGAGAGTAGGATATTCCTGCAAAATGTTGATGGATGTGGACTAGAGGGAAGCAGAGTTGCTGGGAGAGGTGGGCATGTTGGCAGGCATGGCACAACAGCTGAGAAAGAAGAAATGAGTGTGATGGGGCCCGGCACTGGATGGAACAAGGACCTAGAGTAGTACTTCTCAAAGTAAAGCCCCCAGACCAGCAGCCTCAGCACCACTTGGAAATTTGTTTGAAATGCAGATTCTCAAGCATCTCAGTGTGTTTCACCCCAGATATACTGAATCAGAAACTCTGGGATTGAAACCCAGTGATCTGTATTTTAACAGACTTTCTGAGGATTCTGATATACACCTAAGTTTGCAAACCTCTGCACTCAGAGGAAAGAGGAGGAGTGATTTTATCCTGCACACAGGTTGGGAGTGGATTCTCTTTGAAAGGATGAGTGACCCTACTTCCTTTGTGACAAGAGGAGAGAGAAAAGATAAAGAAGAGGAGAATATGAAGAAGAGGGAAAAGATGGAATCAGCTAATCTCAGGCTCTCAGTAAGGTCATCTACTGAGAAATTTTTTTCAGTGTGAATTTTAGATCACAGGGTGAGAGTCCTGTTAGAAATTGACTTGGCTCTCATTTCAGGTTGAAACTCCAACCTCAAAGCCAGAATAAAAAGACGTAAGTTAGTGCAAGAGTAAGGGAAGGGAAACTAATATTTATTGAACACCCATAATACACTTGTCTTACTCTTTCTCATTCAATTCATTATCATCATGGAATGCCACTATTACTGTTTTTTTTTTTTTTTATATTTGAGGGCAGTGATATTCAGAGCAGCTCTCAGCCTGACTGGCTTGTGAGGGAGCTAGTATTTGAACTCGAGCTTCCAAGCTATGAAGTCCAGTATCCTTTCTATTGTACTATACTGTTAAACTCAACAGGTTTGACATGCTTATAAATATTAAGATTGTTAAAGCTGCTGCTGCTGCTACTAAGTCACTTCAGTCGTGTCTGATTTTGTGTGACCCCAGAGACAGCAGCCCACCAGGGTCCCGCGTCCCTGGGATTCTCCAGGCCAGGACACTGGAGTGGGTTGCCATTTCCTTCTCCAATGCATGAAAGTGAAAAGTGAAAAGGAAGTCGCTCAGTCATGTGCGACTCTTCGCGACCCCATGGACTGCAGCCTACCAGGCTCCTCTGTCCATGGGATTTTCCAGGCAAGAGTACTGGAGTGGGGTGCCATCGCCTTCTCCAAAGATTGTTAAAGCATGTGTCCTGTAATTATCATTGATTTTCTGTTTCTATCTATAAAATGGTACTTTGCTTTGTAATTCATTTCAAACAGAAAATTTTGATATTATGATGAAATAAAATGGAGACACATACATTTTACCTTAATGTCAATTACAAGTAATGCATTGACGTGATTTGGGTGATTGATAAAACCATCTTTACATGTCTTTACCTATGATTGTTATACCTTAGATTGTAAGCTCATATAGGCAAGGGACCTAGTTATCTGTATGTATATATACTCTGCTGTCTTTCAGAAAGCATTTCTTTTTAAATTTTTAACTGTTTCATTGTGGTAAAATTGAAATCCAATAAACTGTATGTATAATTTTAGAAGTTTTGAAATTTGTATACACCCCTGAAACCACCACCATAATTGAAATACTGATCATGTCTTATCACCCCCTCCTTTCTGACCCTTGAAGTTCCCTCCCTCTCCAGGAAACCACTGATTTGCTTTCTTTTATTATATATTAGTTTATATTTTCTAAAGTTTTAAATAAATGAGATCATTCAGTATGTGCTTTTTCCCTCGGTGTCCTTTCAGTCAGCAAAATTATTTTGAGATCACCTGTGTTGTTGCATGTATCAGTAGTTCTTTCCACTTTATTTCTGAGTATTCTCCCACTGTATGGCTATACCTCAATTTTTTTTAGTCCTTTCACCCACTGATAAACTTTGAGTTGTTGCTAGTCTGGGGCTGTTACAAGTAAACCTGTTATGAACACTTATGTACACGTATGGTTAGATGGATACGTGTTTTGTATGGGTATATCCTTTCACTTCTCTAGAATAAATACTTAGAACTGGAACAGCTAGATCTTAAACAGGCATAGATTTAACTTTTAAAGGAAGCTGCCAAACTGTTTTTCAAAGTGGTTGTATTTTATATTCCCCTCAGTGGTGTCAGAGAGTTCCATTTTTTCACATTGTCCTCACCTCTCAGTGTAGCCAATCTTTTAAATTATAGCCCTTCTAATATGTATATAGAGATAATCTCATTAGGGTTTTAATTTGAATTTCCCTAATGACTAATGATGTTGGGTATCTTATAATGTGCTTATTTGCCACTTATATATCTTATTTGGTGAAGTATCTATTCAAATGCCTTACTCATTAAAAAAAAAAAATTGGATTGCTTGTTTTCTTATTGTTAACACACCCAGAGTTCTTGATATGTTCTGGATATAAGCTCTTTATCAAATACATGATTTGCAAAAATATATGCTATTTTCTCCCAGCCTGTAGCTTGTCTTTCCATTCTCCTCCTGGCATCTTTCAAAATGGAGAAATTTTTAATTTTAATAAAGTATACTGTACCAATGTTTTCTTTTATGGATCATGCATCTTGTGTCATATCTAAGAAATCTTTTCTTAAGCTAAGGGTACAAAGATTTTCTCTAGTATTTTCATCTACAAGGTTTATAATTTTATGTTTAACATTTAGGCTTCTGATCTATTTTAAGTTGACCCATTTCACATCCATATGATGTGAGACATGGATTTAAGGTTTTTGTATATGGATATCTAATTATTAAAGCACTATTTGTTGAAAATACCCCCTTTGTCCACTGAAATACTATTTCATATTTTATGCTATTGTAAATGGTATTTTTGTTTAATATTATTGTAAATGGTATGGAATTAGAAATTTAAATTTTCAATTATTTTGTTGTTTGTATAAATACAATTAAATTTTGTGTATTGATCTTGTATCCTATAATTGTGTTAAACTCACTTATTATTTCTTCTTACTTTTCTGTCTATCTCATTGGATAGTCTACGTAGATGATCATATTGCCCACTAATAAAGCCAATTTTACTTCTTCCTTTCCACTCTTGATGCCTTTTGTGCCTTGCCTTATTGCACTGGCTAGAATCTCCAGTGCAATATTGAATAGTGAGAGAAAACATCATCTTCATGTTGCTGATGTTAGGTAGAAAGCCTCTAGTCTTTCACCATTAAGTATGATGTTGGTTGTTGGTTGGTTGCTTGCTTTGTCATGGATGACTCTTTTGTGGCCCCACAGACTGTAGCCCACCAGGCTCCTCTGTCCATGGGATTTCCAAGGCAAGGATACTGGAGTGGGTTGCCATTTTTGTCTCCCTGGAATCTTCTCAACCCAGGGACTGAACCTGCATCTCCTAAATTGTAGGCAGACTTTCCACTGCTGAGCCCCTGGGGAAGCCCAAATGTGATATGATGCTAGCTACAGATTTTTCATGGATAATCTTCTTCAGATTAAGAAAGTTCCCTTCTTTTCTTTGGTATCTGAGAATTTTCATCAGAAATAGATATTCAACTTTGTCAGTGGATTTTCTGCAATTATTGAAATTATCACATTTTTCTAGTTCATATATATGATGAATTATATTGATTAATTTTAAAATATGAAACCATGTTTTAAACTTTAAACTATAAACTTTCTTTCATTTCCTCACTTGATCAACCTGACTTGATCATGATGTATATATGATATAGTTATTTTGGTGGTTGCTTTAGGTTTTATAGTATATACCTTTAACTTACCACAGTCTATCCTTAAATGACATACCACTTCATCTATACTATGAAAACTTTACAAAAGTATACTTTTATTACTCCCTTCCCACTCTTACACTATTATTATTCTCTATTTTATTTATTCATATGTTATAAGCCCCACAATACTTATTTGTGTAAAAGACAGTTAAATAATAAGAAAAGAATCTTATATATTTACTCAGTTATAATTTATAGTTCTCATCCTCCCTTTCTATAGATCCATATTTTCATCTGGTATTGATTTTTCTTCTTTCTACCTAAAAGACTTTCTTTACACTTTCTGTAATACAGATCTGCTGGTGAATAATTCTTGCAACTTTTGTATGTCTGAAAACATCTATTTCACCTTAAAAAAAATACATTGTGAGTGGCCATGCAATAGGATGGCCATACAAAAGGTTGGCATCCTTTTTCCTTTTCAGTACTTTAAAGATGTCATTCCACTGTCTCTTGACTTGCATATTCCTCAAAAGAAATATACTATCATCCATATCTTTCTTTGAATAATATGTCTTTTCCTCTGGGTGCTTTTCAGATTTTCTGTTTATCACTGTTTTCAGACAATTTGATTGGATTTACTATATGCCTTGTAGTTGTCATGTTTCTTGTGCTTGGAGTTTGTTGAAATTTCTTGATCTGTGGGTTAATAGTTTTTATTAAATTTGAAAATATTTTAGCCATTATTTCTTCAGATATTTTTTTCTGTCTTCCCCTCTTTTGTCCTTTGGGAACTCCAATAACACATATATTAGGACACAAATTTGCTTCATAGCTCACTTGCTGATATTCTTTTGTTTTATTTCTTTTTTTTTTTTTCTCTCTTTATACTTCCATTTTGGATAGTATCCATTGCTTTGTCTTCAAGTTCACTGATTTGTTTCTCCTGAAATGTCTAATTTGCTTTGAATTCCATCCAATGTATTTTCTTCTCAGATATTGTAGTCTTCCTCACTTGAAGTACTTTCAAAGTATCCTTTGTGTCTCTACTTACCTTTTTAATAAAGTAAATATCATTGTGATACCTAGTTTAATACCTTTGTGAATTCTAACATCTGTGTCAAGTTCAGTTATTCAGTTTTCCTCCTCATTATGGGCTTTATCATTTGACTTTTTGCATGTCTGGTAATCTTTGCTTGTATACCAAGTATTTTCAATTTTACCGTTTTAGTATCTGAATGTTTCTATATTTCTATAAATGATTCTGTTTGGTTCTGGGACACAGTTGCATTATTTTGAAATAATGTGATCCTCTTGAGTATCACTGTTAAGATTTATTCGGCAGAACCAAAGCAGCATTTAGTCTAGAGCTGGTTACTCTCCACTGCTGAGACAAGATCCATCTGAGAACACCACTCAGGGCCCTGCGGATTATGAGGCTCTGCAGTCTGGCTGCTGAGAACAGCTGCACTGCCTGGCCCTGTGCGAGCGATGGCCAGACCCCTCCAATCTTCTCAGGTGGCTCTTCTCCAGCCTCAAGGAGTTTCCTCATACACACGCTCCAATCAGTACTCGCAGAATACTTCTCAGGGGCACTATCCATAGACTGTCTGTCTGTGCAGCACTCTCCTATCTGATACTCGATACTGGAAACTATAACTGTCTTGGTTTCCTCAGATTCTTAGCACCATCTCCTTAGCTCAGAGAATCCCCCTAGTTCCAGCTCAGTTTACCCTCCTTGTACTGTGGCCTGGAAACTCTCCCAAGGCAGTAGAATGGGGCAATGGTAGGGCTTGTTTTATTTTTACCCCTCGCTCAAGGATCACCATCATTTGTTGCTGACTCTTAGTGTCTTGGAAACTATTATTTATATATTTAAATAAATAAAACATATATTATAAAATATAAAACTATTATTTTTTATGTATATATAAACACACATATATGTTTTTAGTTGTTTTGGGCAGTAGGGTAAACAAGGTGCATATAACTCCATCATTACCTAAAGTAGAAATCCTGAGAAAGCATTTTAAGTGGCCTCCATGTCTACTTAATCTACACATTCTATTCAAAGAACGACTTAATGTAGGAACCTGTGTTTCTTGTGTGCCTTCTGTATGCCAGACACTCTGCTAGGTATATTCATACACAGTTCATTCAAATGGCATGTTTACTGAGCAGCTGTTATGTGTCATGGTTATGTTTTTAGTTGTTTGGGGCAGTAGGGTAAACAAGGTGCATATAACTCCATCATTACCTAAAGTAGAAATCCTGAGAAAGCATTTTAAGTGGCCTCCATGTCTACTTAATCTACACATTCTATTCAAAGAACGACTTAATGTAGGAACCTGTGTTTCTTGTGTGCCTTCTGTATGCCAGACACTCTGCTAGGTATATTCATACACAGTTCATTCAAATGGCATGTTTACTGAGCAGCTGTTATGTGTCATGGACTGTTCTAGGCAGTGAAAAATACATCATGGTACAAAACAGATTTTAGAAATCTCTTTCCCTAGAATGCTTATCTTCTACTGGAGAAAAATAATTTTAAAAATTAATGATTTAGTTATATAGCATATTAAAGGATAACAATTGCTATTAAAAAATGAAGAGCAGGTTAAGGGGGTTCAGAAATGCTGCAGTAGGTATGAATGATTACAGCTTTAAGTAGAATGATCAGTGTAAGCTACTCTGAGCGGGTACGATGTTCAAGCAAAGACTGGAAGGAGGTAAGGGAACAAGCCCTAGGGATGTCTGGAGGAAGAGCATCCCACTGAGGAAGCAGCCACTTTAAAGGCCCTAAGGGAGAAGTATATCCCTAGTGTATTCAAGAAATCATAAAGAGATTGGTGTTGCTAGAGCAAAGGAAGTAAGGGGGAGAGTAATGGGAGCTGACGTCAGAATGGTTCCTGGATTGCATAGGATCGTATAGTTCAATGTAAAGACTGTGGCTTTTACTCTGTGTGAAGAGAGGAGCCATTCAGTTCAGTTCAGTTCAGTCGCTCAGTCATGTCCGACTCTTTGCGACCCCATGAATCTTGAAGAGCTAACTCATTTGAAAAGACTCTGACGTTGGGAAAGACTGAAGGCAGGAGAAGAAAGGGACGACAGAGGATGAAATGATTGGATGGCATCACTGTCTCAATGGACATGAGTTTGGGTAAACTCCGGGAGTTGGTGATGGACAGGGAGTCCTGTTGTGTTGCAGTTCATGAGGTCACAAAGAGTCAGACACGACTGAGTGACTGAACTGAACTGAAGATTGAAGAATGGTTTGCATCAGAGTCCTTACTAGAAGAGGTGAACTGTGAGAAGTGGGGCTGTTGGAGAGTAGTTCAGTGTTGCAGTTATCGGTAAAAACAAGGACTGAGAGCCGGGCTACTTAATGAGGAGGCCAAAGACTGATATCAGTTTGCAAACTATACATTACTGAGCTGCAAGGAGGTAAGTTCAGAAATGGAAGGAAATGTTTAGAAACACTACTGTGCCATCGAAGCCTATGATCAGTGGACTTGTATTCAGAATGTCTTTGCTTTTTTAAAATCTCATTTGTCTCTTTGTTATTGTATTTTACAAAAGTAATGATCTGCAACAGATTGGCTATAAACAATAACAAAAAATCTGGTCCTGCCTCACAGCTAAAGCACTGCTTTAGTGTACTTGACTGACATCTGAGTGTCAGAGGAGAGGGAGGGCAAGACCATCAGAGTTGGAAGGACCAGCTCCTTGAATATTGAAGTCTATCATCTCTAGCCTTCCCAGATAGAAGCCACTTGATTCTGTCACTCCCAGAGGCACCAGTTTCATTGTTTGCTGTGTGACCTATAAAACTCATAATACAGTGTGAATGGTGCCCTTACATTGTTCAAGAAGGTGGCCATTGTTATCTCCATTTTACAGATAAGACAACAAACTCAAGGAAGTGAAATAATTGCCCAAGTCACACAGCTGGTAAAGGAAAGATCCAATGTTTAAACTCAGGTCTGTCTGTCATGGGCCTCCCTGGTGGCTCAGTTGGTGAAGAATCCACCTGCAATGCAGGGGGCATGGGTTTGATCCCTGGTCAGGAAGATCCCTGGAAAAGGAAATGGCATCCACTCCAGTACTCTTGCCTGGGAAATCCCATGGCAAGAGGAGCCTGGCAGGCTACAGTCCGCAGGGTTGTAAGAGTTGGACACCATTTAGCGACTAAACCTCCACCACCACCTCCGCCACCACGTCTGTCATGTCAAAACTGGACCCTGTCCACACTCCTCCCCTTCTCTGTTGCTTGCTCATAGTTACAGGGACAGCTGGCCATACCCTTCATGAAAAGTGGGGGGAAGTGCCTGTAGGGCAATGCCTGTAGGGAATGTGTCGTGGTCCATGTGGCCAAGCTGAGCATTTCCATTTCTTTTAGAATTGCGGCTCGTTACCTCTGCTGTACCAACCCACAACCCATTACTGTTTAGATCCCCGTCTCTCTGGTTGGTCTTTGTCAAACTGAGGGGCTGAGGCACCTCAGGAATCCAATATCCAATCTCACCACCACATTTCCTGCAGTTTCTGTTCTGGTACGTTAGTCATTACACATATATTAGAAGGATCTTCTAAATGATGGTTCATGAATGGTAAGATGATGAATAATTTTAATACTTTTCTTTTTTTTTCCCCAAAATTTATGTAATGGAGATGTTACTTTTATATTTTAAATTGTCTTGTTCATGTGGAAACTCTCAAAGACTCTCAAGTCTCTGATGAAGGCTCACTCTCCCACTGAGCCTGAGTCCCAGCTGCACTTAAGTCTCAGTGCTTCTAGAAAAGGTGATATTTGTTGCTTCCCGTTCTCCCCAGGTGTGTGGAGTCTTTGAGGAACCAATCTAGAAATGAAACAGCATTCATATCTTAAGGGTTTCCTGGTTTCCTCCATTTCTCAGCTCTCCAATAGACCTGAGCAAGTACAATACTACAGTGAATTTATAAAGCTCATCCATATGTCACAGGACCTGTGAACAAAGAAGTTATCTGCTTCTTCTGGAAAACCCTCCGTGGCGCTCTGAGTCTGTATGCTGACATAACTCGCAGGGCGCAGCATCTGACATACAGGTTTATGTAGCCAACGCTGCCTCTGTGAAGTACGGCTTGTGGCACATAGCAGGGCCTGCCACATAGTAGGTACTCACTAAGGATGAGCCAAATGAGTGAATGAATAACTGACGTTCAGTCTGTGCAGGTATTTTCATGGTGGTGTGGTTAACTTTTCTACCTTAAAAAAGTTACCAGCATAGATGTATATTAATGTATTAATATTTGAAAAGAACGTTAGGACTTACTAAAATAAGACTTATTTTTATATCCAAACAAGGGAAGATCTAGAAGAAATAAAGGACCCACCAAGATAAGCAAATATAACTTGCCAGAGTAGGCTATGCTCATGCAGTTTAGTTTTAAATAATAATCAAAATAGATAATAGGAGCAGAATTTCACTTTGAAAAGTAATACTGCAAATCACAGTTGATGAGGTGGGAAGAGGAGTCATTAAATACTTTAATATGATAAAATGCTAATCATCACAGTTATTAATTGAGAGTAACAGTATCTCTGGTTGGCATCATAAGAATAACTAGAATTTTCAAATACATGTTATTAATGTGAGGTTTAAAACCTCTTCTTCTTTTAGAGACTAAATGTCCTGAAAGGTGAATTTTAAAATATGCCTGAAAACTGAGAGCTCCCAAAGGAAACTCGGTATTCTCTTCTTCCATCTTGCCAAAGTATCCGTCAATAAGAAATGTAGTTGATAGGCCAAGCACTAAGTTTCACATCATTTATTTTATATTTTAGGTTTACTTATTTTGGCTGTGCTGGGTCTTCGTTTTTGTGTGGGCTTTCTCTGGTTGCAGCAAGCAGTTGCAGTTCCCAGGCTTCTCATTTCAGTGGCTTCTCTTGATGCAAACCACAGGCTCTAGGCTTGCGAGCTTCAGTAGTTGTGGTACATGGGCTTAGTTGCCCCACAGCTTGTGGGATCTTCCTGGACCAGGGATTGAATCTGTGTCCTATGCCTTGCAAGGAGGACTTTTAACCATGTAAATCATTTATTTTGTATAAGTTTGTATTCCAGTAGATGGGGAGCACTTTGATTTCATTATGTACTTTCATTGATGTTAAGAGTCTGGACTCATTCTAATGATGCTGGTCAAGATATGACATTTTTCCCTAGTATGTCTACACAAGCCTATAAGAACTAGCAAAAACCTAACTATTGTATTTGAATAGAGAATTCTTCCTCTCCTAGATTTGAAGACTAAATAAAATATGGAACAGACAGTTACATCCCTAGTTTTTGTTTTTTTATTATGCCTCTTGAAATAATTTGTATATACTTTTAAAATAATTTCAAGTGCCACAAAAATAATGTTAATAGCTCAAAATCAAAAGTTAAAAAAAAAAAAATGTTATTGTATTTTACAAAAGTAATGATCTGCAACAGATTGGCTATAAACAATAACAAAAAATCTGGTCCTGCCTCACAGCTAAAGCACTGCTTTAGTGTACTTGACTGACATCTGAGTGTCAGAGGAGAGGGAGGGCAAGACCATCAGAGTTGGAAGGACCAGCTCCTTGAATATTGAAGTCTATCATCTCTAGCCTTCCCAGATAGAAGCCACTTGATTCTGTCACTCCCAGAGGCACCAGTTTCATTGTTTGCTGTGTGACCTATAAAACTCATAATACAGTGTGAATGGTGCCCTTACATTGTTCAAGAAGGTGGCCATTGTTATCTCCATTTTACAGATAAGACAACAAACTCAAGGAAGTGAAATAATTGCCCAAGTCACACAGCTGGTAAAGGAAAGATCCAATGTTTAAACTCAGGTCTGTCTGTCATGGGCCTCCCTGGTGGCTCAGTTGGTGAAGAATCCACCTGCAATGCAGGGGGCATGGGTTTGATCCCTGGTCAGGAAGATCCCTGGAAAAGGAAATGGCATCCACTCCAGTACTCTTGCCTGGGAAATCCCATGGCAAGAGGAGCCTGGCAGGCTACAGTCCGCAGGGTTGTAAGAGTTGGACACCATTTAGCGACTAAACCTCCACCACCACCTCCGCCACCACGTCTGTCATGTCAAAACTGGACCCTGTCCACACTCCTCCCCTTCTCTGTTGCTTGCTCATAGTTACAGGGACAGCTGGCCATACCCTTCATGAAAAGTGGGGGGAAGTGCCTGTAGGGCAATGCCTGTAGGGAATGTGTCGTGGTCCATGTGGCCAAGCTGAGCATTTCCATTTCTTTTAGAATTGCGGCTCGTTACCTCTGCTGTACCAACCCACAACCCATTACTGTTTAGATCCCCGTCTCTCTGGTTGGTCTTTGTCAAACTGAGGGGCTGAGGCACCTCAGGAATCCAATATCCAATCTCACCACCACATTTCCTGCAGTTTCTGTTCTGGTACGTTAGTCATTACACATATATTAGAAGGATCTTCTAAATGATGGTTCATGAATGGTAAGATGATGAATAATTTTAATACTTTTCTTTTTTTTTCCCCAAAATTTATGTAATGGAGATGTTACTTTTATATTTTAAATTGTCTTGTTCATGTGGAAACTCTCAAAGACTCTCAAGTCTCTGATGAAGGCTCACTCTCCCACTGAGCCTGAGTCCCAGCTGCACTTAAGTCTCAGTGCTTCTAGAAAAGGTGATATTTGTTGCTTCCCGTTCTCCCCAGGTGTGTGGAGTCTTTGAGGAACCAATCTAGAAATGAAACAGCATTCATATCTTAAGGGTTTCCTGGTTTCCTCCATTTCTCAGCTCTCCAATAGACCTGAGCAAGTACAATACTACAGTGAATTTATAAAGCTCATCCATATGTCACAGGACCTGTGAACAAAGAAGTTATCTGCTTCTTCTGGAAAACCCTCCGTGGCGCTCTGAGTCTGTATGCTGACATAACTCGCAGGGCGCAGCATCTGACATACAGGTTTATGTAGCCAACGCTGCCTCTGTGAAGTACGGCTTGTGGCACATAGCAGGGCCTGCCACATAGTAGGTACTCACTAAGGATGAGCCAAATGAGTGAATGAATAACTGACGTTCAGTCTGTGCAGGTATTTTCATGGTGGTGTGGTTAATCTTTCTACCTTAAAAAAGTTACCAGCATAGATGTATATTAATGTATTAATATTTGAAAAGAACGTTAGGACTTACTAAAATAAGACTTATTTTTATATCCAAACAAGGGAAGATCTAGAAGAAATAAAGGACCCACCAAGATAAGCAAATATAACTTGCCAGAGTAGGCTATGCTCATGCAGTTTAGTTTTAAATAATAATCAAAATAGATAATAGGAGCAGAATTTCACTTTGAAAAGTAATACTGCAAATCACAGTTGATGAGGTGGGAAGAGGAGTCATTAAATACTTTAATATGATAAAATGCTAATCATCACAGTTATTAATTGAGAGTAACAGTATCTCTGGTTGGCATCATAAGAATAACTAGAATTTTCAAATACATGTTATTAATGTGAGGTTTAAAACCTCTTCTTCTTTTAGAGACTAAATGTCCTGAAAGGTGAATTTTAAAATATGCCTGAAAACTGAGAGCTCCCAAAGGAAACTCGGTATTCTCTTCTTCCATCTTGCCAAAGTATCCGTCAATAAGAAATGTAGTTGATAGGCCAAGCACTAAGTTTCACATCATTTATTTTATATTTTAGGTTTACTTATTTTGGCTGTGCTGGGTCTTCGTTTTTGTGTGGGCTTTCTCTGGTTGCAGCAAGCAGTTGCAGTTCCCAGGCTTCTCATTTCAGTGGCTTCTCTTGATGCAAACCACAGGCTCTAGGCTTGCGAGCTTCAGTAGTTGTGGTACATGGGCTTAGTTGCCCCACAGCTTGTGGGATCTTCCTGGACCAGGGATTGAATCTGTGTCCTATGCCTTGCAAGGAGGACTTTTAACCATGTAAATCATTTATTTTGTATAAGTTTGTATTCCAGTAGATGGGGAGCACTTTGATTTCATTATGTACTTTCATTGATGTTAAGAGTCTGGACTCATTCTAATGATGCTGGTCAAGATATGACATTTTTCCCTAGTATGTCTACACAAGCCTATAAGAACTAGCAAAAACCTAACTATTGTATTTGAATAGAGAATTCTTCCTCTCCTAGATTTGAAGACTAAATAAAATATGGAACAGACAGTTACATCCCTAGTTTTTGTTTTTTTATTATGCCTTTTGAAATAATTTGTATATACTTTTAAAATAATTTCAAGTGCCACAAAAATAATGTTAATAGCTCAAAATCAAAAGTTAAAAAAAAAAAAAACCCTAAGTATAATTTTTAAAATCTTTTTCTTCTCAAGCGTTTTACGATGGGATAATGAGACAGATGTCTCTCAACTGGAAGGACATTTTGACATTGTTATGTGTGCTGACTGGTAAGTACATAAAAATCATAAAACTCCTGTTAGAATAAAAAATAGCTTTGCTGGAGTAATTGGGCTGTGCTGCTCTGCTGATGGTGAAGCAGAGTCAACAAATGAGGCACAAAGCCGCCTTAACCTCCGCAAATTAATATTCATCTCCATGTGACAGTTATAAGGTAGTCTTCTATCACACAGTAACTTCTACCACATTATTTCCCAAAGATTGATTTTGAGAAGCATTTCCATTTTCTGGAATTGCCTCTGTTTCATGCTTGACGTATCAGTAAATGGACGACTTAGGCAAATTGCAAATAATTATGGCTCGGGGAGGAATAGTCTGGAGAAAAAGGAGTTTATCAACACAAACAGCTCAATTAGCTTACTTCTTAGGAGAGATCTGACTATTGATATAAGGGAATATATAGATGTATGTGTGTGTGCACACATATACACTCCAGCATATAAACATATCTGTGGAATATCTTTAGGGAAATAGCTTTTCTTAAAATGTCTATTTGCTATCTAGTATTTCCAATGTCTTCAATTATGATATTTAATTATACTTAAAACAAGAATTATAAAATTCCATTTTATTGTTATGCAAATAACAATAGTAAAATCTCTGTCAGATGCTTGCCTTTTAAAAATAATTTACATGCGATATTTTGTCTTCCCTTTTAGCCCAATCTACTTATTGTTAATGAAAGTCTCATCCCTAAGTTACAGGATAAATATGTATCAAACCTTAATAATGATTTCAACTAATCTTATGTATTTTCTGCCTGTGTTGAATAATTATTTCAGCATATGAGAAACATGACAACTCACAATTTTTCCTGTTAAGAATAAGATCTTATTTGTAGTTTTCTAGAGATTTTTAAAATGACACTATGAATTTGAAAACACAAGTTCTGACTCTAAAGGAGTTCTCTTCTATTGATAAATCCAAACACAAGATCCATAACCTAGAGAAGATTTTCCTTATGTGAGAGTTGAATGAATGAAATGTAATCTCCAGGATGTTTTTATTTAAAATTATTATTATTTAAGATTTTTAGTGGGTAAACTTTCTGCCTAAGTCCCTGAAATTAGATTTGTTTTCTGTTGTCTCCAGAAAAACACTTCTCAGTGAAAATTGAATATTTTCTTAGTTGAGTTTTTCATGGCCATTTTAGTCTCTCTGCACCCAATTTCAGAAAGCCTTTTTCCAGAAAAAGGGAGAGCCAGATTTCTGACTAATCATTGATATTGTGTCTCAATACTACAGCCCTCATCTAATCAAAAATAAGGAGCTAAAACCTCACCATATGATTTGAGCAAGTAATTTAGTAAATGCCTTTCCTCACCAAATATGAGAAAGGATCCTCCAGGTTTCATTGCACAGATGAAGATAATGCTGGCAGGATTAGATCAGATTAAGTATGAAAGTCAGATCAGAGAGCAGCAGAGAGAGGGAAGGAGGGCAGGATCTTCTTGGAGATTTAGACGAGGGCCGCCCACTGATGGGCTCTGATTATGTGGGGAAAGTCAGGTCTAGCCAAGAGATTTCAAGTTAAATGTGTCCTTTGCACAAATATCAAAACAGCCTGGCTTTGTCATACATTGTGTTATGACACTCACACCATGTCATCCCATTTGAACCAGAGAGACAAGCAGAGGAAGTAAGATTCAAGCTCTTTTCTGATTAATTTTCTCAGGTTAAAAATAGCCACACAACATGTTTGAAAAATCGTCTTTTTTCCCCTAGCCAACTACAGGATCCTGTACAACCAACATACATAATGCATATTCAGTTAAGGCTTTCATTCCAAATACATAACATAATATGATGTCATGTGTATATACATACACACACATACCATATACATATACACACAGCTAGTAACTATTGAGAATTTATGTATTCAGATGAACCAAATACACCAAGTTTCATTTTATAAATGGTTTTTTTCTATGCATGAATTGTTTTTTTTTTCCCTCCTGGTGTCGTCAATGCTGGAATGTCAGGCTGTTTATAATTTCCCATTTGTAAATGTGAAACATTAAGCTGCTCTCACTGCGATGCTGATATTATTTCCAAGAGAAATGCTTTGGAAGTGGTCTGTCTTCATACTCACAGAGATGGGTACGCTGTTTAGAAACTTAAAAAGTACAGTGATGTTCATAATATACATGTTGTGCCTATAGCAGGGAAGCCCAGGACTCCAGGAGTTCTTTATGTCTTGTAGGGCTGATGTTTCTCTGTCAGAGTTATTACACAAATGCTGCTTCTAGGGACAGGCAGGCAGGCAGACCAGGCTGCTTTTTTTTTTTTTTTTTCCTTGAAGAATGTCACAGGAGGAAAAGAAAGCTCTCTTTAGTCACTACCTCTAAGATCTAACCTGAAATAGTCGGTGCCAGAAATAGGTGCCACACGTAAATAGATGACGTTAAGTCTCACACCATCCTCGAGTCATTGTCAGTCAATGAGATCNCTTGAAGAATGTCACAGGAGGAAAAGAAAGCTCTCTTTAGTCACTACCTCTAAGATGAAACCTGAAATAGTCGGTGCCAGAAATAGGTGCCACACGTAAATAGATGACGTTAAGTCTCACACCATCCTCGAGTCATTGTCAGTCAATGAGATCTGGATTAGGCCACAGGAATATGAAGCAAGAGTTGGAGTTCAAATATTAGGTACATGGATTAAATCCTTACTGAAGCATTTCCAGCAAGGGTGGCATTGTCTGATTCCCTGAATAGCTAACCAGTGGTACCGCTTGATCCCATTTACATGAAAACAAGCTCTATTCACAAACCTATTCCAAACCCACATTGTGGTTCAAGTAAAATGCACATGATTACAAGTGGTGATATGTTTATGTTCTTAAATCATTCATATATTCATATATTTACATTCAAACATTCATAAACCTGTAGGCAAAGGGGGGAATAACTTATTTCCCAGAAGAGACAGTCTCTTAGTTCACATCTAAATTTAGTAGCTCAACTAGATTATAAAATAAAGAGGCACACTGAAAGCTAGTCATTATTTCACCATTCAGCATTTTTGACAATGAAATATAGTTTCATGGTTCAACAGTTCCTAAGTAACTTGTAAAATGTCAACTTTGAAATAAACAGAAAAAAAAAATCAAGGTAACGGTCATACCCACAAAAGGATGCTGTTGACAAACATCAAAATATTAGAATATTTAACCGCAGGTGTAGACAAAAAAAAAAAAAAACCCTCCTATTAAGTTCCTTGGTTGACTTGTTTAATGTTGAATTTAATATAAGTTCCTCTCTGCTAGAATGCAGTCCACCCCTTCCTTGCTGAGTTTAGAATAGCGAGTGATTGTTAATTTTAAACCTGCCTTTCCAGACTTCTGTTCAATCACAATGATCTGAGAGTCTGGTAGCAAGATTTTTTTTTTTACCCATGAACAATTTCACTCAGTGTTTGATGGCTTTCCAGTTTATTGTAACTCTGCAAAAATAAAAATGATTTTGTAAATTTGAAGAAAAAAAAAAGAGTCCATACATGTGGATTCTCTAAAGGCTTGCAGAGCAAGTCTAAAATGCTACCCTAGGCTGGACGCGTGGAGCTCGGCCTGTGGGGTGGTGAACCACATCTGCCTGCCTGCAGCCTGAGACTTTGGGAAGAAATGCCGGAAGGTTCATCACCTCACTTGCTCTCTCAGCGTTTTCACACTAGCTGTATACAATGGATTGTTTCTATGTTCTATCCTTTTTACTTTAAATGATGACAAGTTTGGGTTTTCTGAAGAAAAATTGTTTTTCTCAAAATAGGCTCTAGGATTTCTTTGTTTTCTTCCAGATGCTCTGATCATAGATAGTTCTAAATCGCAACTGATAGACCTTTCCACCTGAAAAGATCTTTAGCCCTCTCACCTCACACCTGAGGACATTCAGTCCTGGAGAAGATGGACAGATTGTCAGAGATCTGGCACCTAAAGGGTGGCGCCACATGAGATTAGAATATGGCTGCCCCAGCAGTCAGTTGCTAAAGACTGAGAGAGGCCATTCGGTCTGTTGAAAGTTAAATCTAAAACCGTGAATTGGAGCACATTTCACCTTGAGAATTGCACAGAGGTCTTCTTCTCTGAGAATGCTGACGGAAATGTCTCCTTGTTCTCTGTACTAATTAATTTCCCTATGCCAGGAGATGAAGCTGCTCTGTGCTCTGTAGAAAACCCTGATTCTAAGGGAGGCAATGAAAATGGCCTGGCACCTTCCCTTTGTCGCATAATCTATGATTCAGATCAATGGAGCAAAGCAAGCGTTGATTCCACAAGTGAATTATATAGAGGGGTGTGTATGTGTGTGTGTGTTTAATGGCCAAACTAGACTGATTGTCAATGTATTTTGATCAGTAACTGAAGGGAGAGTATCTCCATCCCAATCACTGACCCACTCAACCTTTTTTTTAATAGATCCACTTAAGCTACTGCTGTTCTCTGAGCCCATTAGGACTTATTTAAGGGGTGAATTTTCAGGAGATTATATATCACTCCCACTAAAGCACATTGAAATTGCTCATAGGATGTATCCTACAAAATGTTATAAATTCTGCACCAGAGCTAACTAGAAAGGTGAGCTTGCTTAGAATAAAGACCTATTAGAGAACTATAAGAATTACTTTTGGGAAATTTGACTTGGAGTGATGGAGTAGACAGAATTAGCTTTCAAATAACTGTGTTTTGAATGTGTGCTGTGTGTTAAGCTGCGTTTTCTAGTGAGCTGTGATGTTAATATGTTTTTCACCATTGCCAATAGTAAATAGAAATAGTATTTTATAAGGCTATTTTTTTAAATTGAAGTATAGTTGATTTACCGTGTTTTCTTAGTTTCTAGTACACACCAAAGTGATTCAGATATCTGGCAGGCTGCAGTCCATAGGGTCGCACAGAGTCCAACATGACTGAAGCAACTAAGCAGCATGTGCATATATATGCATTCTTTTTTCAGATTCTTTTCCATTACAGTTTATTACATACAGCCTTCTCTGGTGACTAAGATGGTATCTGCCTGCAATGCAGGAGACCTGTGTTCAATCCCTAAGTCAGGAAGATCCCCTGGAGAAGGGAATGGCTACCCACTCTAGTGTTCTTGCCTGGAGAATTCTGTGGACAGAGGAGCCTGGCAGGCTGTCTCCATGGGGCTTGCAAAGAGTCAGACACTACTGAGAAGCTAACACTTTTCCTCTTTCATAGGTTATTACAAGGTATAGAGTATAATTCCCTGTGTGACACATTAAGTCCTTGTTGTTCACCTACTTTATATATAGTAATATGTATATATTAATCCCAGACTCCTAATTTATCTCCCCTTCCCCATATAAGGTTATGTTTTCAGCTCAGCTTTCAAGTTGTTAATTATTTATCTCTAACAGTCTTACCAACTCTTAGGATGCACATGTATAAACTGGGAATGGTCTTGCTTAGTGCTATGTATCCCAACTAGCCAGGCCTCCTGTGGACTCAAGTATTTAAATAGAATGCTTAATTATTCACATTTAAGGTAGTATTGTTGTTGCTTTCTTGGGTTCAGTGGTAAAGAATATACCTGCCAAGCAGGAGACACGGGTTCAATCCCTGGGTCAGGAAAATCCCCTAGAGAAGGAAATGGCCACTCCAGTATTCTTAACTAGGAAATCTCATGGACAGAGGAGCCTGGTGGGCTACAGTCCATGGGGTTGCAAAAGAGTCGGACACAGCTTAGTGACTAAACAACAGCAAGATAGTATTATCTCACTAAAGAATAAGGTGTAAAGTCCTGAAGAGAAAATTTCAGAACACTTAGATACAATTCGATTCCTTTCTTACTGGCCCTTAGGTTATTAACCACTAATTAATATGACTAAAAGACAAACTTCTGTAGCATTCAAATTAGACACATTTTGTGCTCTAAGATTTAAATGCATAGTTTTCTGGAACAGTAAGAAATTTCCCCATGTAATAATCAGGTTATCCTGACTGATACATAGGTTTGCATTCTAGAGATGATTTCTAGTTTACCTTAAGAGGATTCATTTTCCATTGCTCAAAGCAGCATTTTATAGAAGAAACTTCCACTAAGGATGTCATGGTGAAGCCCAAGTTCTGTCTTCTTGGAAATATTTCATAAGCTGCTCTCCCCACTCATCTTAAGTGAGAGAATTAGGAGAGAATCTGGTCTGGGGAAACATCCTGCCTAAATGCTGATTCCTCTGTAGCAAGACCAGTGAAGGAGTATGTACAACCAGTTTTAGAGGCATTAAAACTCACCCTACGTAAGCCCCTCCATTTCAGACTGTGTTGATCTGCTAGTAAAGTGAAAAGTGAAAGTGATAGTCTCTCAGTCATGTCTGACTCTTTGCAGCCCTATGGACTGTAGCCTGCCAGGCTCCTCTGTCCATGAAATTCTCTAGGCAAGGATACTGGAGTGGCTTGCCATCCCCTTCTCCAGGGGATCTTCCCAAACCAGGGATTGAATCCAGGTCTCCCGCATTGCAGGTGGATTCTATACTGTCGGAGCCACCAGGGAAAACCAAAATATGAAGATGGAGGTACTGGGGATTGAACCCAGGATCTCATGCATGCTAAGCCTGTTCTCAACCACTGAGCTATACCCCCAGGCCTGCCAGTAAGGGAGTAAGTGAACTATTTGCTGAGCACCTTCTCTGTGTGTAAGCTGGGCCAGAGATAGTGATACAGAAATGAATACAGACTGAAAGCTCCTTGAGGATGGGAATTTTGTCTTATTCACAGCTTATCTCCATGGCCTGAAGCAGCTCCTAGTATATAGCAAGTTATCGACAAATATTGAATCCAGAGTTGCCATGGTCTTTGGGACACATTGCCTAACCCTGGCCTTTGTTTATTCCTAACTCACTGGTTGGAACTAACCTTTAGGGACTGGTGCTGTTACTAGTCACTAAAAACCATCCCTACCTGAGGTCTTTTCTGTGGTCAGTGTGTAATAGGGCCAGTGGTTTGATTTTTTTTTTAGTGGTTTGATTTTGAAGGATGGCCTCACAGCACCTCCGATGGGCAGAGAACCCGTGTTTGCAGAGACAAGTGTTGGGAGAGCTTCATCTCCACCAGATGACTCCCAAACAGCAGCTTAGAAACTACCCATTGCACACTAGCACATGGTCCAGTCGTGTGCGAATTGTGGCCCATCACATGTTGATAACTTGGCTTTGATTGGATAACCCTGCCATAGTATCTTTTATATTATTTGTATTCTAGTGAGATACTTGAATGGAAGGAAACAATTTCTGTCTTTTAGTGTTGAGTAAACATATGTAATTAGCCTTGATCTCCACTAATATCATTAGACTTGAAAACCCAGTTTAATCTGGATTCTGCTCTGTTCTCAATGTCAGCCTGTTTCTGGACCAGTACAGAGCCAGCCTTGTTGATGCAATAAAGAGATTACTCCAGCCCAGGGTAAGTATGTTTCTATTTTCTCCTGAACACTGGCTTCAGAATAATTAGTCTGTGCACAAAGATGGAAAGAGTAATGGAATGGCAGGATTAATGTCATGTAATACTTTAATACTTATTATGTCCAACTTCAATTGAGTCTTCTGATCTATCAGATTCTTTCCTAATCATAACTAGGGAACTTCTTACCCTTGGCCTTCTGATAAGGAACACAGTGGGTAGTAAAATAAATGAAACCGCTTCAAAGATAGGGTGAGATTATTTTTATCAAAGAATTTCTTGAGTCTTTTCCTTTGATAACAATATCTTCATATTAAAGTAGAGTATGATATTGAAAGTTTTCTGTTGACTTCTGTCATTTTAAATCCCTTCAATGGTAACCTTTGTCATTGGGTATTTATTGCAAAAGAATATTTTTTTCTTTTTATTTCTGTTTCTATTAAAGAAAGGGACTTCAGATGAATCCATCTATTAAAAGTTCTTTGCTTTAAAAGGAAACCATTATTTATGACTGTAGCCTGCCAGGCTCCTCTGTCCATGAAATTCTCTAGGCAAGGATACTGGAGTGGCTTGCCATCCCCTTCTCCAGGGGATCTTCCCAAACCAGGGATTGAATCCAGGTCTCCCGCATTGCAGGTGGATTCTATACTGTCGGAGCCACCAGGGAAAACCAAAATATGAAGATGGAGGTACTGGGGATTGAACCCAGGATCTCATGCATGCTAAGCCTGTTCTCAACCACTGAGCTATACCCCCAGGCCTGCCAGTAAGGGAGTAAGTGAACTATTTGCTGAGCACCTTCTCTGTGTGTAAGCTGGGCCAGAGATAGTGATACAGAAATGAATACAGACTGAAAGCTCCTTGAGGATGGGAATTTTGTCTTATTCACAGCTTATCTCCATGGCCTGAAGCAGCTCCTAGTATATAGCAAGTTATCGACAAATATTGAATCCAGAGTTGCCATGGTCTTTGGGACACATTGCCTAACCCTGGCCTTTGTTTATTCCTAACTCACTGGTTGGAACTAACCTTTAGGGACTGGTGCTGTTACTAGTCACTAAAAACCATCCCTACCTGAGGTCTTTTCTGTGGTCAGTGTGTAATAGGGCCAGTGGTTTGATTTTTTTTTTAGTGGTTTGATTTTGAAGGATGGCCTCACAGCACCTCCGATGGGCAGAGAACCCGTGTTTGCAGAGACAAGTGTTGGGAGAGCTTCATCTCCACCAGATGACTCCCAAACAGCAGCTTAGAAACTACCCATTGCACACTAGCACATGGTCCAGTCGTGTNTGGGCAGAGAACCCGTGTTTGCAGAGACAAGTGTTGGGAGAGCTTCATCTCCACCAGATGACTCCCAAACAGCAGCTTAGAAACTACCCATTGCACACTAGCACATGGTCCAGTCGTGTGCGAATTGTGGCCCATCACATGTTGATAACTTGGCTTTGACTGGATAACCCTGCCATAGTATCTTTTATATTATTTGTATTCTAGTGAGATACTTGAATGGAAGGAAACAATTTCTGTCTTTTAGTGTTGAGTAAACATATGTAATTAGCCTTGATCTCCACTAATATCATTAGACTTGAAAACCCAGTTTAATCTGGATTCTGCTCTGTTCTCAATGTCAGCCTGTTTCTGGACCAGTACAGAGCCAGCCTTGTTGATGCAATAAAGAGATTACTCCAGCCCAGGGTAAGTATGTTTCTATTTTCTCCTGAACACTGGCTTCAGAATAATTAGTCTGTGCACAAAGATGGAAAGAGTAATGGAATGGCAGGATTAATGTCATGTAATACTTTAATACTTATTATGTCCAACTTCAATTGAGTCTTCTGATCTATCAGATTCTTTCCTAATCATAACTAGGGAACTTCTTACCCTTGGCCTTCTGATAAGGAACACAGTGGGTAGTAAAATAAATGAAACCGCTTCAAAGATAGGGTGAGATTATTTTTATCAAAGAATTTCTTGAGTCTTTTCCTTTGATAACAATATCTTCATATTAAAGTAGAGTATGATATTGAAAGTTTTCTGTTGACTTCTGTCATTTTAAATCCCTTCAATGGTAACCTTTGTCATTGGGTATTTATTGCAAAAGAATATTTTTTTCTTTTTATTTCTGTTTCTATTAAAGAAAGGGACTTCAGATGAATCCATCTATTAAAAGTTCTTTGCTTTAAAAGGAAACCATTATTTATATATTATAAACATTAGGTCACAATGAAGCCAAGCATGGCATAAAATATTGTGCACATTTTTACATTTATATATCCATTTATGCCTGTGAGTAAATTACAGAGTTTGTATCCACTCTTATTTTGCTGGGCTGTTATACTAAGCTAGGAGGTCCTGCAGCCTAAACAGAGAGTTAATATACATCCATTTAAAGAAAGAAAACAAGTTTAAAGCTCATACATTAAAAAAAAAATTGTATAAGTATGTAAGACTCTTGCTGTGCCATAGGAATTTAGAATAGGTTAACAGTGTTAATGTAGCCTAAGACAAGAACTCAACATTTATCTGAGAAAGGACTATAGTGTGTGTGTGTGTGTATGTGTGAAGTACTTTCTAAAGTTTTGTCTTTTCTTTTAAAAAAGAAGGTTTGCTCTAGTCTTCTGACCTCAGTGAGACTTATCGGCTAATACCTTTCAATCTTTCTCTTATATCTTTTCTACATTGAAGATTCCCAGAGCAATTTGATAATCATCCTTTGCCTTACACTGTGCTTTTTATTTTGTTATCTCTATATAGCTCAGAACGGGGAAGGCAATGGCACCCCACCCCAGTACTCTTGCCTGGAAAATCCAATGGACGGAGGAGCCTGGTGGGCTGCAGTCCATGGGGTCGCTAACAGTCGGACAGACTGAGCGACTTCACTTTCACTTTTCTCTTTCATGCATTGGAGAAGGAAATGGCAACCCACTCCAGTATTCTTGCCTGGAGAATCCCAGGGATGGGGGAGCCTGGTAGGCTGCCATCTATGGGGTCACACAGAGTCAGGCACAACTGAAGTGACTTAGCAGCAGCATATAGCTCAGAAACTGTAACTAGGCCTCTCAGAGGAGTAACCACAGCTTTGTAAGTGGTAATCAATTAAATTAAATTGGCTTCTCAATGCCCCCTGTGAGGTGGGGAGCAGCTCTAGAGGCAAGGAAGGGGCACACTCCAAGCCGTTGATGACAGCTGTCATGGTTGAGTGAGCAGCCAAGTTGAGGGCAAAAGAAGGAGTTGGGGGCCTCTTCATCTCCCCGTTAGCCTTGGATGATTCTCATGAGCATTTGCAAGATCAGGATTTTCAGAAAGGACACCAAGAGTCTTGGATATAAGGCTTCTGGGAACATCTGTCATGCAAAAACACAGTGCTCTCAAAGACTCCGGGATCTCACAGTGCACAGTACTTCACTCATCACCAACACCCCCTTCAGAGCCTTTTGTGACAAATAATCCATTTTGCTGGTTCCAAATAGGAAAAGGAGTACGTCAAGGCTGTATATTGTCACCCTGCTTATTTAACTTGTATGCAGAGTACATCATGAGAAACGCTGGACTGGAAGAAACACAAGCTGGAATCAAGATTGCCGGGAGAAATAGCAATAACCTCAGATATGCAGATGACACCACCTTTATGGCAGAACGTGAAGAGGAACTAAAAAGCCTCTTGATGAAAGTGAAAGAAGAGAGTGAAAAAGTTGGCTTAAAGCTCAACATTCAGAAAACGAAAATCTTGGCACCTGGTCCTATCACTTCATGGCAGATAGATGGGGAAACAGTGTCAGACTTTATTTTGGGGGGCTCCAAAATCACTGCAAATGGTGACTGCAGCGATGAAATTAGAAGACGCTTACTCCTTGGAAGGAAAGTTATGACCAACCTACACAGCATATTAAAAAGCAGAGACATTACTTTGTCAAGAAAGGTCCGTCTGGTCAAGGCTATGGTTTTTCCAGTGGTCATGTATGGATGTGAGAGTTGGACTATAAAGAAAGCTAAACGTGAAAGTGAAGTTGCTCAGTCGTGTCCAACTCTTTGGGACCCCACGGACTGTAGCCAACCAGGTTCCTCTCTCCATGGGATTCTCCAGGCAAGAGTACTGGAGTGGGTTGCCATTTCCTTCTCCAGGGGATATTCCTGACCCAGGGATCGAACCCAGGTCTCCCACATTCCAGGAAGATACTTTAACCTCTGAGCCACCAGGGAATTGATGCTTTTGAACTGTGGTTTTGGAGAAGACTCTTGAGAATCCCTTGGACTGCAAGGAGATCCAACCAGTCCATCCTAAAGTAAATCAGTCCTGGGTGTTCATTGGTAGGACTGATGTTGAAGCTGAAACTCCAATATTTTGACCACCTGATGTGAAGACTCATTTGAAAAGACCCTGATGTTGGGAAAGATTGAAGGCAGGAGGAGAAAGGGATGACAGAGGATGAGATGATTAGATGGCATCACCAACTCAGTGGACATTGAGTTTGGGTGGACTCCAGGAGTTGGTGATGGACAGGGAGGCCTGGTGTGCTGTGGTTCATGGGGTCACAAAGAGTCGGACATGACTGAGCGACTGAACTGAACTGAACTGAACTCCATTTTGTAGAAACTGAACTCCTGGTTTATGTAGAAAGTGAAAGTGAAGTCGCTCAGTCATGTCCAATTGTTTGCAACCCCATGGACTGTAGCCTACCAGGCTTCTCCACCCATGGAATTTTCAAGCAAGAGTACTGGAGTGAGTTGCCATTTCCTTTTCCAGAGAATCTTCCTGACCCAGCGCTCGAACCCAGATCTCCCGCATTGCAGGCAGACGCTTTCCCATCTGAGCCATCAGGGAAGCTCTGCAGAAGGAATTACATAGTTTACATAGGATTCATACGTTTACATAGGATCTATTATAAGTCATTCACATGATTAACAATAGAAAACTGCCCAAGCTATGAATAGACCTAAATGGAGATTGAACTGGAGCATCTAGTAGCTCTCCTGTACCCTCTAGTAAACTCTGAATGATGCTCCTCCTTGTCTGAAGTATGGCTCCACACAGCAGCCTCCTCAGAGGACAGCAGCACTCCTGCTGAAGCGGATGCTCACCCTTAACTGGGAGGATAAGACCCAGCCCTAGAGTGGATGGTGCTTACGCTCTGTGTACAGCTGGGGAAGCTGAATCAAACGGGCCTGCATCATGGGCTTCCCGAGTGGCTCAGTGGTAAAGAATCCGCTTGCCAGTGCAGGAGACATGGGTTTGATCCCTGGCCCATGAAGATCCTGCGCGCCACAGAGAAACTAAGTCCACATGCCACAACTCTTGAGCCTGTGCTCTAGAGCCCGGGGGCTGCAGGTACTGAAGCCTGGGCACTCTAGGACCCATGCTCCGCAACAGGAGAAGCCACCACGATGAGAAACCAGTGCATTGCAGCTGGAGAGTAGCCCCCACTCTCTGCAACTAGAGAAAAGCCCACGCAGCCACAAAGACCCAGCACAGCCAAATAAATAAACAAACAAATATTCTTAAACATTTAAATTAAAACAAAAACAAAGGGGCCCACATCAAAATGAAGCATAAGAAATGAGAGGAGGGGCCCTCACTTAGGCCCCTCCTGTCCTGCAGCACTGCTTGGACTGACAAGTTTCCAGCCTAAGAGGTCAGGAGTCCACCATAAGGGGGGAAATCCCAGTCATGGATGGTACATGGACATAACTGAAGTTCCCACCCAGGAATCTCACTCCACTGAGAGGTCTGGGGCGGCAGGCCCTTTGCACTCCTGGGAACTCTACCCAGATGGACCCAGGAAGGGCCGCAAGGACTCAGCAGGGAACCACAGCAGCTCTATCTCCCATGCCGGGGGGCTGGAAGGGTGCCGAGAACATGGGGGCACCTGGAGAAAAACTGCTCTTCTCCTTGCCTCTCAGGGCTGCTGTCCTACTTCCAAAGGACGTACCCCCGCCCCTCGCTGAGTGTGTGTGTCGTGGACATCACAGTCCAAGACTAAGATAACATTAAAGGCTTTATTCCATGACAATTAGAGTTGCTTGTAATGGTTTCTTGAGCCCAGTCCAATCCTCCATGGTTTTGTGGCCCAGAGGCTGAAGGTACTGTAAGAGGCCCACAGAGAAACAAATTGGGCAGCTGCACTGGTGGGTCCTGAGCTCTTAGTAATTCAAGGGCTCAGTAGACTCAGTGGAGATGAAACAAGTCCTCAGGGTGCTCAGACAAAGCTGCACTTTGGCCAAACACTTTGCGTTATAGGTGGGCCCCAGTTTCCAAGGGTAAAGTATCAATAGATAGACCCAGAAATGTCTGCGTACAAAACCCAAGTTGTTCTTACTACTGAGCCGCTTACTAGATTCATCTCTCAGAGCCTCAGTTTCTCATCTGTAAAATGAGGAGAAAACAAGTCAATGCATTGGAAGCTTTAGCACATAACTGACTCTGAATGAGTATGTGTTCAGTCTTGTTGCGTTGAAGAACTAGAGGGACTTCCCAGCCATGATGTATTCTATACACAGGGCTGTTCTCAAAAACTGTCCTCAGAGAAATGCTTGGCAGAAGGGGAAATTTTTTTTTCTTGAACTTGGACTTGGATGATGTCTACACATAACTAGGCCTGCTGCATCTCCCTGCACCATGTCCTACTTGCCTCCTGCAGGCTCTGCAGAAGGTCCGGAGGATTGTCTACCTGGATGAAGATGACACTTTTTACTACAGGCACCCCCATCAAGTGAGGGGAGAGAAATTCCTACTAGATGGCTAGGATGGAATCATTGTAACATGGAGATTCAAGTGTTAACCTGTGTGAAGAAATGGATTCTTACATTATTGGGGAGTGTGAGTCCTTGAGTTCTAGTTAAGGCAAATCTGCTGTCTGGAGTCAAAGGATCAAAAGCAAAGAAAGTAGATGGAGGGGAGGAGTTTCCCTGCTTTTCAGTTTTTATAACGGGGGTCATAAATGAGGTGGTACAGGCCCCCAGAGAGAGCTTAACCACCAGCGTGGGTTCCTGGCTTGACCCAGGAGCAGTGTCAAATCACAGAGCTAAGCCTGGATCCTTGGGCAGACAGGCACCTATGCCTGGCAAGTCATTACAGGAAGCCCCAAATGTCAGCAAGAAATGATCATTGCTTGCTCCAGATGGAAACTTTCTTCTGCTTACTGGCTGAGAGAAGCTGTAAAAACATCTGACCCCTGCCAGAATGCTACAGGAACTCTCTAGCAGACTTAAAAGATGACAAGAAAAGATTTTAAAAAGAAATGACAGTGTTAGACGGTCAGTCATGTCCGATTCTTTGCAACCCCATGGACTCCTCTGTCCATGGAATTCTCCAGGCAAGAATACTGGAGTGACTTGCCATTCCCTTCTCCAGGGGATCTCCTCAACCCAGGGATCAAACCCAGGTCTCCTGCATTATAGGTGGATTCTTTAGTGTCTCAGCCACCAAGGAATCAGCAAATGTTACTCATTCCAAGAAGCAACAGGTATCTTTCCTCCCCCACCTCTTTCCCTCTGGTGAGAGGCTTCTTGTCGCTGATGAGTCTTAGCTGAGCCCCTATTACTGTGTTCCTTAAAGACCATCAGCCATGTCTGATATCACAGGACCCAGATGTAATTTAAAATACAGCCACAGCAGCCTACAAATAGAACTTTGGTCCAGAAGTGACAGCAAACAAGTGACACCTACTGATATTCCTGTGAAATGGCCTTGGGGGCAGGGAGGGAAGCCGAGCCAGTGGGACAGTGTGAATTTACTCAGGACCATGAAGAGATGGATGGGGATGCAGTGTGGACAGATCTCCAGCTTATCATCACTGCTCACCATTGTCAAGAATTCAAAAATATCCTCTGAAACTCATTTAACCTTCTTTCGAAGCTGGCCCTAAGTAAACGCCAGATTCCTAGAGTCCTGACCACACGACTGACTTCATTTACCTGAAGTAAATCATGAACTCTCATTTTAGAGAAGCAGTTTCTTTCTTTTTTTTTTCTTTGACTGTTCTGGGTCTTAGTTACGACATTTGGAATCTTTTAGCTGGGGCATACAGGATCTAGCTCCCTGACCAGGGACTGAACCTGGGCCCTCTACACTGGGAGCACAGAGCCTTAACCACTGGACCACCAGGGAAGTGCTAAGCAGTTTCTTTTTACTGACATATTTTACCTTTTTTTTTTTTTTTTGTCTAGCATCTCTGCAACCATCTGTATAAACCTCTGTTTTTGCTTATCTCAGGGAAATGCCTTGTGAGTGGGGGTTCAATGGAATGAACCAAGATGGTGCTGTAAAAGCTTTGGGTTCCTGTCTGTTTGCTGGGTCAGAGGCCCAACAAAGCTTCCCCTGTCTTTGATGAGAAGCTGTGTTCAGCCAAACCTGGCTCTTCCAGTTGTAGGAGCAAAGAATCCCCAGATGATTTTTAAGACCCTGAATTCAGGGGCCTATCCCTTAGTTCTTTTTGGAAGCCCACCCAGGTGTTTATCCAGCATGTCCAGTGCTGAGTCTCTGCCCCTGAGGAATTTAGAATGTGGTCATGGAGACCTCACGCACATAGCTGGAACTACGGTGGGCAGCGCAAAATGGCTTATAACAGCCCAGCACTCGACCTAGAGCGCCTGGTGCTGTTTTTTGTTTGTTGTGTGAATCTTTCTAATTGACACCTTCCATAGAATGTGAGATCCTTAAAGAACTGAACTCTATCTTGAGTCAACATACTTTCGTTGAGCAACTGCTCTCTGCCTAGCACTGTGCTGGGCCTGTGGGGTATGAATAACCAGCACTATGAGAAATCTCACTGTCTAGCAGGGAAGATTAATGCACAACTCCTAGGAACTGCAATGCAATAGTCTAGGTACTGGAATGCAGCACAAAGAATAATTAATTGCCTGAGGAAGAGTTCCTTAGAGGCAGGAATATTGACTTTGGTTGAACAGTAAGAAGGCCATTCTTAGCCTCAGTAGAAGGGAACTAGAAAGTAGCATCACTGGTGGAAAGAACAGAACTCACAGGTGGGGAGTACGAAAGAGCATGTCGAGTTTGCAGGAGTTTGCCCTGGTTGGAGTTTAGGAGTGTCTGTTACACTGGGGAAGAGGCGGGAGATGAATTAGTTTGGGTACCACTTTAAGAAAGGCTGAGAACATGATGTTGGAGAGACTAGACTTGATGGGTAATAGCCATCGAAAATTTTTGAGCAGTGATATAGTCGGATGTGGGTCCAAGAGAGATCACTCTGGCCAGCATAAAAGCTGGTTTTGAAAGAAAGAGCTTGAAGCAGCAAGGCTCTTGATGGGTCCACCGTGAACCAACTTCTACCTAAAACTGTACAGTTAGGAGCCAGTGAAGACCTAGAGGTGGAGACGAGGGAACCAGATGGGTGTTCACTGAGAGGCCCATTCAGCACACATTTCTGGAGTGCCCCTTGGGGATAAAATAAGATACAACAGTTTTCAAAGGCAACATCACGATTTTCTGATTGCCAGTTTCATTTTGAAGGTGAAGGGTATGGAAGTATTTGGTACTTAATAGGTACTCAGCTGTGTGTGTGAGAGAGAGAAAGAAAGAGAGAGATGGATGAATAGTGCCCTGGAAAGGGTAGAGGTTTAGGCCAATGTCTATTGAATTCCATTTTAGACAGAATGGGTTAAAGATACTTTCAGAACATCCCCAAGGAGGGCTCTAGTAGGCACCTGAAAATCCAGGTATGTGAACTGGACAATGATGAATGCTGCAGTTATGTACTTGGGAGTTTTTAATGCGTAAGTGATAGTTGAAGTTGTGGACTTCAGGACAATTGCCTGGAGCTGTATAAAACATAAAGAAAAAGTAGACAGAGTCCTAGGGACTACTGACAATGAAAGGGTGGGTGATAAAAAGAAGCCAGGGTTGGGGACTGACTGACTGAGAGAAATGTAGGGGAGGAAGCAGGCGAAGGCAGCATCTCAGAAACCAGATGAAGACATGGCTAGAAAATAAACATAAGCCTGCACATGCAATCAATAGTTAATAGTGGATCTCCTGGAAATGGAAAAGCATAGCCTGTTCCTTGCAAAATAAGTCTGAAGAAGACATGTTTTCCAGAAGTGCACATCCTTTACTCTATGAATATAGATTAGTCTAGCAGAATAACAACTGAGCTTACAGTGTATTGTCACCCTGCTTATTTAACTTCTATGCAGAGTACATCATGAGAAACGCTGGGCTGGATGAAGCACAAGCTGGAATCAAGATTGTCAGAAGAAATATCAATCACCTCAGATATGCAGATGACACCACCCTTATGGCAGAAAGTGAAGAGGAACTAAAAAGCCTCTTGTTGAAAGTGAAAGAGGAGAGTGAAAAAGTTGGCTTAAAGCTCAACATTCAGAAAATGAAGATCATGGCATCCGGTCCCATCACTTCATGGGAAATAGATGGGGAAACAGTGGAAACAGTGTCAGACTTTATTTTGGGGGGCTCCAAAATCACTGCAGATGGTGACTGCAGCCATGAAATGAAAAGACTTGGAAGGAAAGTTACGACCAACCTAGACAGCATATTCAAAAGCAGAGACATTACTTTGCTGACTAAGGTCCGTTTAGTCAAGGCTGTGGTTTTTCCTGTGGTCATGTATGGATGTGAGAGTTGGACTGTGAAGAAACCTGAGTGCCAAAGAATTGATGCTTTTGAACTGAAAGTCCCTTGAACTGCAAGGGGATCCAACCAGTCCATTCTGAAGGAGATAGCCCTGGGATTTCTTTGGAAGAAATGATGCTAAAGCTGAAACTCCAGTACTTTGGCCACCTGATGTGAAGAGTTGACTCATTGGAAAAGACTGATGCTGGGAGGGATTGGGGGCAGGAGGAGAAGGGGACAACAGAGGATGAGAAGGCTGGATGGCATCACTGACTCAATGGATGTGAGTCTGAGTGAACTCAGAGAGTTGGTGATGGACAGGGAGGCCTGGTGTGCTGCGATTCATGGGGTCGCAAAGAGTCGGACACGACTGAGCGACTGAACTGAACTGAGCTCACAGTGTAAACAAGATCATTGTTGTTTTGTGGAGCTCCTCTCCAGGGATAAATGAATTCTCTCAAATTTCTGTTCATCAGTCTAAATTTTACATTCAATTGAGTGTTCAATCAGAGTTTAAAATGATTCTGTGACTGTGAATGCTTAGAAAATTGTGCTTTGGTAAATTGAAAATAATTTTTCTAAAGTAATGGGCTAATTTGAAATTTATGTTCTTTTTCTTGATTTGATTTTTGGAGCCTAAATTGTGAGGCACATGCCACTGACTGTAACAAAGTGTCCTGCTGCACTGGAGATATGGTGGGGGTGGGCTTCTGAAACCATTCATTATTGGGGAGAGGCTGGCACTCAGTAGGGCAAACAGTGGATGCTAGTGAATGAATGGATGATGTCCTGTTGTCCCTCCTAAATATTAATCCACATCTCAAAGGTGTCTGCATTCAACGAAATGAAAAAGAAAACATTTTGAAACTCATAACTGAGTAATTAGAGATTAAAACTACTGCTTGCTCTTTCTCTTTCTTGTGGGGACAGTATTGTGCCCTCTGAAATCCCATTAGAGCCACTGACTCTGTAGAAGCTTCTTGGAGAAAATCTTTTCTAAAGAATGAACGTTAGAACGTGGCCTTTGAATTCCCAGAGACTTGTATTTTTCAGATTATTCAACATCTGGATTTAGTTTATTCTTTCAACAAATATTGATCGTCTCTTCTCTGCTAGGCACTGAGAAAATGTAGTGACTAAAACATTGGAAGATCCCATTTTCCTGGAGTATACATTCTAGCCAGAGGAGAAAGGCAATAACAAATAAGGATGTGATGTGCATCAGTGGTGATGAGGGCTAAGGATACAACTGGAGCAGCGAGAGAGGGCGGGGAGGGTGGCTGCTTTAGGTGCAGTGGGTACGGAAGGACAGGTGGACTGAGACAAGCTCAGTTGCAATCCCCTTACAGCTCACCCCAACCAGCAGAGGGCTGGGGTGAGGACAGAGGTGTGTTTTGTGAATGCAAACATCAACCCAACCACAATCCCTTAGTCTTGAACATTATGATACATAATTTAGATAACAGCTGTCGAAAACCAACTCTTTTATTTTAATGGTAAGACAATTTTTGCAGGTGACTTTAAAATAAAACCACTTCCATTATTCAAAAATCCAGAATGACAGTCAGCTCTTAGAAGGCACTAAAATGACCCACTAGTGCTCCTACTTTTTTTTCCCCCACCATGGAGACTTTTGCTCCCCTGCTGAGACCATGTATTATATCTAGTTTCACATCAAAATGAATTTTTGCTGCTAAGTTTGAAAACTGCCTGAAAATAGCAATTAATATTGGAAAAGCTGACAGAACCTTAAGTGTAGTGGCATGATTGGTACTGCTATAATTATGTGCCTGAGTGTATACATGTCTATGTAAACACAGTATGAAAACACACTTGATGTCCAGGACAGTGGATCAGTGCATTTTCTTGAAGCTAAATGAGGGGAAGAGACAAGGAGAGGAAGCTGGTAGAATCTTTATAGATCTATATATGTAGATGCTCCTAGTCTTTCTTACATCTATATAAACTTGTTTCTGAAATTATTTTCACACTCACTGCCTCATTTGATCCTCACAACTTGCTGGGGGTGGGGGGAGGCAAGGGAGGTTTTATTCTTCCCATTTAACGGATGTGAAAACTCAGTGAGTCAGCTAGGATAACCTGAGTTTCTTATCTGAAAAATGAGGAGACTGGACTCATGTCATCTCCAAGGTGTCTCCTAGTTCAATAGTTCTATGACTTTTTTTTTCCCTGATTTCCCTGAGATGACACTGCTGTCTAATGGTAGAGATCCTCTTTTAAGTCCAAACCCCTTTCTGCCACACATTTCCTCCTTATATTCTTCAAACCCTTTACAGCATGTTTAATCATCTGTAAAATGTAATGTCTACTGCACAAGGTTGTTGAGAAAATTGTTGAGGGGATTAGAGGGAAGGCTTGTGAAGCACCTAGCAAAGTGGCCATTTGTATTATTATTGCCATCACTGTGACTAATAAGAAGGGAGTGTTGTATAGTGGAAAGAGCGTTGGATTGGGAGTCAGGTCAGTTTCTAGTCACTTACTGATGTGTCGTCTTGGACAATGAGCTGACCTTTCTGAGCATCCTGTAGAGGGGAGCTGAAAATCCCTATCTTGATGGGTCATTTGAAGACTAAAGGAGAGGATATACGTAGAGCACCAGTCCCAGTGTCTGCCATGTCCCTGATGCTCAATAGACAGTTGGCAGGTATGAATGATAAACCAACTTTCGAAAGAAACTGGGATATATTTTCATAATTTTCTCAAAACCCGAGGTGGTATTTCATAGAGGTAATGTATAACCTTGAAATTAACAGAGGCATACAGTCATCTTTTAAACAAATAAAAGGAAAAAGAAGATTCTGAAGTTTAGTCATTCTGTGCACATCTCAAAGGGAAAAGAAAAATTCATGTGCAGCCAGTAGTTAGTAAATGTTCATTGTGGAGTTTCAGGTCAGAGGCGCTTCTGAAATCTGGCATATATTTTGATCAAGTCTTCCCATGCTCCCCTCTACAACAATCAGATAGGGTTATACAGTTTACTTAGAAAAGCTTGCTTGCCCTCATTGTACCACTTTCTTTGAAAAGTAACCACTTGAATAACTGTGAGGAACTGCTTTGCCATAATGATGACCCTTATGAGGGATCCAGGAGAGCTGGAAATCAACATCCGATAGTTCTGTCTCTGGCAGTATGGTCACGGAAAAGGCTGGTGGCAGAACTGAAATGGACTGTGGTTAGTCTGCTCTGTGGAGGATTTCCCAGTACTGAATTTCTAGGGCACAATAAACTAACATTTACAGGCATCTGTGGCCACATGCTCTGGAGCTGAGTTGCGGATGTGTTGGCAGCTGCTGAGGAGTTGCAAGGTGGTAGCACTGCCCTGGACCTGTTATTCTAAAATCTAGTTGATGATTTAAACCACTGGACCCAAGAGGTATGTATTGTACAAAAAACCAATGTTGAGTCCCATATTATTTATTACATGCATTGTTTGAAGGTGATAAAACATAGCACTGGACATTTAAATATGACATTTTTCTCTTATTTGATGTATATCTATCCTGGAAATTAGTTTCACTGTGTCTGCCCATCCTTTGTGGATATCTCAAGACAACTGAGTTTTCCACCTGAGAGCTATACACTAAATGCTTTGACCAATGTCTGTTATGTTTGGTTCCCTTCCAGTTTTAAAATGTGTGAATTTCCTTTTTAATGTTCCAGGGGAAAGCAATGGTATTCGCCCCACGCCGAGGGAATACTTTAAACCAGTTTTGCAATCTAGCTGAAAAAGCTGGTTTCTCTGTCCAAAGACATGAAAATTATGATGAACACATTTCAAACTTCCACTCCAAGGTTAGTTTTCTGCTTGTGTTAGATAACACTTTAATCCACATTGCATTTTGAAGAGATCATGGTCTTTTTGGCAGGTAACCTAAATATTTGATTAAAGGACTCCTTAGGTGTGCTGCTTCTGAACAGCTATTTGTATCTGGTTATTTTGTGTGGCAAAGCCATCTTTTATCTTTGCATGTCTAGAAGGATTTTACAGAAACCATTCCTGTTTACTCCTTTCTCTGAAACTAACTAATCTCTTCATTCATAATAGACTGATTTGTAGGATGCAAGGGAGGTGGCACAGAATGAATGATAAACAAGCATTTATATTTTAATGAAAAAACCTTCAGCTGTTAAGTAGGTTAAATGCTTAGCTGCAACTGAAATAAATAGAAGGTAAATGTCTAATTGTATCATGTTAGACTGTAAATCTTTATCTCCACTTGCTTTATGGCTGGGTCAGTTGGCAGTTTGAGACTGTTAAATCTCACAGAATTTCACAGTTGTGGGGTTATATGTCAGATTGAGGCGCTACAAGATTTAGGTCAAAAGCACTTATCTGAGAGTGATTTCTAAGCTTGCTTACATAAAGCAATGTTATCAGCCTTTTTTATTATTTATAGGTATAGAGCAATATAGGACACTGAGAGGACAGCGTTCCACTGAAAACTTTTTAGGAATCTCACGTTTGCTAATACATATCACAGTTACTCGTAAAACATGGATTTCTTCTGTAATTTTATACCTTACAGAAATCTCCCTTCTCTGAGCTAGTCTGACCTTCACAACAGACTTTGACTTGTCAATTTTGCAAGTCATGACCGCAGAAAAGTAAAGGCCTGACCTTATTTTTCTCCCGGGAAAATGTGTATAGCATTCTTTATTACCCAGGACTATGATATAATGTAGAAGTGTGCTGACTTTTGAAAAATTATATGCAAAGTGAATCTGATCTTCTAAGCAGTATAAAGGAAATCTTCACTTTCTGGAAATGGGTGCATTTCTTTGGGTCTCCAGGGCTCCATTTAAGCTCCTGTTGGTTTGTGAACTGAAAGGGTTAAATCACTTCCTCTCACTGGTGGAATCAGGCCCTCTGCTTAAAATCAGAAAATAAAAACTAAGTGGCATGTTATGCAAATCTTACCTACCTCTAGAATGATGTTCTCCTTTTTTCAACTCCTCTCCAGAACAAAAGGAATGGCTTTGAAGGCTTTTACCTGGTCCAGGAAGTGTCTCTTCTGGCCCCCTGG
>SJYX01005707.1:91957-106927 GCA_006410675.1 Oreotragus oreotragus
ACAAAAACAGAAACCTGTAATGGGTATGATACGCAGCAAGCTGTTGGCTCCCTGAGATTTTTAACCCCCCAAGACTTGGGCCCCCGCCACCTGTGAGACATTCCATGTGTGGGTTCTGGGGCCCACCTGTCCTCACCCACGGGACTCTCCAGCCATCCTAGACTCCTCTCTTTTCTATCTGCTTGTTGCTCTTTTGGCACCAAACCTATGTCTTTAAATATATATAAGCAGCCTATATGAGATTTGAATGGGACTTGTAAGCCACCCAAATATTTTTCCCTCTCAGATTGAGCATTTCTGTTGGTGATTCATATCCCACCCCACCCCACCCCACCCCCCTTTAGAAAATATCCTGGTCTTTGTTGTATTTTTAGTGATGGTCGTTTTTCATCTGCCAAACCAGCAAACGTGATGATTCTTTCCTGGTTAAAATAAATAAATAAATAAAACAAATCTCTCAGATCACCCTCAGATTAATTGTATTAAATCTGCCATCTTTCTCTCCCCCCCCCCCCCTTTTTTTTAATGGCTGTCTCTCTCACCCATTCTCTTTTTCCTTTTAAACAGGATGTTTTTTTTCCCTATAGATGTATAAGAAATGACTACATCAGCCCAAAGCCTCATAGACTGACCGTTTGTCCTCTGGACACAATAGCGTGGCCAGCCCTCTGCTCCTCCTCTCCAATTATGTGTGATTAGTCTCAATGTGTTGTGTCAAGAAGGAGGAGTGTGCTGAGTGCTTATTATCTGTTTAGGTACAAGAAGAGCACATTTAGGCTCCGACTATGAATGAAAAGTGAGCCTTTATCAGGGCTCAAATCTACTGCCATTCTCCAGGCCTCGTTCAAAACAGGTCCTTCCCAGGGAAATTTTTGAATAAATGGTTGCTAAAACAAGGTGGCAACCAGGGTGAGCTTTTAAAAACTCAATCACACAGTTATCCGATTGAAAGTAAGTATATATGGTTCTATGCGGTGATGCAAGTAGATGGTAAACATTTAGTAGGTGCTACCTAGGATTGAGAGAGAATGACTTTTCTGCAGGGAACGCAACTTCTCCTTGCCTGGTGCATCCCCACGATGCTCTAATGCCTTTTGTGGAAATTCAGATGTTTATCTGTAAGGAATCATCTGTACCCGCTTTGACAGTAATGTCAGTAGTAGGCTAGCCATATAGGGATACTGTAGTAGAGGCAAAGCATGTATTTAGCACGATACAATTAAAGTGAGAGGTGAGACACGGTGGGGGAGGGGGATAGAGCCCTTTTGCATGTTAAACAAACTTAGCTGTCATAAAAACAGCGACTCTCAAATGTCTTCTCTGCTCACTTCTATCATCAAACAAATTTTTCACCATCAGTTTGCATGTCCTTGTATTCACCACTTTTTCTGCTCCATTAGAGCACCTAGATGGATCTCGGAAGGCATAGGTCAAGTCGCAGTTAGATCATACATTTCTTTCTCACAAAAACTTGAATTGCAATGCCAAGTGATGGGCTAACATCACAATAACAGCAATTTATTCCTCTTTGGATAAAACAGCAGTCTATTCTCAGTGCTAGATAAAGACCAGGGCAATGCAAACCAGCCATTTAGCTGAGTAGTTCAGCTAGTGGCAGCTCTCCTTTGGCGACTGTATAGGTTGCACACTGGCTTCACATTTTCTTGTTTAAAAATTAGAATTTGGAATGTTTTAAAAGGCAACACAGGTAGTTTATAGCAGTGAAAATACAGAGAAATGATTTCTTCTGAAAAACCTGCAACTAAATTTGCCAGACAAAGGAAACTGATCCCTGCAATAGCATCTAAGATGGTCTATTCTTTTTTTTTCTCTCATAAAATATAGAACAGCAGAACTATGAAACTATTTCCATTTTTTTCTCATGAAAACACATGAATTGGCAAGAATTCAACTTACATTTGTGTGTTGTGGGTGTAGAAATCCAGTGTTTATTTCACTGGAAGAAATTGTATTTTAAAAAGTGAACTAGTAGTGTATTTTTTTTTTCTTAATATCTGAGAATGGTAGGATACAGTTACCCAAGCTTGAGACAAGGTATAAGAATTGAGCTATTGCTACCCAAAGATATCGAGTAAAGAAATACACACATTATGTGATTAAAACTTAGAGAATCTTTTGTAAAACGTTAAGGGTTTCATAGATTGTCTTTTAATGGGACCCTCACTTGAAGATATTACTAGTCCAGGCTCTTTGGAAGTTTGTAAGAAACTAACATTGTGTAATATTGACTAGTTTAAAAGTATTCTTACTTTCTCAGATTTTGGTGAAAAGCCAGTATTGAGAGGGAGAAAAGATATAGCTACTTTACACAGTTCATCCATTTACATTTCTTTAAAACTTTATGATTAAGAATTATTTCTCTGCATCAGTACTGGGTTGCATAATTGCAATTGAAATACCACATTCCGTAATTGTCTGTGTAATTGTGCATGTGTTTGTTTGAAAACAAAGCCTGTCTTTGCAATTTTAAGAATTATTATGATATTCCTGCTCCCAGTGTACCTATATCTTCTGAGAAAATGCACTAATCTCCTTTGTCATACTAAGTAGATTTGGTTAGATGTAAGAATGTTTCTAATATCGCCCGTGGTCAGTTCTAAAGCAGTGATATGAACAGCCACATACAAGTTGGTTATAAGAAATTTATTTTATTTTATAGCAAGACATATGCTGTGAATTGGGATAAAAGTGCTAGAAAAGACTGCCTAAGAGGCTGATGCTATTTTGTATAAATTGTGTATTTTGTTGGCTTTTTGACTGAACATGAAAATGTAACTTCCATTAGGGAAGGGTAATTTAGGTGCTCAGTATTCAGCAGAAAACTTGTCGGGCCATAAAAGCTTTTCTGGCTGGTTCCTCGGGTGTTTTCAGAGAAGAGCTGCCCACCCCTTGCTGATTTTCCCTTTGGCTTCAGTATGGGCTGAATTTACCACTGCATACCTGTTGAATTAATTTGGGGGATCCAGCAGTTAACTGAGTGAATGGAAGGATTAGTGGCCCTCTGGAGCCCTATTTCAACAGCCAGGTGTCTTTCCTAAACTAGTTAACTGCTTTTGACAGTTGGAGAACCTGGTTTTAATACCACAGGTAGGAGATTGTTTCGGTCGTGGTGATGGGGACGGGGTTGGGGGTGCGTTCCTTCTCTCCATCTACAAATGTGGGGCATGCCTTCTCCTAAGGGTTAGATTTCTTCTTCTTCTTCATTTTTAATAGGAGTGGACTGTCCCCTTGCCTCAACTCAGCTTCCATGGGGTCTTTGTGCTTAAGCAGCCTTTGACTTGTTTCCAGTCTATGCCAAGCAATTGGGTGGCATTGTCCAGCGGGACCCGTTCATTGGGCTTGGGGAGGGGGCGGGATACTCACACAGGAGACGGAGTCATGTGTATGTAGACACACCAAACATATACACACACCCACAGGGAAGACAGAGCTGTTTAGACCCTCGATCTGGGCTCCAGATTCCAGATACACTCCCTACCCCAGATCAAAAATCTCCTGAGTCCAGACTGTTCAAAATATGTAACTGGACAGAGTGTAGCCCAAAGAGGAAAAATTGATTTGAAAGTCAGATTGGGTCTCCTTAGAGACTGAATTTGGAAGGAGGGCAAATATGTTTTTCCTGAATGGACTATTTCCAAGTTAAGAAGGGGCCCACTGGTGTTTAACAAACCGTTACGCCTGAAATGCCACGTTTAAGTCTCAGATTTCGTTTTACCCAGAGACCTTACTGCCCAGGCTGTGACTAAATGCTCCCTGTGTTCTCTGCCCTGGAAGTCTGTTCATTTCGAGTCTATATTTTGCCTTTTTTGTCCCCCTGACTTTTCAATTAATACATTTTTTAATAGATAAAACAGATCATACTGTGACTTTTAAAATGTCAACAAGCTTGTAAACAGAAATGTAATAAAATGGCTAATAGGAGATTCAATAGTTAATAGAGGGCCTGAAGTGTGAGCAAATACAGTAGCTGTATATTGGAAACTGTGCAAGTGAAGATGGCTTTAGTATTGCAAACTGAGGAAGAAAATTGTTTTTAATTAGCACCTTCATAAGAACTGCTGATTAATACTGTTTTGTTTGGTGAAAAGCTTTCAGCTGAGTAATTTGTACAGCCATTACAACAGTTTTGTTAGAGCGGGACTCCTGTTGTTAAACACAAACAGCAGATGATAATGGTGGAAGATGAGTTTGTCATGTAACAATTTACCTTATTGAAAAAAGCTTTATATTAAACCCAATACAGTAGGTACCAGCAGAAATCACATATTTTAAATCCTTCCAAAATTGCAGTGTGCCATGCCTGTATTTTTTTTCAGGGACTAGAAGCAGATTTTATATCATTTATAAAATTATATACACAATTTAAAGATGGTGTAGTATGGACAGACCACTTTCTCAGCAGCAGTTTACATCAGAACGGTAAAGTGGCCGGGTATTCAGACACTTTCTAACTACACAAAGCAGGTTGGAAAATGGAATCCTAATTAAATAATGTTACTCAGATGTAAATGTGCATTGGGACAGGATGTAGGGAAATAAGAATTAGTGTTTCTGCGCTAGGTGGGTTTATCACACGTATAATCTTTTTTTTTTTTTTAAACTCTTTCTGGAGGAAAGTTTAATTAACCTTTTCTTTTTTTCTTCCTGGAGGTGTTTTTAAGCAGTCAGGGAAAGAAGTGCCCATTGAGACCTAACCAGGGAATAAGAGGCTGGTTTCAGTGGACTCTATCAGACGGATAGTGTCCTAGCCAGAAACATGGGAACTTTTTTTTTAAAATAAAATGCAATGGCAAAACATATTTGCATTAAAATATTACACTAACCCAGGCTGGTAAGAACTGTAAATTATTGGAGTGGTGTAATAGAGCATGAGTTCTTTTTTTTTTTTTTTTTTAAGACAGGCCTTTGGGGTAATAACAAGGGTTGAGGCTCACGACAGTGCCAAATAAGCTTTAGACAGCATAATAGTCTGCAAAGAAAGCCACAGAGCACTAATGTGAAGGAAGAGCTGTCCACCACATGCAGCAAAAATCACCAAAGGTCATTTTATGGTAGCAATTGTGACATAAAATTGGTGGTCATGCTACATGTCTAATACTCAGCACAGCTTTATAAATGATGGGCCCCTAGCGATGGCTGTCATTAAGTGCTTTCATCATAATAAACTTTAAACTGTTGGCTTTATGAATCGCCAGCTAGCTTCAGCTGTTCGTTGGACGGAGCTTGCAGTGCCTTAAGTGTGGCAAGATCTATTAGGAATTGCAACCATGTTTCAAGCGTACTTGGCTTCCCCACTCCTGGGGTGATTGCTGCCTATTAAACGGCGTCTGGGAAGATTTTCCTCCGGCAATCTCTGATCAAGAGCTTTTTTGGGCTTTGACCTGCATTTCCTTCAAGACTTTCTCTGAGGAGTTTTCTAAGAGCAAAACTCCAGAGGATTTATAGCCACTTCTGATTAATACCTTTCCAGTTTTTTCTAGCAACGTTCCCACTGTTGCATAGAGAAAAGCTTTCATTGTTCCTGAGGTGCTTATTTGTGACCTTTTCTCTGCTTCCTGATTCCCTCTAACCGTGTTCTCTCAGCGAAATCCTCGGGGTGGAACCAAGACAGCCGGTGAAGTTGTTACAGCTGGAGAGACGGAGGAGGAAAGAGAGGGAGGCTTTGATATTTTTAAAGAATTACATGCAGAGCAGCCCGGCCCCGCCCATTTAAATACCCGCCGTGACGTCACGGGCCGCCCGCCGGACCCGAGGCATCCCTAATGAGCCCTCGGTGTAAACCGAGCCGACACGTAAAGATTTCATGATTCGAATTACACTTTCATTAACCTTTAGCTTAGGAAGTCTTTTAGCTTCCATAAATCTTACAGTGGCTTACAGTCTGTCCTACTGATGTGAATAATAGATGTTTAGGGAAATCGCTCTTTAAAAACCCAGGGTATTTAATTTACAAGGGCTAAATACATATTTCAGAATCACTCGGCAAGAACTTTAATTACTTCTTGTTGCTTTTTGTAACTTGGAGGTCGCCCCCGCCCATCCCCCATCCCCGCTCCAGTTCTCTTCTGCTTGACTCAGATGTTTTTGAGATGGTGAAAGCTTTCAATGTCTAAGTCTCTGCCTTAATACTCTTATTAGTCTTTTAAGCTAAGTAATGTCCTCAAAGATAGTTCCGGGGATGTCTCAGGTGTGGACCATTACACAATTAAATTAGCGAACCTGAGGGATTGGATTAGGACTCAGCGGGGGACACCTGGGGATGCCAGGGCCCAGCCGAGTTTCCAACTAGCAGGGTTCTGGCCATGAATAGATAGTGAGGGTCAGCCGGCTAGGAAGACTCAGTCACAAACTTGTCTTACCAGATAAAGTGTTGCAGATTAAACTATTTTACCCCCCTGGGAGCAGGTCTCTGTGGCCGCGGGAGTGTATAGGAAAACCATCAGCCGAGGTGTCAAGTGGAAGGGAAAACAGAAGTTGAAGGATTCGTGGTTTTCACACACAAAGGCATCCTCCCATCCTCCTGGCCGGCCAGCAAAGGATGGACAAGTGTACCTGGAGGCTACTGCCCAGGTGCGAGGGGCGGGGCGGGGCAGGCTGCAGAATGCTCCAGAACAAAGACCCCTCCAGGGGCCTCCTCGGAGGTCACCTGCTGCCTCCAGGGCAGATTAAGGAGGACTGGAGAGGGCTCTTGGAGGAAAAGATGCTATTCTTTGGGAAATCAATTCGTCCCACCCGTAATAGGGCGTTTTGCCCTCCCTCTTTGGGAGTTCCAGGCAATGGGCTTCCAGGTCTCTCCACAAGGGCTCTGGAAGAGGCGGCCCCTTTGCCAGCCCCAGTTCCTTCAAACAGCTCATGCCCCACAAGAATCTCTTCTGCTCTCTGCCACGTTTCACTTCCCTTTTCTCCCTCTTTCGGGCTCTCCCGCCCCTCTCTATACCCAAGCTCCTTTCATAATGAGGCTGGAAGTGGAACTTTCCCTCACTCCCTTACTTTGAGATTTCTTTTTTTCCCAGTGACCTGGGCTGCACTTTACCCCCACTCCCTGCCTGCCAATCTCCTCAGGGTTAGGGCCTTTCTCTTTCCATTCTTTCAGGTTCCCCCTCTTTGAGAGCTCCAGGAGGCCAGGCCTTCCAGAATCTGATCTCCTTCCAACACTGCAGCCCCCCTGAGGAGGAAGGAAGAAGCCTCCTCCGAATGAATGGCCGGTAAGGAGGTTTTTAATTTGTCTGGAGCTCCAAGCAAAAAGCCTCTGAGCAGCGGCCCTCCCTCACCTTGTTTGGAAGCCCCCGGGCCTTCCTGGTGGCCACTGTCACCTTTCCATCCCAGGCCAGGCCAGGTCCTCGGGCAGAAGGGGCGGAGGAGTCTGAACACACTGGTTTGTCCTGTGAGGTTCGCCTCTGCGATTCAGAAGGGCTTTGTCACTTCACATTCTATTTTGTGATTGTTTGCTGGCTACCGATGTGAGAAATTTGGAACCTGGGCAGAGTCCGAAAGTGAGCTCAGCCCACGGCGATCGTGATTTGCAGTCAGCCTTCTGAGGGCCAAGCTCTCCTTGAGCTTGGGGGAAATGTCACCGTGCTGTCGCTGACACAGTCCATTTAAAGACAGTCCATTTAAAAGCTTTGCCCACCTGACCTGTGGTTTCACCTCCAGGTGCATTAGCCTTCATTTCCTTTACAGGCTTTATTTTTAGGAGCAGAGGCCACAGCCCTGACCGGCCTATGTTTTGGGTGGAAGGCTGAGGCTCGCTCTCTCTCTCTATTCTTGGCCAAACCGTTTATATAAGCAGCATCTCAGGATGCCAGGAGACAGCAGAATGAAGCAGCTCATAGCACCCAAGTAACCCCATGCCTTTCCTGTCTGCCCCGCTATTCCTACTCAGCCCGCTTCAGGTTGTAGGAGACCACCAAGCTGAGTGACACAGGTGTAAGGGGCTCCAACTTGCCTTCCTCCTTGCTGGCAGTGTTTTGGCGACACCTCACAGTCAGGTTACTTCTAAGCCCTACTTCTGTTACCTAGTACAAGATCCTGTGTACCCTGCACAGTGTGGTCAAACAATACTGAAACAAAGTTTGGAGCAGAGAAAGTGTTATTGAAGGGCCACACAAAGATAATAAATGAGCCCCCAAACCCAAACTCCCCCAAACATTTCAACAAAGCATTTTTAAAGGCAAAGTGAGAGAGAGGGGTGGTTGGTTGTTGCAGACTTCTTGATGTAGGAATGCTTTGTTCTTGCAGCTGTCACCATATTCCTGTGAACCTCCATCAAGATAAATATTCTCTTTTCTGCAACTATTTATCTCTATATGAATAGAAAAGTGTTATACCCTCAAAGGTCAGAGAGCCTTGAGAATGGGCTAGCCAGTATATTTCAGGCTAAAGGCAACAGTCTTAAAGCAAAAGCAATAGAATACAAAGGTTAAAGAGACCGATCTAATATGGGGTCAGATTTGTTCTTCCCTATTACATGTATGGATGTGTTCCCTATTACATTATGGATGTGTGGATGTGTTCCCTATTACATGTATGGATGTGTGGATGTGAGAGTTGGACTGTGAAGAAGGCTTAGTGCCGAAGAATTGATGCTTTTGAACTGTGGTGTTGGAGAAGACTCTTGAGAGTCCCTTGGACTGCAAGGAGATCCAACCAGTCCATTCTAAAGGAGATCAGTCCTGGGATTTCTTTGGAAGGAATGATGCTAAAGCTGAAACTCCAGTACTTTGGCCACCTCATGCGAAGAGCTGACTCATTGGAAAAGACTCTGATGCTGGGAGGGATTGGGGGTAGGAGGAGAAAGGGACGACCGAGGATGAGATGGCTGGATGGCATCATGGACTCGATGGACATGAGTCTGAGTGAACTCTGGAATTGATGATGGAAAGGGAGGCCTGGCGTGATGCAATTCATTGGGTCGCAAAGAGTCGGACACGATTGAGTGACCGAACCGAACTCAACTGAAATGCAGAAGAAAAAAAAAAACCCAAAATTTTAATTGCTGCTTCTGATACATTTGACTTTCTTTTTAACTCTGTTTTGTTCCACTTTAAAAAAAAAAAAAAAAAAGACAAAACTGGTAGAGAGTAGCTAAATTGAATTTGAGGCTCCCAGCAGTTAGAAAAACTGCTTTATGTTACTGCTCGCATGATTTTATAAATACAGATTTTTCTGTACACTCTCTTTGAGACCTTTTTGTAAGTCTCTCGTCTAAAGGAATAGTGGCTTTCAAATCTAATTTTGACCATGACTCACCAAAAGAAATAGATTTTACATCTGTGACCCAGCACACACATGTAAACAAACGTATATAACATGAACAAAAGTTTAATGAAACATAGTGCATCGCAGGTAGTAAGGGTAAGCACTATTTACTGTTCTGTTCTGTTTTACTTTATTGAAAAACAACAACAATAACAACAAAAAACTGATTTGAGACCTACTGATTTCTTGACCCAGTGGCCTGAGATGGAAAATTAAACCTTTAGTCTGCCATACTATGGCGTTTACACTGCTCTCCAGTATTTACTTTTTATTAATACTATTCTGTTTATTCCTTCAATTTGCTTTGCCAATTTCTGTCTCTCTATTTGCTATTTATTCATCCTGGAGTGCCCTCTCTCTTCCTTGATTGTGTGATGAACTTCATTCATTTTTCTGAACATAGCTGAGGTGTTACTGAAGGGCGTGCAGAATGACAGAAATTTTCTTTTCAAGGAATGACAGTGATCTCATCACACAAACTTGGCAAGAAGTGTTTTCTTAGAAAAGTAAAACACAGTATATCAGTTGAATTAACATGTGATTAATTAAAGATGCTTTCTGTTTAGGAAGACATGACAGTTACCAGTTGGTGGTATTGACATGTTTAAAGTGGAAGTTGTAGCAGGTGATGTAGTCATAATGGACCCTTAGGAAATAGAGATTTATTAAGGGTGATTGTGTCAGTGATCATCTAAATTCAGAGAAATAAGGAGCCCAGGGATGGAACCTCTTTGTTTCTGGTGCACTTATTTTTCTATTTATAGACATCCACATGTTGTATATTATTTTTACTAACCTCTGAGTTACCTGCAGAGTTGATGTCACTTTCCTCCTAATACTCATATATCCTAAGAATAAAGGCAGTAGCTCACATCATACTCATATATCCTCAATTATTCCTGTGTCCATTATATCTATTTAATTCTTTTTAATTTTTATATCTCTTTAGTTTCCTTTAATCTAGAACTGTTCTCCCAACTTTTCTTCTATGATACTGACCTTTTTTAAGAGTCTTGGACAGCTGTTTTGCAGAACATATCTCAATTTATATTTGTCTGATTGTTTCCTCATAATTATATTCAGGTTAAACATTATTGGGCTTCCCTGGTGGCGCAGAGGTTAAAGTGTCTGCCTGCAATGTGGGAGACCTGAGTTCGATCCTGGGTTGGGAAGATCCCCTGGAGAAGGAAATGGCAACCCACTCCAGTATTCCTGCCTGGAGAATCCCATGGACGAAGGAGCTTAGTGGGTACAGTCCACAGGTTGCAGAGTCGGACACGACTTCACTTTCACTTTCACTTAAACATTCTTGGCAGGAATGATGTCAGTTGTCTTATTGATGACATATATAAGTTCAAACTTGGTTTAGGTAGATTCACCATATTTTGCTATTAAAGGTAATTAATAATGCATACCCATGGGTTTTTAATCATCATTGATGATTTTTACCTGAATCAGTTACTACTATATTGTACTGTAAAATGGTGATTAGTGTTTTTTTCTATTTATCATTGCTTTGAAACTTATTAGCATTCTTTGGTACACAATCTTGTGATTATAATTTGGCTTCCCATTTAACTGGCTTGCTAGGGGGATTAAGCTGGGAAGAGATGTATGAAGGCATTTATTTTGTTAATAGAAAACTGGTTTTGGTTTCTTAGTCATTTGTGAGGTTTGTAAGGATGGATCAACAACCTGGAATGCAGGCCACTCTTAAAACTTGACTGATTTGAATGTGAGTAGCAGATCCTGGGGAATCACTTTGGGTATTGCTGCTCTGTAAAGTCTCTTGGCAGCCAGCAAGTTAATTCTGTCTAGCACCTTACCCCTTTGTTTCACTGTTTTAACAGTGATCCTTTCAAGATAATAAGGGCTGCTGCTGCTGCTGCGATTCATGGGGTTGCAAAGAGTCAGACACGACTGAGCGACTGAACTGAACTGATTACATTTTCAGGCTCCCTCCCCCATACTGAAGGGATTTATCTGACTCTGCCCTTATGGTTGAAAAATAAATGGCAGCAATATTTGGCAGCTCCTCCCCATCAAGAAATGGAATCTGTTTCTCCACCCCTTGGTTCTGAACTTTTGTTGGCTTACTTTAGCCAATGAAATGTTCATAAACATGAGTATAGCAGAGGTTTGAAAATCACTTGCACATTGGGATTTTCTCTTGGAACCCAAATACTATGTGAAAAAAGTCCAAGCTATCCTGCTATTCACTGAAGACATGTGACCCACTCACCCCCATCATTCGAGCCATGTGAGCAAAGGCATCCAGGACCAAACAGTCCCTGGCCAACTCAGTTGCTCATTATTGATGCAAGCAAGCCTGGTGAGACCAACCTGAATGGCTCACAGACTCATGAGCTAATAAAGGATAGTTTTAAGTAAATAAGTAAGTTTAGGAGCAGTTTGTTACACAGCAGTAGACAGCTGATACAACCTTGATCTTTTCTCTCTGATGTACTTTTTTGCATCCCTTAAGCATATCTTGAGGTATTAAAACTTTTGAGATAATGCTTTGCCTAAAACATGTTGAGTTACATAGTGACTAATACTGTAAAAAGACAAAAATAGGATTCAGGTCCCACAGGCCTCGCTCACCCTTCAGAAAAAATCAGCCTTGGCAAAGGCAAATCCCTCACAGGCTCCTGGGAGAGAACACAAGAGAAAATCGGCTGCAGGAAGAAGTACAGTGGATTCAGAATAACTAGGTTCTAGCCTGGGCTTCCCCAGTAACAAACTGGTGATTTTAGGCAAACTACTTGATTTCTCTGGACACGTTTTTTCCTGTTTTAACTAGATAATTTCCCATTTCATGCTAAATTCTAAAGTAGTCAAGATAAAAACATTCCATCATCAATCAGGGTCAGAGATTTTGATTGCCTCAGAGAATAAGAATTCTCTGATACTACCAGGAAAGAGTTGTCCCACATTAGCTTGTCCCTAGAGAATAGTAGTTCTCAGGAGACTTTCTTTTGTGAGTTCTAGAGTGACCCAGCTGTTTCACCTTGCTCTGCCCCAGGCTGCTTGTGGTGGGAGTGCTGCCTCAGTCACCAGTGTAGCGAGAAGAGGAACAGGGGGGGTCTGAGTACCTCCATGTTTATTCACTTATAAATATTTTTGTGTGCCATCACCCTTTTAGCTGCTGGGGATCTAACTGAAAAAGAAAGACCCCCATGACATGCTGGGGCCTAGTCGGAAAGACAAAACGGCTCTCCACGTGAGTGACTTGCATTGTAAATAATAAATGTGCCAGTGCAATTATAAATTATAGCAAGTTCAGTGGAAAACAAATAGGGTGCTATTGGTAGAGAGTAATAGCCTACCTCAGACAGGGTGGTGGGAAAAAGCCTCGCTGAGGGGTCTCGGTTGAGAAAAGGAGGCATCACACAAAGAGAAGACAGGGGTCAAAGAGGATTAGGAGGCCTGAAGCTCGGGATACCGAAATTCCACCAAAGACCGCCTTCTGAACTCCAGGCAGGGTCGTTGTCGAATCAGGCTCCTCTGGGAAAAGTGATGTTCTGGTCCTGGGTGTGGAAGATCTGAGGTGAGGCCTGAAAGGAGGAAGGGATGTAGAGCAGGTGGTAGAGAGAGGACACAGGGAACCTAGAGGAGGAAAAGGGGCCCAAGACGGGAGGAAAGAGCGGGAAGGAAATGGGGGAATCCAAGTGTCGGAAGCCACTCGTCAGCTTCACAAGGTTACCTGAGCCAGGAGGGTCATCCTGACTCAGCAGTGCACGCGCCTGACGCGTGTCCACCTTGTGCAGGGGAGCTGGAGCACGAGGCAGGGGGGTCTCCGCCCACATGGTGCTTATCAACTCAGAAGGGAGACAGAGCCTGTCCTTGAGTGCGGCAGATCCACGGAGGACTGGCTAAGGATTGTTAGAGATCAACAGAAGGAGTAAGTGCCTTTTGAAAGAGAAGGCAGGGTTTATATTAGGCCACAGCGGTCCTGGCAGGAGGAGGAAAGGCCCTACCAGGGGCGTGAAGCTCATGAAGATTTCAGGAAATGTAGACTTGCAGGAAATGCAGGAACGTGAGTTAAACGAGGTAGAGTCACTGGTTCACTCGTCCTAACGGGTGCCAGGCACTCAGGGGAGCGTCGTGAACTAGAGCGACAAATTCTGTGATCCTATGAAGCGGCATTTAGTGGAGGGGGAGAGGCAAACTACACGTGCACAAACCCGACCGGTTCAAATCAGGAGAGATGTGGTGAAGACGGCAAAATACGCTGATATTTTAGAAAGTGGCTGGGCCGTTTTTAGCTATACGGTCAAGGAAGTTCTCTTGAAGGAAGCACCGCTTGAGTTGTAATGAAAAAGCCTTTGGAGGCTGAAAGAGCAGTGAAAGCAGAGGTAATAGCAAGTGCAGCGGCCCCGAGGCAGGGGCAGCTGGGCAGAGTGCAGGTGCGTGGGGCGTGTCGGTGCGCAGAGAATGGCGCGCGGCGGGTACAGGACCTTGCAGGCCCGGGGAGGAAGCCGGGACCACCAGAGAAGTGACATGGTCTTGGCCTCTGTTTAGAAGCTCACTCCGGCTGCTATGAGGAGACTGGGGGATTCCGGAAAGGAAGCTGGAAGATGTAATGGACAGGAGGTAGACAGGTGAAGGGAGCACACGGAGACAGCTGAGGGCTGGACAGTGAGGAAGGAGCATCTGTTCAGCCTAGAGGGCTGGACTTTATGCAGGAGAAGCGGGGGCATCAGGACTGCTGGCCTGATGTGGCCTTTCCAAGGACCTGGCGTGAAAGCATTCCTATCTGGTGGACGCAGTCATGGAAGCAGAGTCCCAGGTCTGTCTCTGTAGCGCGTGCCGCGTGCAGGACCTCACTGAGGGCTCTGACACCGGAGCCTGGCCCTACTGATGGGCCCTGGCAGCCCCAGGGCCAGTGCATTGACCCACGAGAGCAGGGGTAGTGCCTCATTCACGAGGCAGCCTAACACCTGGCACATAGTGGGTGGGAAAAGCGAGGCTAGAGAAAGGAGGCTGGGCATGAGCCAGCCCGGGACATCTCTCTGGCCCCATCTCAACCTTCTTTTCTGGGCTGCACTCAGGAATTGGCAGAAATATCACAAACCTCCCAAAAAATACCTCTAAAAGTTGTCCTCAGAGATCACATTTTCTATTAATACAATCGTGGGACTAAAGGACAGAAAGCCCCTAATGAGGACCGGATGGACCCAAAGGGAACCGGTAGAAGCAACTTAAGTGCTTACCGTGCCCCAGGCCTTTTGTTAAGGGCTTTCTGTACATCATCTCATTTTATCTTCACAACAATCCTCTGACATTGTTACTGTTGTCACCCCTCTTGTTACAAAGGAGGAAAGTGAGACTCAGAGAGGTGAAGTTACAGAGAGGCGCACTGGCCACCACGCTGCCTGGGACTCCCCCTGCCTGGATAAAGGCACCCCAAGAAAGACTGGTTGATTGAACGCACAGGAGAAGGGTGGCCTCACCAGTGTGTGGCTGCTAAAGACTGTAGAGTTGTGGAAGCCAAGCAGCAGCTGAAAGCTGAGTCTGAGCAAGGGGCTCTGAGCTCTGGGACCCTTGTGTTTGACCAGATGCCAGGCAGTCCACTCCTCAGTGTGGACACATCCAGGCCCCGCTCCAGAGAGACTGGGGGTCAGCCGCCCATCAAAAGCTGTGTGCCAGACCATGTGTGTGGTGCACCCCCCCCCCTCCCGCCCCCGC
>SJYX01005707.1:107137-150116 GCA_006410675.1 Oreotragus oreotragus
GGATTTTAGGCTCTGGCTGCCCAGGATCCCAAGAGGTAGAAATGGCTGGGTGGTCCTGGTGGCCAGTCTCTACAATCACTTTAAATGCCTCCTTTGCCTTGAGACTGAATTACTAACCCCCAGGATGCATGTAGGGAATTTGGTTAGATGGTGTCCAGCACTGTGGCCCTGACAGATACTCCAGCTCAACTGGGCTGAGGTTAAGCTCAAGGGCCACCAGGTCAGCAAAGGCCAGGTAAATCTTTCTCTGGGTTCTCTTTGCTTCCCCATTGGCAAGGCAGAAAGTGAGCTCTTGACAGGTCAAGTGTGCCGGGGTGAGAATTCATCCCCTCCCACTGTGATCAAGCTGCTTCTGATCATCCCCACCAGAGGCAAAGAAGATGAAAATGAAGGAAAACTGAAGAGAGGAGGAAAGGCCAGCACGTAACCTGGTTGGCATTGATGACCATCTCTGGGAGGACAAAAAAAGATGGGTGGTCCTCCCCAGGAAGCCAGAGGTGAAAAGGAGACCAAGAGTTAGCTGACGTGCTGTGAGTAGGGACAAGAAAATTGTATAGATGATCCACAGAGAAATTATTCTGGGATAATTCTGACTCTCAGCACAAAGGAGCCCACACACAACTCGTCTCTTGGGTGCCTGTTGCCTCGCTGCCTGGTTGCCAGGTAGAGGAGGAGGGTGGAGAAAATTCCTTTTCCACACAGTGCTTTTGAGCGTCACTGCAGCCATTAAAAAAAAAAAGAATTGAGCCTAGTTAAACATCTATCTCTATCTTAAGAGAATCCCGGAAGAAGAAACGAGGAGGAAGAAAAGGAGGCACTTGGGCAGGGTTCGAGGCAGACCTGAGGATCTCTGGTCTCAGCTGTGGATCCTGAGCACTTGGGGTGGGGAGGGTGATCATCCTGTTACTTGCAAGGCTCAGGACAGACAGATTTTCGCTTGCTTGCTCACTTCAGTCATGTCCAACTCTTTGCAACGCTGTGGACTCTAGCCCGCCAGGCTCCTCTGTCCATGGGATTCTCCAGGCAAGAATACTGGAGTGGGTTGCCGTGCCCTCCGACAGGGGATCTTCCTGACCCAGGGATTGAACCCAAGTCTTCTGTGCTGGCAGATGGGTTCTCTGCCACTAGTGCCAAGATTTTATCTAGGAAGATTTTATGTGGTTGCTAATCTGATTAGATGGTTGGATGGCATCACTGACTCCATGGACATGAACTTGGGCAAACACTAGGAGATAGGGATAGGGAGGCCTGGCGTGCTGCAGTCCATGAAGTTGGCAAAGAGTCAGACACAACTTAGTGACTGAACAAAAATCTGATCAGCATTCACTTCTGGAATTTTTAGGAATAAACAATTTTAGGAGTAAACAACATTCTTTGAGGTCAATGTTAGATTTAATTTTTTTTTTTCTACCTTTGATGGTGGCAGCAATAACTACTAACCTGACATCTACAACTCAAGTTTCTACCTTAGGTTTTCCATCAGGGAGGGGGGTGGTCTCCAGAAAGGGGCTGAGGGGAAAGAGGTGTTTACTTAGCTCCTTCCATCCCAAATTAAATATTCAAATGGGAGTTTGTTCAGAGGCATTGTTGAGGCTTCAGCTTTAATTTAATGGAAAGGCATTGTCCCCCAAAGAAAGGTTTCATTAGGCCAGCCGGCACACCATTCCCATCTGGAGAAAGCAATCTGGGTGAAGCCTACCCATCATAATCCCCTCTTCAGCTTTATGGTGACAAAAGAGTCTTAATACAGAAAATGTTCCGAGGGAGGAGAAACACTTCCCAAACAAGTGATCTCTCCTTCCAGGCCAGGTAACAAAGGGTTCGGAGGAATTCAGTGGGGCCTCCTGGCCACCTGCTGGCTAAGCCCATGGTCAGTAGATTAACTGCAGCTCTGACTGACTGTTTGGAAAGGCAAGTTACATGACAGAGCAAACAAAATTCACACTGTCCTTTACACATGGTAATCCCAAATTTAATAAGAGCCTCACTGCTGGGAAACCAGAGCCGAACAGGTAGCTGAGGTGTGGGGCTCCATTGTTCCCAGCCAGGTATGTCGCCATCGGTTCTGGGCAGCCTCTGGGCCCCCACCTCCTCTCCCACCCCCGCCGGGGGCTACGGCTTCAACTACTCCTGGCCCCGTGGGTATGCTGGCTGTTCGCCCTCCTTCCAGGCTTCAGGGACCTTGTCTGGAGATGAGTCATAACTTTGTCTGTTCCAAAGTCCCTACAGAAGCTGGGGTGGTCAGAGGGCCACGTGAGCCTCAAGTCCTGAGGGCTGCACTGCAATCCTCCTCCCTGACCATGGAGCTCTCCATGAACAGATCTGAGGCTTCAGACAAGCGCCCACGGAAGCCTAGGATTCAGGCCCTGGTCAGTGCGGACGAGGGCCTCATCAGTCATCGGGCCTCTGAGGTGGAGCCTGTGTGGGGTTGCGCTGGTCACCCTGTGGGTCATTTCTCAGTTAGCCGAAGGAGTGTTTCTCCTGGGGGTGACTTCAGAATGATTCACTTGTTCCAGAGAGATTTCTTGAGCACCTGCTATATGCCAGTTTGTGCTCAAGGGCCTAGGACATCAAAGTGAAGAGAAAATAGATATTTGTGGTCTTGCTTCACGAATATTACAGACTAAGATAAATGCTGTAAAGGGGAGAGAAGTTGCTCCATGACCCCATATGATGGAGGAATTTGACAAGTCAGGGACAGCAGAGAAGGTTTTCTGAGGAAGCAGTGCTGGAGCGGAGATCTGAGGGTAACGGAGGGTGAAGTGAGGATGAAGGGGGCCTGTGCTACTGTAGAGCATGCAGAGCCTCTCGGGCCCTATGATGAGGGGAGAGGATGGTGCCCAAGGAAGGGTTGTTCATTCTATCTCTGGGCACCTCAGACCTATAGAAAGCAAGCTGGGGAAACCGGCTCTGGCTTATGTGAGGCCCATGAGATGCTGAACATCCGGGAATAACACTTTCCTGGGGAGACTCTAAACTCCAGGTGGGGCTCCTGGCTTAGGGGCACCAAGCTGTAGAAAGATGGAGGAATGAAAATGATAAAAAAGTAAAATTAAGAAAATAAAAATTTCTTAATCTTCTTGTAGTTCAAGTTGGTGCACCCAGGACATACCTTTGCCCTCCTATCTTTCCAAAATTTTGTTCAGGTTTTAAAATTCCAAGAAGATGTAAATTTGTCATATTAAAGAAGGAAGGTAGAGGCCACCAACATATGAGAGATGTAAGTAAATATGTCAGGTGTATGGGAGAAGCTTTCAGAGGAACCAGCTGAAGGAAACCACACACAGAATAAGAGGCAACAGAGGAGACAGGAGACAGGTTTACCCAGAATATCTCAGAAAGGTTCAGGGAAGCCCATTGAAGCAAGGTGGAAGCACAACTGCACAGTAATTCCACACCATCTGTCATTCTTTAGAATTTGACATTGAAAGATACCCAAGGAGGCGTATGTGAAGAGTAAGGAGAGAACTACCAGTATAAAGGAGATATATGAAAATAAGCAGAAAACTCTCACTCCTGGAGAGACGGGAAACAGAAGATGACTTCACAAATTTTTTAGAATTCTCAGGGTTGGGAAGATAATACATTCTAAAACTGGGATATTGAGAAGAATGAGCTCTTGAAAATTAGAGTCAAGTGATGAAATAAAGTGTTCAGTGGAAGGACTAGAAAAGTGGTTGAAATCTCACCGAGCATTGAACAGAAAGATAGAAAAATAAAATGAAAGAGAAAAGTAAAAGGGAAGAATAATCCAATACCTAACTAATAGTTATCTAGAAAGACAAAAGCAAAAATTAAAAAGAAAATTAACAAAGAAAGTACAGTAGAAAGTTTCCCTGGGCTGAAGAAAGACTATCCCACTGAGACAGCCACTGAGTGTCCAGCACAGTGACTGCACAAAATGGGACAACTAGATGTATCCTGGCCAAATTTCAAGTACCAAGTATAAAGAGTAGATTGTAAAAGGTTCAGAGAGCAAGATCAAATTCCTACAAATGAACAGGAATAAGAATGGTGTCAGACTTCTCCTCAGCAACACTAGAGCCAGAATATAATGGAGTTGTGTCTTCAAAATTCTGAAGGAAAATTATTTTCAGTTTAGGATCTGTAAACCCTCAGTCAAGTGGAGGGATAACATAAGCGTTTTTAGGAAAAAACAAGAATAGATAAAGCTTGTCTCCAACACACCTCCTCTTAGGAAGTTACTTGAGGCTAGATTTCAGTAACACTAGGACCTAAGATCAGAGAAGGCAATGGCACCCTACTCCAGTACTTTTGCCTGGAAAATCCCATGGATGGAGGAGCCTGGTGGGCTGCAGTCCAAGGGGTAGCTAAGAGTCGGACACGACTGAGCGACTTCACTTTCACTTTTAACTTTCATGCATTGGAGAAGGAAATGGCAACCCGCTCCAGTGTTCTTGCCTGGAGAATCCCAGGGACAGGGGAGCCTGGTGGGCTGCCGTCTATGGGGTCACACAGAGTCGGACACGACTGACGCAACTTAGCAGTAGCAGCAGCAGGACCTAAGATAGAAGAAAGAAGAAAAGCTGGGATGTAACCTACAAGAGCAGTAAAAAGAATTTTCCAGATGCCAGGTGCACAGCAGCCTGGACAGCAACAGCCCACATTGGAGCAGCATCCCAGAAGACCCCGAGAAAGAAGGATAAAGGCAGTCCTCAAGAGATTAAAGAATATAACCAATAGATTTAAAACAAGAATATGATAATGGCAAATAATGCAAGAAAAAAGAAAGGCAACTGGAAACTCCAAGGGAAAATTGGTCTTAAAAAAAAATCAAGATCTAAATTATGAAACAAACTAAAAGTGACATGAAATTAAATGATGAAGTATAAGGAATGAGACCCCATTTGACTCGGTGTTGGACATGTTCTCCTTGGCACTGAGTTGAAAGGCAAGAAGTGTAATCCCAGCGTTATTACTGTATTTATATAAAACTACATAAGAATAACAATAAAGTAAATACAATCCATTTCCCATTTGAAGAGTCAACCTTTAGACAAAGCTTGGAAGACTAGGCTGTGTCCTAGCAGGACTGAACAAAATTTCAACAACCTGATTAATATGAAAGTGCGAGTACTGTGGCAGAAGATAGGACTTGGAAAAAGAAAGAAAAATAGCGGAAAGGTTAGGAAATCAGTAACAATGTTGTTGTTCAGTCTCTCAGTTGTGTCTGACTCTTCACTACCCCATGGACTGGAACACGCCAGGCTTCCCTGTCCTTCACCATCCTCTGGAGCTTGCTCAAACTCATGTCCATTGAATTGGTGATGCCATCCAACCATCTCAGTAACAATGTCTTAATTTAAAAGTAGGCAGTCAAGGGGCTTTCCTGGTGGCTCAGTGGTGAAGAATCCACCTACAATGCAGGCAATGCAGGAGACATGGTTTTGATCCCTGGGTCGGAAAGATCCCCTGGAGGAGGAAATGGCAACCTGCTCCAGAGTTCTTGCCAGGAGAATCCCACTGACAGAGCAGCCTGGTGGGCTGTGGTCCATGGGGTTGCAAAGATTCAGACACAACGAAAGCAACTCAGCACAGCACAGGCAGTCAAAGGGCACTGCTGAGAGATGATGGATCAACAAATACAGGTGTAAGCATTTTGTTGAAGTTATAAAGGCAAACGGCAGAAAACCGGAAGAGAATATAAATATTGAACACTGAAACCCTTTCACACTCGGAATTCCACAGACAGCACCTAATGAGTTGGTAAAGGAAGAAACAGAGATACAAACACATTAGATGTACGATGTATATAACTCTACACATTATACGGGGGAATCCACCTAATGTCAGAAAAATTACAATATTATGCAATATTTGGAGCTATTCATTTTTTATCTGAAATTCAAATTTAATGGGGCATCCCGTACTTTTCCCCCATCTCAATTTGGCAAGTCTCGATCCATTGGGAAAACCAAAACTCACACAGCTCAAAGAGGTTGCCTCTGAGAAGTGGGCTGATGGTGGAAGAAGCTATAGTGTTTTTATCATGAACACATGTGTGACATTTGATTTGTAACTACATCTATTCATTATTTTGGTAAGAATAAAAAATACTTCAAATGTGTTCAGTGCATTCAGTAAATCTATTACTTGAATGCATAGGAAGAGGCATGTACTTTTATTAATAGCAAATCAGTGCTGTTCTACCCCCACTGAGAAAATTCAAGCAAGTATTTAAAGAATATTGGCTTGAGATGTTCGTATTATAAATATTGTAGATATTGATATTTTAAACATGTCAGATACGTACAGGTCTTGGGTACTTGCACCAAGTATGGCCAGATGCTACGGGTCCCTGAGCTTTAGGAACTTGGAATTTCATTGAAGACACAAGATATACATTGTGTGCAGAACAGCTAACCCTCCAAGAGAGGTTGGCTTCCATTATTAGAAGCCAAATGATTAAAAAAATAAGCGGTAGGTCCTAAATGCTACAGGAGCTCAGCTGAGAGAATAGACTAAGGCCTGACATGATAGTGATGAAGATGATCCTTAAGGGAGGAGTGGGGACTTGGGAAAGGAAGAGAGAGGAATTTCAGTGCTTGTTTCTAAAATCTTGGTTTTGAACTGTACCTCAAATGAGCAGGGGCTTCCCTGTGGCTCAGCTGGTAAAGAATCCTCCTGCAATGCAGGAGACCTGGGTTCGATCCCTGGGTTAAGAAGATCCCCTGGAGAAGGGAAAGGCTACCTACTCCAATATTCAGCCTGGAGAATTCCATGGACTATACAGTCCATGGGGCTGCAAAGAGTTGGACATGACTGAGCGACTTCACTCACACAAGCAGATGTCTGTCCTCTAGCACTTCCAAATGTACCCTAAGAAGCATTTCTTTTTTGTGGGTCCCCAAACCTTAGATGGGCTTTCAAAGAGATGAAGCAATAGTCAAAAGATAATTGGGAACCACTGCTCTGGCTGTCTAGCAAACCTTGGCCAGAAATCTTCATGCTTTGGCAGGCTGGGAGGACAAGGTTAAATCCTCAGGAGAGGTTCCTCTTCTGATAACTAAATGCAAGGTGTTGACCTTGTTTGGATCCTGATTTGTGAAACCATCTGTAAAAGTCCACTTGTAAGTCTACTTGTAAGACAAATGGCTCAGTATTTGATGATATTAAAAACTATTAATACTACAGATTTTTTATGTGATAATGGAATTATGATTTTTTTAAGATCCTTTTTCTTTTAGAAATATACTCTGAAATATTTAGAGGTGAAACAATATGATATGTGGGATTTGCCTCAGTATAATCCAGTTATGGGGTGGGGGTTGGAGAGTGAGGAAGGCTGAAACAGTATTGGCTATAAATTGATAATGGTAGATTCTGAATGACAGGCCCATGGGAGTTCATTGCACTTTAGTATATGCTTGAAATTTTCAATAATGAAATTCCTCATGTAATATTTCTTGCTCTCTCAATAGACAAGGTAATACTACCTTAGAGTTATTTAACATGTCTAGTATACCTTTACATCAAATAACTCTTTGATCCCTACAATAATCCAGTCAGGCAGTTAGAAACTTTTTCTGATGAGAAAACAGAAAAGAATAAAGTGGTTTTCAACTTGGAGAGATCTTTCCCCTCTCTCCTGAGTTTAGGCAGCACAGAAGCCCCCTTCCTCATGTCATGCAATGAAAGTATCCCCTTGGCTCATTTTTCAATGTACAGCTGCTGAGCATCAGCTATTTGTCACACTTTCATGGGACTACCAGAAAGATAGAACAGACATACTGCCCACTTCAAGTTCCTCAGATACTTGCCCAAAATCAGATGTAACATTGCTCCCTCAATCTTGAGGTCCTTTAGCTGGAAACTCTGTGAACTAAGGAGGTAGAAACCACAAGTGGGGAATACAGCACTGCTCTGACAACACCCAAGAGCTTTCTAGCCCATCCATGAAGACTGGATCACAAGGCAGGGTTCCGGTGACTCAGATTCCTCTGGGAAAAGAGCCAGCCCAGCAGGGAACCCCGGCCTGGGGCCAGAGCATCTTCCCATAACCTTTGCGGCAGGCCCCCAGAGAAGAAGCCTGAGCACCCCTAAGTATATTGATATTTTAAACATGTCAGATACGTACAGGTCTTGGGTACTTGCACCAAGTATGGCCAGATGCTACGGGTCCCTGAGCTTTAGGAACTTGGAATTTCATTGAAGACACAAGATATACATTGTGTGCAGAACAGCTAACCCTCCAAGAGAGGTTGGCTTCCATTATTAGAAGCCAAATGATTAAAAAAATAAGCGGTAGGTCCTAAATGCTACAGGAGCTCAGCTGAGAGAATAGACTAAGGCCTGACATGATAGTGATGAAGATGATCCTTAAGGGAGGAGTGGGGACTTGGGAAAGGAAGAGAGAGGAATTTCAGTGCTTGTTTCTAAAATCTTGGTTTTGAACTGTACCTCAAATGAGCAGGGGCTTCCCTGTGGCTCAGCTGGTAAAGAATCCTCCTGCAATGCAGGAGACCTGGGTTCGATCCCTGGGTTAAGAAGATCCCCTGGAGAAGGGAAAGGCTACCTACTCCAATATTCAGCCTGGAGAATTCCATGGACTATACAGTCCATGGGGCTGCAAAGAGTTGGACATGACTGAGCGACTTCACTCACACAAGCAGATGTCTGTCCTCTAGCACTTCCAAATGTACCCTAAGAAGCATTTCTTTTTTGTGGGTCCCCAAACCTTAGATGGGCTTTCAAAGAGATGAAGCAATAGTCAAAAGATAATTGGGAACCACTGCTCTGGCTGTCTAGCAAACCTTGGCCAGAAATCTTCATGCTTTGGCAGGCTGGGAGGACAAGGTTAAATCCTCAGGAGAGGTTCCTCTTCTGATAACTAAATGCAAGGTGTTGACCTTGTTTGGATCCTGATTTGTGAAACCATCTGTAAAAGTCCACTTGTAAGTCTACTTGTAAGACAAATGGCTCAGTATTTGATGATATTAAAAACTATTAATACTACAGCTTTTTTATGTGATAATGGAATTATGATTTTTTTTAAGATCCTTTTTCTTTTAGAAATATACTCTGAAATATTTAGAGGTGAAACAATATGATATGTGGGATTTGCCTCAGTATAATCCAGTTATGGGGTGGGGGTTGGAGAGTGAGGAAGGCTGAAACAGTATTGGCTATAAATTGATAATGGTAGATTCTGAATGACAGGCCCATGGGAGTTCATTGCACTTTAGTATATGCTTGAAATTTTCAATAATGAAATTCCTCATGTAATATTTCTTGCTCTCTCAATAGACAAGGTAATACTACCTTAGAGTTATTTAACATGTCTAGTATACCTTTACATCAAATAACTCTTTGATCCCTACAATAATCCAGTCAGGCAGTTAGAAACTTTTTCTGATGAGAAAACAGAAAAGAATAAAGTGGTTTTCAACTTGGAGAGATCTTTCCCCTCTCTCCTGAGTTTAGGCAGCACAGAAGCCCCCTTCCTCATGTCATGCAATGAAAGTATCCCCTTGGCTCATTTTTCAATGTACAGCTGCTGAGCATCAGCTATTTGTCACACTTTCATGGGACTACCAGAAAGATAGAACAGACATACTGCCCACTTCAAGTTCCTCAGATACTTGCCCAAAATCAGATGTAACATTGCTCCCTCAATCTTGAGGTCCTTTAGCTGGAAACTCTGTGAACTAAGGAGGTAGAAACCACAAGTGGGAATACAGCACTGCTCTGACAACACCCAAGAGCTTTCTAGCCCATCCATGAAGACTGGATCACAAGGCAGGGTTCCGGTGACTCAGATCCCTCTGGGAAAAGAGCCAGCCCAGCAGGGAACCCCGGCCTGGGGCCAGAGCATCTTCCCATAACCTTTGCGGCAGGCCCCCAGAGAAGAAGCCTGAGCACCCCTAAGGCTGCCCGTCTCCAGCCAGGAGAGCCAGGCCGAGACCAGGCAACCCGACAGACAGCCGCCTCCCACTGCAATGGTGCCGGCTCCCCCGTCAGCCACTCTCCTTCCCTCGGATGCCGGCCTCGCCCGTCCTCAGCTAGGCTTCCTCGCACAGCGCCACAAGCGCAAGCCTCTCCAGGTGTCTCTCTTCCTCAGACAGCTTCCTGTCAGCCGGGCATTTCTCACGGTACCTCCTCAGCATTCTGTCCCACGCCACCCCATCCTTTCTTCTCCCCACGGGGCTGAAACAAGCCCTGCCCGGGTCTCTAGGACGAGACTCTGCACAGGACCCACGCACAGGGGGCTGAGTGCGGCGCCGGCCCCTTGCTGGGTTCTGGCCTCCCCAGTTTGCTTCCCCCGCGCGAGCCCTCCTGGTTGTACCCCTTCAGCTTCCTCTGTCTTCTCAGTCAGTACCTCCCCTTCCTACCTCAGGCTGCCCAAGGATTTCAATGGCCTGGCTCCTCAGGACTCACTCCAGAAGATCCTCCCCAACTGGAGGGCTCTGCCCCTCTTCTCAGCCATGCGGGTCTCTTCCTTCAGCTTAGCCTGGGCCAACTCATTGCATAGGGACAGCCATACCCAGGTCAGTCCCCCTCCCCCAGCTGTTCTTGTTGCTCTTCCTGGATCCTGAATTTTATTAATTTCTACTTTTTAGCTGTGCCACATGGCACATGGGTTCTTAGTTCTCCCAGCAAGGTTTGAACCCGTGCTCCCTGCATGAGAAGCACAAAGTCTTAACCACTGGACCACCAGGGAAGTCCCCTGGATCCTGCATTTCAAATTTGAGGAGGGTTTATTGAGCATCTATTATATGCGAGGAACTGCGCTAAATACTTACGTGCCTTATTACATTTAATCTGCCAAACAGTCAGGCGAGGACTATTAGAGAGGTTAGCAAGTTTCCTGGGGTGGTAGAGCCAATATTTAAACCTGGCAGTCTGTCTCTCCAGAGAGAGCTGAAGACTGGGTTAAGTGAATAGCAATTATGTTATGAATAGAACCACCTCTGGACATAAAGTGATCCAAGTTCTACTTCCAGCTTTGCCTGGAAACAAATGTGCAATGATGGGCAAACCATTTAACCTCTCTGTGCTTGTATTATATGTGACATTAGCCATCATTAATGTAATTTTTAGAACAAATGGTCTCTTCCATCAAAAGTCTACGATTTAGAATGTCGGATCCATGAGAACTTTTAGCATCATTGTTAATATAGCCAAGATTTTCATGTTTAGACATTAGGAAGTAAGGGCTTTGTATTTTTATTTATTTAAAGAAAAATGTATTGGAGTCTAATTGCATTACAATGCTGTGTTAGTTTCTGCTGTACAACAAAGGGGGCTTTTTTAATATGACCAAAAAATCCCCCCACGTGTATAGTAATTCACTCTTTTCAAAACACACGAATGTAGAGTCTCAGTAGGACCTCAGAATTCTGGGAAGTCAGTCATAAAAATACATCTGAACAGCTCTTCAGAGTGATCAATGCATTTTTGCTCATTTCGGCCCTGCCCCACACTGTGAGGCAGGCAGGATAGGTAGGCAATGTACCCAATCAGAGGTGAGGAACCTTCACTCTGCCTTAATAGGTGACTTGCTCAAGGTAGTATGTTAATAGGTAGTAGAACAGCAGTGAAACTGAAAGATCCTAATTCCCAGTCTAGAAATCTTTCCAGAAAGAAATGTCTCTGTGTTCTGCAAAGTACTTTGTGCGGCTACATATGTTGGGTCCTCCACAGACCGGAACCTGAACTTAGTGTAGAAGTCTCCAGATGGCAGAAAGATCTCTCCTGTAAGCAAGTACATAACCTGTCTTTATGGAGACCAAGATACCCAACTCCACGTGATTGTGGGTTTTTAGGATCACTGCTACAATACAGAGGTTGAAAAAGAAGAGGGCTCTGGAATGAGAGAAATCCTGGTTCTCCTCCTCACCTTGGGAAAATCACTTAAAAAATTTTAAACCCCTCTCAAAAATGGGGATGAGGATAACCACCTTGTAGAGAAGCAGTCAGAATTTCCAATAACAGGCAGAGACATCAGGAGGCACTTGATAAATGTAGCAGTGTTAGAAAAAGAAAAAGAAAAGGCTCTTTTCTCCAAAAGGCCAGCATGGCAGACAGACCCAGCTTCTGGTTTCACTTGTTTCTCCAGGATGCTGGCTCCGAGAAAGGCAGCAAGCAAAGCAGACAGGTGACTTTAAGTCATGAAACATATATTCTCACCTTGGGCACCTGCTGTTTTTAATGACTAAAATTTTTCCCCCTGATACGGCCATCATTTAGCAAATACCAGGGCTAGTTATTAATTTAAAAACATGTTCAGCCTGTGCTTACAGAAACTGCCATTTCCCCCCTCGGGAATGAGTTTTTAGTTATGTTTTTAAAATTAGCTGGCGCTTGAATTTCATTTTCCATCCAAGCTTGCCTGTTATCTGTAAGGTCACAGAAACACGTAGGCGGTGGACAGTCCAATCCTAGATATTAGGCTCTTGGAATTAAAAGCCGAAATAAGTAAATAAAGAGAGAATGCCCAGGGATTCCGCCACCCACCCCCCGCCCCCACCAGAACAGAGAGCCGGTCCCCAGCGAGCGGCAGAGCCAGTTTTCCTTCTTAAGTGGCTCTTCCCTTCCGTTTGGAGGTGAAGCCTGAGGAAGAGGAGGAAAAAAGGCCTGTGACCTTTATCGTCAAGCTCTGCTCTCCTCCGCTCGGCAACAGGAAGGAATCAGAATGCATTCTGGAGGAAGAAGAAAAACCCAAGTGCTGATTGTCCCTTTAAGCCATTCCAATCACAGGCTCGCCGTTAAAATAATGCTCACCTACTGCGCTTCCAACTGGGCCATCTACCTTTTTCGCTGGCGGGGTCATGCCCAGTCAAGCCTGATGAGGCTGCCGCCGGCCCCGAGAGCTCGCTGCAGGCCGGCTACACCTGTTTATCACCAAGTCACTTCATTTCCCCTCCCCTCCTCCCCGCTTGAAAAGAAGCATTAATTAAACCGGTAAACAAGCCTGCTCCCATTCTAAATCAGGGCTGCAGGCAACGGAGAGATAACTTGGGCTCCGGAGAAGAGGGATTTTCTGTTAATTTATGGAATCCACCGTCACTCTCTCTCCGAGCAGCCTGTTCCCCGCTTAACGGGGAAATTGAAGCAGACAGCCTTTGTCTAAACACTTCTTTTGCCCAGAATATCTTAATTTTTCTATTTGAATGTTTAATAAGGTTTGGGGGTGCCGCTGATACTTTTTAAATTTTTAATGGTGCAGGCATTTGGGTGTTATCATTTGGCTCGTGGTTGCAGGGTGTCCGTCCTCCTGGGGCGTGGAGGGAAGGACCAGGTTTTTTTTTTTTTTCCCAAGCTAGGCTCCGACGGCCGGCGAAAGAAGGAGGCTGGGGTTTGGGGGAAGTTTAGGGGGGTCCCGGAAGTCAGGGCAGCCCAGCAACACTATGCCTACCTACCCTTTCTTCTTGTATGTTCCTCAATGCTCTGGGTTCCTGCAGACGACCCGGGAACGCGGCCCGGGCCCCGGTGAGCGCTCTTTCTCTCCCACCGCCTGGAGCACCCACCTCCGCCAGTTTAGGGGGGTCCCGGAAGTCAGGGCAGCCCAGCAACACTATGCCTACCTACCCTTTCTTCTTGTATGTTCCTCAATGCTCTGGGTTCCTGCAGACGACCCGGGAACGCGGCCCGGGCCCCGGTGAGCGCTCTTTCTCTCCCACCGCCTGGAGCACCCACCTCCGCCAGGGCACCCAGCCCGCGCACGTGCGCCTCGGTCCCGCCTGGGAGGGGTGGGGGGATCCCTCTCCGTCAAAGGGCTCATTTCCGGCCGCGGCTGCGAGAACCCGGGCTGCCTAAATTAATTATTTCTCCAAGAAGGAGGGTGTGCGTGTGTCTTATTTCTCACTGATAATCTGGAATTACTCAGTTTAAGTGAGAATCACAGTGAAATTGTAGTTTTCATTATAGACAGTCCAAGAAAAAAAAAAAACCCTTCGTAAATCTTTGTCATTTCCGATGTAAACCTTCGTGAAAACACATAGGAAGGTCTTATCTATATTTCAAGTCAGCCTGTTTCTCCGAGTGGCATATCCAGTAATCATGTTGACAAATTAATGGTAGAGAATTAGTTGTACATTAAAGATTTAAATTATATTATGCAGCACATTGTCATAAAATGATATAAAACAATAGGAAAATAAATGGAAATGAATTCAAGTTACTGACATGTAAAACACCAGACTGACATCTGTACACTTTGCGACGCGCGCAGCCGCTGGGGTGCAGCGCCGAGCTCCGACGTGGCGGCCCAAGCGCGGGGTTGCGGGCAGCGAGTCCTGCGCGCGGGTCGGCGAACCAGGGGTTAAGTGGCGCGCATCGCGGCCCTCCCTCGGCTCCCCTCCCTGGCGTGCCGATTTTCAGGCCCGCCAAGCCGCCCAGGAAAAGTTTTCAATTCGACAAGGCCGCAGCGTTTCAGGGGCTGAGCTCCTTAGAAAGCTGCAGGGCCCCCGAGGGCCGACTAACAGGGAGGGGGCGGCCTGCCCCGTTCTGGACACGCTAATTACGAGGATTCGGTTTCCCGGGTCTGAAGGAATGCATTACCTGCAGCCAAGGAGGCACGGCCTCTCAGGAAGGCCCCTAGAGGAAGCTGAATGCCCCAGTGAATTCCAGCCTCATCCCTAGGTTTATACCCACAACCCCAGCCCATGCTGAGAGACTAATCGCTTGGCCATTGTCAGGAGTGTTGTCCAATCAGCCCCTGAATAGAGAAACTTCACAATGCCGAGTATGAATTAGAGGGGAACAAATGTGGATGCAGACTTTTTTTGCAACAATACCTAACTGAGCCTTTCAGACAGGACAACGGATGCACAAAAGCTCGACGGAAATTGGAGTAACTTTTGGAGGCCCTTGTAGCTCCCGTCAATAAGCGTTAGCTCCATAATGGCGGCATGGGCCTCCTCCATCAACCCCCCTTTTCTGTTAGATGGATCAATTGTTGTGGGGGGAGGGTGGGGAATGGTCATAAAAATTGGGCATTTTTGTTGTCCTTGTCTTGGAAACGGTGGCTGTCTGTTGAACGCGGCCAAATGGATTTGTCTCCTTTTTATGTGAATTGTGGATTTGGTCATTATTTGGCCCACCGTGGTAAAGTACTAACAACGCGCCCTCCCTTCTCTGCCCACCCCCGAAAGAACAGAATAGCTTCTTGAGCTATACAAATGTCAGGTCTCTGTTTTAAAATTTAGCTTTGTTTACCCAACAGAATGGAATTCATTACTGTGTAAAAGTGGTTCCATTTTCTGATCTTTTTATTCAAAATGTTGAGAGTATCAAAAAGCTCATTTGAAGGTCACAGGTTTATGTATCTATTCTGGTAAGTGTTTTAGAAATTCATATGGAGGACAAAAAAGGTGGAAAATGTGAAAACATACTGTTCATTGTTTATCCTAACCTTGCCATGGTTATTAGATAAATGAGTGTAGGGGGGAAAAATGGCATTAAAAGCCATTGTGAACTGGAATTTTTTTTTTCCCCTGAAGACTGTTAATTTTAGCCCTTGATCTGTAAAGGTCAATTTCTAATTCTTTTAACTGTGCAGTTTATATAACTTCTGCATTTCAAGTCTATAAAAAGCTTTTGCAGACTTTTCATAATGTAAGTAGCAATTTATTTCATTACGGTTTGAATTTTTTATGCAATTCCTATGGACGTTTTGATGAAATTGTCAGGCTTAAAAGCTGGAGTGCTTTTCATTTGGGGGTGTGTGGACTTTTTTTTTTTTTTTTTTTTGCTCCGATCCATTCTTGCTGGATAATTTAAAATTAGTGAGATTAATCAGTTCAGTGATGTAAAAAGACCACACTTTGGTTGGAACAAGGTCTGAGGCAAAATCATTTTATTTTTTATTAGTAAATGATTTAAAAGGTCTTTTCAGCTAGTCATGCAAAGCCGATATTTAACTGTTACTTATTCCACTAGTCTCTATCTTTTGTGAAAAGAACCTTCCAGCCTAAATCTCCTCGCTCTGTCCCATGCTAATTGCAGCTTACATTATATAAATGGCTTTGTAAAGAAAACTATAACTCGGAGCCTTGAAAGTTGCGTGTTTCTATTTGCTCAAACTTGATGCACTTGTTTGGAGAGGGTCATTGCAGGGAAAGCTGTGTAGCCTGTAAGAATGTCCTGGATAACAAGCTTAAACAGAACCTTTTGTTGCGCTTAGTATTCTCAGGACTCCAAAATGAGGCCTCCTTTTTCTAACTGCGGGCTGAAGTGGTTCATTACTGCTGTTTCCTCCGCCAGGCCAGGACTCAGCCATTCCCACTACTGAAGGTCTGTAACTTCCTTAAAAAGGAAGAAGGAAAACATGGCCCAGAAAGGTCTTGTTAGCACTTCCTATGTGAAATTAGCAGCTTTCTAAAAGGTACAACTCCAATTACCTCACATTGTGGAGGCGAGCACAAACTCAACAATACGCACAGCCTAGCAAGTGACATTCTGTCTTTCTAGAGTTACTTCCCTAATTAGGAATGAAGAAGCTCTATTCTGCTGAGTGCATCTATTTACAGTGGCCACAATGCTTTAACTTGAGCATCCTTCTCAAAGACCAGTGTTAAAAAACACAAGTGCTCTTTTCGCAGAGCTGGCTATGGTGAGGCGACACATTCCTAACGGTTACGCCCTCGGAAGAAAAAAAAGTGTAGCTGCTTCGGCCGGATTGTTAACACTTCAGGATTCGTTTTCCACAATAACACCCCTGCCCAGAGAGCTCTGGGAATTACAGTGGACAATGGGGAGGCATTCTTAGGAGGGTCTAATGATGGAATAAAAAGAAAAATATTTATTGCTTTTGACAGTTCCACAAGGGGCAAAAATCCTTGTCGTGGCTAAAGTTTCCCTAGCTGTCGGAGGAAGGCGGCTCACGGGGACTCCAACAATCCCCCTTCCTTTGTTAGGAGGCTGAGGACCAGGCCAAGCTGGGAAATTAAAGATTAAGTTCATTAAGGTAAGATAATTGTGCGGAGGCATTGTTGTTGCTACAGGTGGAGCTATGGGGGCTGGGGTGGCAAGCCCACTTACATGGAGGGACGACCCATTAGGCAGGCTTAACGGTTGGGCAATGCAACTATGTTCATTATTCGCCTGGTGGCCAACCTGTGCTTTCACTGGTTTCATGCGTCAACAGCACCCCCACAAAGGAGGGCCGGGACTCCCTGCTGGGAACCAGGTAGAAAAGAAGGCAAAAAGCAGTTTTTGGAAAGGGAATCCAGTCCTGTGGGCCCTCCTCTTCCTCTGACACCCGACCCCACGTCTAAGTTCCCCTCGGTCCCCATCCTGGCGGGACAGGACCAGCCCTCCCTGAATAGGGAGAAGGGACAGCACCATCCCACCTGAGACGGGCCTTTGGGTCTTTCTGCACACTGAGAAAAGATATTTGTGCAGAAGAACACATTGGATGCCCCTCTAAAAGCAGGCCTTGCACCCTTTCCTCTCAGTACAATCTTGTGATTGAGTTTTCAATCTGGGAGTTCACAGAAAGTAACTTTCTTTCCCCAAAGTTAGTATCTCCTCAGAAACCAGCTATTTTGGAAATGTGGGCTGCCTATCTTTCAATTCATTATTCTGAAAAACAAAACAAACATCCCCCCCCCNTTCTAATTCTTTTAACTGTGCAGTTTATATAACTTCTGCATTTCAAGTCTATAAAAAGCTTTTGCAGACTTTTCATAATGTAAGTAGCAATTTATTTCATTACGGTTTGAATTTTTTATGCAATTCCTATGGACGTTTTGATGAAATTGTCAGGCTTAAAAGCTGGAGTGCTTTTCATTTGGGGGTGTGTGGACTTTTTTTTTTTTTTTTTTTGCTCCGATCCATTCTTGCTGGATAATTTAAAATTAGTGAGATTAATCAGTTCAGTGATGTAAAAAGACCACACTTTGGTTGGAACAAGGTCTGAGGCAAAATCATTTTATTTTTTATTAGTAAATGATTTAAAAGGTCTTTTCAGCTAGTCATGCAAAGCCGATATTTAACTGTTACTTATTCCACTAGTCTCTATCTTTTGTGAAAAGAACCTTCCAGCCTAAATCTCCTCGCTCTGTCCCATGCTAATTGCAGCTTACATTATATAAATGGCTTTGTAAAGAAAACTATAACTCGGAGCCTTGAAAGTTGCGTGTTTCTATTTGCTCAAACTTGATGCACTTGTTTGGAGAGGGTCATTGCAGGGAAAGCTGTGTAGCCTGTAAGAATGTCCTGGATAACAAGCTTAAACAGAACCTTTTGTTGCGCTTAGTATTCTCAGGACTCCAAAATGAGGCCTCCTTTTTCTAACTGCGGGCTGAAGTGGTTCATTACTGCTGTTTCCTCCGCCAGGCCAGGACTCAGCCATTCCCACTACTGAAGGTCTGTAACTTCCTTAAAAAGGAAGAAGGAAAACATGGCCCAGAAAGGTCTTGTTAGCACTTCCTATGTGAAATTAGCAGCTTTCTAAAAGGTACAACTCCAATTACCTCACATTGTGGAGGCGAGCACAAACTCAACAATACGCACAGCCTAGCAAGTGACATTCTGTCTTTCTAGAGTTACTTCCCTAATTAGGAATGAAGAAGCTCTATTCTGCTGAGTGCATCTATTTACAGTGGCCACAATGCTTTAACTTGAGCATCCTTCTCAAAGACCAGTGTTAAAAAACACAAGTGCTCTTTTCGCAGAGCTGGCTATGGTGAGGCGACACATTCCTAACGGTTACGCCCTCGGAAGAAAAAAAAGTGTAGCTGCTTCGGCCGGATTGTTAACACTTCAGGATTCGTTTTCCACAATAACACCCCTGCCCAGAGAGCTCTGGGAATTACAGTGGACAATGGGGAGGCATTCTTAGGAGGGTCTAATGATGGAATAAAAAGAAAAATATTTATTGCTTTTGACAGTTCCACAAGGGGCAAAAATCCTTGTCGTGGCTAAAGTTTCCCTAGCTGTCGGAGGAAGGCGGCTCACGGGGACTCCAACAATCCCCCTTCCTTTGTTAGGAGGCTGAGGACCAGGCCAAGCTGGGAAATTAAAGATTAAGTTCATTAAGGTAAGATAATTGTGCGGAGGCATTGTTGTTGCTACAGGTGGAGCTATGGGGGCTGGGGTGGCAAGCCCACTTACATGGAGGGACGACCCATTAGGCAGGCTTAACGGTTGGGCAATGCAACTATGTTCATTATTCGCCTGGTGGCCAACCTGTGCTTTCACTGGTTTCATGCGTCAACAGCACCCCCACAAAGGAGGGCCGGGACTCCCTGCTGGGAACCAGGTAGAAAAGAAGGCAAAAAGCAGTTTTTGGAAAGGGAATCCAGTCCTGTGGGCCCTCCTCTTCCTCTGACACCCGACCCCACGTCTAAGTTCCCTTCGGTCCCCATCCTGGCGGGACAGGACCAGCCCTCCCTGAATAGGGAGAAGGGACAGCACCATCCCACCTGAGACGGGCCTTTGGGTCTTTCTGCACACTGAGAAAAGATATTTGTGCAGAAGAACACATTGGATGCCCCTCTAAAAGCAGGCCTTGCACCCTTTCCTCTCAGTACAATCTTGTGATTGAGTTTTCAATCTGGGAGTTCACAAAGTGCTTTCTTTCCCCAAAGTTAGTATCTCCTCAGAAACCAGCTATTTTGGAAATGTGGGCTGCCTATCTTTCAATTCATTATTCTGAAAAACAAAACAAACATCCCCCCCCATTCCTACACACACGCACGCATACTCTCTGCATTGTTATTGCAAACTGTGTTTGTCTTTGTTAAAAAGAACTCCTCCCTGCCCACCCCCTAACTTGGAGACCCGTAAACACCCGAGAACTTTACAAAGAAAAAAAAAAAAAAAGAGCCTGTCTGGAATTCTTGTGAGCATGGGATCCCTCCTGGCTGTTTGTTTGAAGGAAGAAGGTGCAAAGGAGGTGCTCAGATCGTGGTCAGATGGCTGAGCGTGTGTCTGGTGTGGCGGTCAAGAGAATCATTCTCATACAAGTCTCCTCTTTCCCCCAAGTGTCTTGAGCAGAAGGAAAAAGGTCTTCTTTACTTTTGGTGAGATCAATAGTTCTGTTTCTGGTGAGCAGCTGAGAAATGCAGTTAAAAATTGGAGATGTCTTTCATAACACATATCCTGAGAAAGAAGCCCTTGTTTATTTGCATGATAAGGTCACTTATGACACAAAAACTCACCAGCTTTCTTTTTTTTTTCCCCTCCTGCCCTCCCTCTAGCCCCCCTCTGAGGAAAACAAACAGTGTCATAATGATTTTGGTAAATAGAATTCTTTTAAAACCACCTGATCGTGGGGTAGCATTCTGAGAGGACCCTAGGATTTAGTGTGGGTGTGTAAAAAAAGGACTGAATTTTAGAAAGGTTTGCATATATATATACATATATATAGAGAGACAGAATATCGCATGGTGAGATTTTTCAGAAGTTAAAAATACATGTTTTGATTCCTTTAAATTCTATCATGTTGCTGTGCTTCTTGTTGTTATTTTCTTTTAAAGGAAAGGTGACATTAGATTGTTGATTTCCTTGAGCCTACTAGGCATCTGTAGTGTAGAGTGAAATGGAGAGTCTTTTAGTTATTTTCATAGATTATGTCAGAGAAGTTTTTGAATAAAACATTTTCAGTGTAATGTGCTTATCAATTTGGGTAGAACTAGAAATAATTCACAATCAAGCCAGCGAACATTGACCAACTTCTTGGTGTTTTTCTCCCCTTGCGCTTTATGTCAGGATTTCTTTTTATTTATTTCCATGAGTGTCCTTTGTCTTTGAGAATGTTGAATAGACTTCTTTCAAAAGTTATCAGAGACTGGTCTGAAAAATCAGAGGAGAAATTAGGGACATCTGAGTTATTTTCTAAAATGGGTTAATGAAGAGAGAAGGGTTTGCGTTTTCTTTTAAAGACCTAATGAGCAAGCAAAAACAGCGGAGGAAGGAAGGCTTGGAGGCTGGTACATTGTGATCTTTCAGAAAGCAGAAAGGAAATTCTGATACAGACCAGATTCCAAACTTTGGCTTACTCAAAGTACGTTAACTTTCTGAGAACAAGTGAGTAGTCACTGGCCTTTCACAAATAAAAATATAGCCTTAAAACCTCGTACAATGTCCTCAGCACTTAAACATCTATCTCCATAAACAGCTCTTTAACAGAAGAGAAAAACTGTGTTGTCAATAATCAGAAAATAAAATATCGCTCCTAAACCAGTGGAAACTGCATTGATAGTTTCAACCCTGCTGACTTGAGATTGTTAAAACCTTTTCAGTAAGAGGCTTTTTCTTGACTGCCTGAAAAAAAGGAAACAAGCCTGTCATCACCTTGTCATATAAGGAGGGAAGCTGATTTTGGAAATTATTTGTAAGTTTGAGGTTCTTAGGACAATCACCTTGAATTGGGAACCATGATTAACGTTGGTGAAAGTACAAGAGTGTTAGGGACACTGCTGCATTTCTCAGGTGTACTTGGAAGATTTCTGGGACAGAAAATAAACTCAGAGTTTCTGCACTTGGGCAAACTAAGCTCCATCCTTTCCCTTCCAGCATGCTGGGAGCCAGAGGAGCAGAAAACCAGGCAGCCAGGGAGGAGGATTCTGAGAAATCCTGCAAATACTTCTCACCAAGCCAAGAGTGCTTTAAATATCTCAGGTTCTTTGCATGACAATTTCTGGAAATTCTGTTGGAACTTTAACATTTCATCTATTTCATATTTTTTTTTTTTCAAAAAAACTTCCTTCTCCAAAAACTGTTTATGGGCTCTTTGTTACTTTGATATGAAATATGAGACTATACCATGTTGAATTTTAATGAAAGCTATTAGGTTGCTATTCCCTAGTCTCTGCAGTTTTTTTTTTAATTAAAGTAAATTCACATAATATAAAATAAACCACTCTACAGTGTATAATTCTCTGACATTTAGTCTGTTCACAATGTTGTGTCTGTAGTTTCACTTTTAGTCATAATTTCTCCCAGTTGTGGAATCCCCAGCAAGTCTTTGTAGAATAATTATTAATTACTGATATTCATTCAACAAACAAAATGGTCACTTAGCAAATTGTTCCAAGAGTGGGACCAGGCTAAGCTCTGTTATGGGTTATAAAGGTGAAAAGAGACCTTCATGCCCTCAAGATTTTTTTTTTTTAATCCCAGAGAGGTATAACCTGTGCTACAGCCATCAACAACTTGAGTCGGGGAATACTTATTATTTTTATTAAAAAACTCAATTCAGCCCCACGGAGTTTTATCATGCTAAAACATCACTGTGTTGCTGAGTATTTCTCAGCAACATTAACCAAGATAATTAGACTACAAAGCGTTGAGAATATTTACTGTACTGTTTTTCTCAGAGTGATTTCATTTTCTCTGACATGTTCCAAAGTTTCCAAAACTTGTAATACTTTGTTCAGCAATGTTCCCTTTGATGGGTGTTTACATTGAGGAGGTCTATTATGTCAGTGTGAAATTCTCTTGTGTAGCCTTTCAGCAAATTTCAGCTTGTGTGGTGGTAAAAGGTGGGAGGAGGCTCCATGGGGAAGGAAGTTGTTTAACTTTGCCAGGAAAGCTATGTATGTTTTTCAAAGAACTTGAACGCAAATACTGACTGTGAGGCAGATGGCTCAGCACTCAAGATTGGCAATGATAAAAGTGATGAAACCAAACCAATGATAAAGATGAAAACTGTTTAAGGAAAAAAAATAGCATGATCCATTTGTTAAAATATTTATCTTTTTCTGAAAAAACATCTTTTTGGAATAAGATCTATATTTGGATAGTGAAAATGATGCCGATGGTGGTGATGGTGATGATGGTGGTGGTTTGGAGGTGAGAGAGTTGGTGCAGAGGAAATGTGACAAAGAACTTGCCTCGGTAAGGTTAGGTTATACAGCTTTGTGTAACTGGTAAGTGGAGGGACCTCTTTGATCTAGAATATGAAAAGATAGAACAAATGGACAAATGTTTGTTGGGTTCACTTCAGCAAAGTCTGTGCGTAGTGTCATTTGGGGAAGAAAGACAGTAATCAAAAGAGTTTCTGATTCTTGATTGTTGTGGGGTCCAGACCTAGATCTGGTCCTTCTTAGCGGTGTGTCTTCGGGCAAGTTTCTTAACTGTTCTGGGCCTGGATTCCCTCCCCTGGAGGGACAATAAATAGCTGCTTGCAGAGTGTCCTGTGAGGATCAGCAGAAGCATGATGCTAGATCATGTCCTCCATGCTCAATAAATCGGTAAGTGCCGAGACAAATGAACTGGTCAGTGCTGTCTCCCATGCCATCCAGTCAGAGAACGTAGTCTGATGTTCTACCAAGGAAAGCAAAGTACCGTTTGGTGTGAGTTTTGCAAATCATAAAGCATCGTGTTAATTTATGATAGTGTGTGATATCAGGGGAGATTGTTTTTAAAGCCATATAAGAAGGGAGGGAGGCTTCAGGATGAGTTCTTTTGGTTTGTTCTTTGGCCACACCACTTGGCATGTGGGATCTTAGTTCCCAGACCAGATATCGAACATGCGCCCCTGGCAGTGGAAGCATGGAGAGTTAACTGCTGGACTGCCAGGGAAGTCCCAGGGTTGGTTATTTTGAATGGGAATGTCTAGAATCTATAGCTTTGACTGTTGAATGCCATCCCTTGCTGCCACTGAAAGCTTACAAATATCACCTGAAAAATCATTTCAATTTGCCATTGGACTGGAACCATCAATTTATACCTGAAACGTGTCAAAATGTTGGGTATTTCTATAATGATAAAAATGATTAGAATTGCCGTGTTTAATTAAAATGTTAACCCACTGTCATCTTAGTTGATCTCTATTTATAGAGATTTTCTATTTTCTGTTAAGATGTGTTATTATTAAATGAAAATCCTGCTGTTTAGCCAGTGACTGATGCAAACTTAAGAAAGAGGTGACAATCTGCTAGGGGTGAGGAGAGGTGACTCTGTTGGAAGACTGTCTCTTGGAGTTGAAGAAAGAGTGACTCAGGAGAGCCAGGAAGACCACCTGTCTCTAAAATCCTCCCCAGCCAGCTCCCTGATGTTCAAAATGTTTTAACAATAGACCTGGCTGAAATGCAAATACTTTGGGGGAAAGGAATGCAAAAATTTGAGTTAACAAAAAGGTATAAAACGCCTGATACAGTCTTTTCTTGAAAATGAGGGTAGAGGGGCTTGAGGGGTACAACCCGGGGAGAAGGAAAGGTATCTTGATGAATTTATAATTTTGTTAAAATTGACCCTAACTCAGAGGAAAACCAGATTTCCTGGGGATGGAGAGAAGGGGAAAGATGGAGTGGAGTTGAGCCTGAAATCTTGACCTTAGGAACTGATATTATCTCTGCTTTATTGTCCAGACATTGATTAGATACAAGGCCAGTCTCTGGTGCGGTGTAAGAGCAGATCCCAGGCTCTGCATTCTGGGTCCTTAGGAAGGACTTGGAATAGTACAACTACAAGGATCTCTTCCTAGATTGGATTCAACCCAACCAACCTTCCCATCTGATTCTTGCAGGGCTTAAGGGATGTCACCTTCATATCATCCCCTTCTTTCCCTCTCTAGTCGCTTTGGCCCCAGGCACCTCTTCCCCAGCTCTGTTGCTGTAGATTCTAGCTTCTCTTCCCTAGCCATTGGTCAGCTTCTAGCTCCTCCTCCCAGCCATTTTTTTTTCCCCATCATTTATTTATTTGGCTGTGTTGGGTCTTAATTGCTATACATGGGATTTTTGTTGCTGTGTGTGGGCTCTCTAGCTGCAGTGCGCAGACTCAGTTGCTCTGCAGGAACATGAGATCTTAACTTTATGACCAGGTTTGAACCTGTGTCCCCTGAATTGCAAGGCAAATCCTCAACTACTGGACCATCAGAGAAGTACCCCCAGGCATTGTTGATCTGTTTCTCAGACTCCTTTAGCTCCTGACCCTCTGGCTGCACTTTTCCAAGTGGCTTCTGTTCTTCCCAGCCCAGTGCTTCCTGGGATGGTGTCTCCATCTCCATGGTAGGTCCATTCCACCCACTTCCCATGCAAGTCTTTAGCTTGGTAACACTCTGGGAAATGTCACTTTCTTTCCTCACTTGCAGGACAGCTTCACAGGAGGTGGTCAGCATCACACCTGTACTTCCCCTATAAAAGATGCTGCCCTGGGAGGCTCACGGAGCCCTACCCTTCCTGCAATTACTGTCTCCTCCTGCTTAAGGGAATCTTCCTTCCTCAAGGAGTAGGATTTGTGGTGCCTTCCTTGACTTTTATAGCCTTCCTGGGTAAAACTCATTTTTAAATTGTGATAAAAATACATAAAATAAAGTTAACATTTTAGCCATTTTTAAGTGTAAGTTCAGTGCCATTAAGTACTTTCAAAATGTTATGCAACCGTTACCACTGTCCATCTCCAGAACTTCTGATCATCTAATCAGAAACCCCATACCCAGTAAACAGTAACTCCTCATTCTTCTAGTGGCTTGGAACCTTTATTCCACTTCCTGTGTCTGTGAATTTAAATGTTTGAGGTGTCATGTAAGTGTCCTTTTCTACCTGACTTCTTTCACTTGGCTTAATGTTATCAAGGTTCATCCGTGTTGTGATGTGTGTCAGAATTTCATTCCTTCTAAGGCTGAATATTTCATTGTATGCAGACCACATTTTGGTTCTTCATTCATCTGTGGTGGACATTTGGGTTGTTTCTATCTTTTCGCTCTTGTGAATAATGTTTCTATGAGCACTGGAGTACAGGGGTCTGTTTGAGTCCCTGCTTTCAATTCTTTGGGTATATATGAATACCTAGGAGTGGAATTGCTGGATTGTACGGTAATTCTATGTTTAACTTTTTGAGGACCTGCCAAACAATGATCATGTCTGTGACCTATGTATGAGACCCCTTCTGGTTCACAAAACTCTGGCTGTTTCATTAACCTCTCAAAGCAAACCTATGAGGCAAACACTGTTATTAACATAATCTTTATTCAGGTGAAGAAAATGAAGCTCAGAGAGGTTCGGGGATTTGATCAGAGTCACTCACCACACTGATGGGGACTTCAGTCTCAAAACAACATTATGTGACTATGGTGTCCATAGCGTTTTTTCGATGCCTTGTGACAACCTTTCAGCATCCCCTCGTTGCTTTATCCCCACTGCTGGCGTGACTCTAGGTCACCGTGATTATAGACATGTCTGACCCCCTTTCCAGACTATCAACCTCAAGGACAGGGGCTGTGTCATGATTATCTTTCTCTCCTATCATGTCTGGTACATGCTAGGCTCTCAATAAATGCCAGTTGAATGGATCAATGATATCCAGCATCATGTCTGTTACCCCAGTCCTGCACAGAGTGCCAGGCACAGAGAGGGTGCTTGGTGCATGGTTACTGGCTGAACGAATTTTGCAGTGAGTGGGCCTCAGAGTGTCACTGCTCCTCACTTGTCCGTGTATGGGTGGAAGGGTTTCAGATGGAATGTAGGATGCCCAGTTAAATGGGAATTTCAGATAAATAACCAGTATTCTTCTTTAGTATTTAGTACATGCTTATGCTAAAAATTATGCATTGTCTCTCTGAAATTCACATTTACCTGGATGTCCTGTACTTTTACTTGTTCAATTGGCATCCCTAGTCATGAGGGTCTTTTTAATGTCACATCACCAAAATCCTCAGACATGCCAAGGAGAAGAGCAGGAAACTGGTTCTCCAGAGATGAATCACTCACTATCTTCTAATTTTAAAAATACAGATGGGGTGCATTTTTTTTCTTAAGTGGCAAATAATCCTACACACGCAGTAATTTAATTTCCATTTGAAATCACAGTTTCTGTGTCTTCTGGCGTCAGAATATTTTAAGTGTTCATCCACTCTGGCTTTGGCTAATCCTGGCACCCAAGCCATTCACCCTGGGGAAGTGCATGCCTGTGATCATTTGGAACATTCCCTGAAGGGCAAATCCTTCACACATGGGGGTCTTGCTTACCAGCAGGCTAACCATCCCGATGTGTGGCATTTATTACATTCATATTTCTGCACATCCTGCATGGCTTGACCTTTAAATCCAGAACATCCTGGTCAAGTCGTTATTAGGAACCTGACTTGGTTTCCTCAGAAGCTTCATTTTCACTGTGGCAGTGTCAGGAGATGCTCTCTTATCTCCCCGAGGTCCTTTTGAGTTCACCTGAGTGAACTGGGATCAGGTCTGTTCACCGGTTGTACCTCAGACTTCCTGGAATGAGGAGTGGCCAGGACCCAGGTGGGGAGCACAGTCACACTTTGGCCAGGATCGAGTCTGCTGGGACTTGGGGAACGGGTGAGGGGGATGGCCGAGGGCTGAGACCAACCTGGGGTAAAGGCAGGCGCTTCCAGGAAGGGCCAAGAGAAGAAAGGAGAATCTTTCATGGGTATTTTCTCTTGCGGTTATCCTCCTAAACACTGAATTTTAAACCTCCTCCCCCTGACTGCTTTCCTAACTCACGTAATTTAATCTTGGTAGCATGCAATTACTATGTGTCTGTTGATTTGGGGAGTTTTTATTTTTATTTCTTTAAAAAAGAAAAAACAGCTTTTCAGATGCAGGAGCAGCTGGGCTGATGAAAAGCCACCAAGGTGAAGTAGGGTGGGGTGGCAGGCAGAAGGTAGTGGCGCCTTGTGAACCGCAGTCTTCACGTTATGGACGCAGGGACCAGGAGCAGAGGCAGACAGGGGAGGCTGCCACGCAGCTCAAAGGCACTATCAAAAGTGTGGGGTCTCACCCAGACGATGACCGGATGGGAGGAGGGTGGAGAGGTCGCACGATCCAGGGATGTCTGAGTTACTGAACATCTGAACTCAACATCTTGAATTTAGGAAGTTTTTGGGCTGAGGGACTGGAAAGTCTATGTCCTTTCAGGGCCTCAGTTTCCTTCAGGCTCAAAAGTGTGGAGGGCAGTCTTGGTTACCAGCTGGCCAGGACAGGGAGGGGTTGCAGGTACTTGGACTACTCACAAAGATAATACCATCCAATGTCAAGTTAGAATAGGTCCAAAGTGAACAGGGCAGAGGATGCCTTTCCAGAAACATCTGTGAGGTGGGGGAGGCTGGAACATACAGAGGTGCCATGCAAACTGAGTTCTTTGAAAACTCTGCTGCCCTCTGGAACAGAAAATGGAACTTGCCTCATAACTAAAATCCCAGCTTTGCTTAGCTGTCACTCACTTGAGGGGGCCTGGTGGGAACTAGTCGACAGGGGGCCGAGCAGTCCGGGGATATCAACCTGCCCTTTGGGACTTTCAGAGTCCCCAAATTTCTCAAATGCTTAGACTCAGACAAAATCAGAACACCCCACAGGGATCTCATCACCCAGTGCCCCATTCCATTCCATCTTCGAAGGGAGGGGTTATATGGGGGTAAAGTAGCCCTAGGTTGTATTTTAGAATCTGTGATTGAAAAAAAAAATTTTTTTTTCTATCAGGAGATCTGAGAGGGGGTCCATGGAGATGACAGGGTCTGATTACAGCCACTTAAGGGATTATATAGAAGACTTGACATTGAGTTGCCCTCTGGCCACCCAGTCAATAAGGAAGGGGCTGACAAGATGGGTGAAAGAGGTGGGTGTTGAGGGGAGGTGGCCTGTCAGGTTGGTGGGTACTGTTAAGCCCGACAACCCTTGCTCCATCAGGAAGGGTCTTCTAACACATCAAGTGTTTCCTTCCTGGATCTGGGGGTCCTCTCCCAGGTAGAAAGGACCCTGTCTGACATGACCAATGAGGTAGGGTTATTTGAAGGTCTAAGAAATCAGATGATGGGGTTTTATAATCCCCACTTCTCCATTCTCTTCCCTTTGTGGAAAGTTACGCTCATTCTATGTTGGCATGATGGGTAGGTTCACTGGTCATGGGGCTTTTCTGGTGATGTATGGGGCAAGGAGAGCTGGACTGGCATGGGGTGAGGGCTACAAACAAGTCAAGTTCATGGTTGGGGAACCACCTGGATGAAGTAGAGACCCACTGAACACTACTGAGAATAGAATCCGAGATGGGGTGAGGAGCTTGAGTCCAGGGAGACAACGGGCCTTCCTCTCTGAACCTCTCTCCTGGGTCCCCCCTCTTCCTTGCCATTTGTGTGTTGATGATGTGGGGATGGTCAGGGGGAGCCAGAAAACTGGCCTCTTGTATAATTTGATAATTGGCTGTAATCCATGTATGAGATATTTGGAGATCTGCCGCTCCATTAACTCCCACTTGAAGAATAATTACATCTCCGTATACAGGCCTTTGGGCCAAGTTCTCCCCTCACATTTCTGAAGCTCCTATCATAACCTCCACTCTACCAAAGATGATTGTGATTGCCCACACGCCAGTTGTTACATTCTTAATTTACCATACGTTTTTTAAAAATCCATATTCAAAGGGAGGGCCTTCCATTGACATTTTTGAGTAAAGGTAGGAGTACAGTTCTTAGAAGCTGACAGAGTAGGGGTCCATCAGGCAGAGGATACTTGTACTCGATGTAACCAGAAGAGGATCCCGACAAGAGTCCTGGGCTTCGGGGTGCAGTGTTGGAGGGGCAGGGTTTCACGTTATAGGTGTGAAACTAAGCAGTGCCTCTGGTTGCCATGGAGACAGCACTTGGAGGTTGTTTAGATGTGGGAGGGTTGGGATGAGAGGCCTGATACTCTTTCTAGGAGGGGGCAGCAATGAGCCAAGGACAGGTAAGTGTGTGAAGAGCTGTCTGGTTTGGAACTTCTGGGAGTTCAGCCCCTTCTCTGTGTGCTGGCTTCTGCGCATCTCTCTCAGGGTGGGAAAGCATTCAAGGAAAGGATGGAAACTAAGAGGTGCTAGAGACTCTTCTAGGTGTGCAGCGCCAGCAGTGCCCACACAAAGAAAACCTTTCAGCCCCAGGGGAGGAGGAAGCAGCCCCATGCAGAACAAGCGTCCAGATTCAGATACCAGAAGTTCAAGTTGAATGTGTACTACGTGCTAGTGATGAGTTAACCATTCATTCAGGCAGGTCTGCAGACTAGGCGGTGACATAGCTGATATTCTGGAAGGGGCAGAGACCAAAGGGCCCCTCTGTTCCCAAATATCCCTCCAGAACTTGGCACGAATCTGGATATCCCACCATTTGAGTTCTAAGCTTTTGTCCCAGCATCTTCTCCCCAGACTTTTCCTTCTTGTTGCAAATTCTCCTAAGATTGGGGGGAGGGGGTGTCACACATTGAGCCCCTATGACCTCAGTGTGGGCTGAGGAGGGACCTCAACACAGAGCCTCAGGGACCCTGGATTAGGAGAGGGATGCTGGGAGAAGGGAGGATGATAGAGAAATGAGGGGTGGGAGCTTCCAAAGGCAAATGCTCTGACCCTCCCACTTCGTCCACATGAATAGTACATTGAAAGCATCTCCTATGGGTCCTACAATTCTCTGTTCCACTATGCTTGAAGGTCTGAGAGTTCAGAAGATTGAGAGGTGGGTGCTCTGAAAGGGGGCAGTTGCTACATGGGACGTGTTGGTTTAAAATCGCAAGCATCAGGAGGAAGAGAAGAATATTTTTTCAGAATTGCTTTTGGCCTCTCCTTGTGCCAGGCCTGGAATGCCTGGTGAGTAGGATATCAGGTTAAACACGGGGCACCGGGTCCCACTAGGCTGCAACATAAATGGCAAATGACTTTTTTTAGTCTAAGTATATCCCATATATTGCATGGGGCATAATTATTCGTTGTTCATTTGAAATTCAAATTTAACTGGGGCTATATGGCTATTTGCTGGATCTGGCAGCTCTACCTGTGAGTGGCTGGGACTCGAGGGCCTTTCCTTCACTTCCTTCAACCTGGAACTTCCAAAAGGATCAGCAGCGGTTTTTATCCCTCTTCTTCTCCCTATCTCTTCCCCTCCTGCTTCCCTCTTCCCTCCCTTCTCTACCTCTCTCTCTCTCTATGGCTCTCTGTCTTCCAAAACAGAAGTTTTAGAGTCAGACACCTGGATACAATCCTATTCTAAAAATTACGGCCTGCATGATCCTGGTCAAGTGACTTCACCTCCAAGCTTTAAGTCCCTCAGGTAAGATAGGGATGATAGTACGGCCTCATGAAGCTGCTCTCAAGATTAAATTAACTAATATTAATTAAGGAACAAGTACAGTGTCTGATGTCATATTACTGGCAGACAGCTTTGGAGCTGTCAGTGTTCCTTTCAGATTCAGGTGTTGATGTGGCAGGTGCCATCTGTCTCCATCCCCACTCTGACCCAAGGGCACACCCTGGCACCTCTTCAAATTTAGAAGAGTCCTCTCAGATAGCATTTTTGAGCAAAGGAGATTTTCCTTAGGAGAACCAGAGGTGGGAAATTAAAACAGACCTAATCTGGCCTGACACTTGCTTTCACACAGTGTTTGAGCTATGGATGACTTTTACCTTTTTAAATGGTTGAAAGAAATCAAAAGAATAGTATTTTGTGACACCTGAAAATTTCATGATTAAACACATACATCCACAAACACCTGCACATGGATATTTACATGGATATTGCCAACTTAGGAATAATTGGAAGCATCTGGAAGCAACCAAGGTGGGAGGGGTTGTCCAGGAAGCAACCAAGGTGTCCTTTGTGGGTAAATGGATAAATAAATGTGGTACATCAAGACAATGGAATATTATTCAGCACTAAAAAAAAAAAAAAGAACTTTCAAGTCAGGAAAAGACATGGAGGAAACTTAAATGCATGTTACGAAGTAAAAGAAGCCCATCTGGAAAGGCTAAATACTGTATGATTCCAGCTGGATGACATTCTGGAAAAGGTAAAACTATGGAGACAACAAAAAGGATTAGGAATTGCCGGGGGCGCGGGCAGGGAGTAGGATGAGCACAGGGGCAGAGCTCAGAGGACACAGGACAGAGAAACTACTCGGTATGATACTCTAACAATGGTGGATACGTGTCACCCTACATTTGTCCAAACCCATATGATGTCCGACACCGAGAGTGACCCCTAATGTATACTGTGGACTTTGGGTGACACATGTACCACTCTGGTGGGGGTGCTGGTGGTGGGAGAGGTTTGTAGTAGGTGTAGGTGAGGGCAGGGGTTAACTCTCTGTACTGTTCCCTCAATTTTGCCGTGAACCTTAAACTGCTCTAAGAAAATAAAGTCTTGATTTTAAAAAGTTATATGAAAGAACAATTTTTAATTGGCGTACAGTCACACTCACTTGTATTATCTATGGCTGCTTTCCCTCTACAATAGTTGAGTTAAATCACTGCAAGAGACTGTATCTGGGCCTTCCCCTGGTGGTCCAGTGGTTAGGACTCTGAACTCCCTGTGCAGGGGATGTGGGTTCGATCCCTGGTCAGGGAGCTAAGATCTCACCTGCTGAGCAACATGGCCAAACTGTGACAACCTAGAGGGGTGGGATGGAGTGGGAGGTGGGAAAGAGGTTCAAGAGGGAGGGACGTATGTATACCTATGGCTGATTCATGTTGAGGTATGACAGAAACCAACAGAATATTGTAAAGCAATTGCCCTTCAATGAAAAATAAATTAATTAAAAGGAAAAAAAAATTTTTTTTAAATGTAAAAAAGAGACCGTATATGCCTGTAATGCAGGAGACCCAGACTTGATCCCTGGGTCAGGAAGATCCCCTAGAGAAGGAAATGACAACTCACTCTAATATTCTTGCCTGGAGAATTCCATGGGCAGAGTAGCCTAGTGGGCTACAGTCCACAGGGTTGCAAAGAGTCGGATGCTACTGAGTGACTAACGCTTCACTTCTTCACCTAAAGTACTCTTTGGCTCTTTGTAGAAGAAGACTGCTGACTCCCTGCTTGGGGAGACGAACGATGGCTCACCCTCAGAGCAGGGTACCATGCAGTGATCACAAAGGCATCCACGAAGGTAAATTTTAGAATATAATGTTGAATGGGGAAAAAGGAATTTTCAAAAGGGTCCATAAAGTATGGTACCCAGCACACACAATTTTAAGCAGCAGATATTATTATGTGTGTGTGTGTTAGTCGCTCAGTCATGTTTGACTCTGAGGCCCCATATGGACTGTGGCCCACCAGGCTTCTCTGTATAGGGGATTCTCTAGGCAAAGAATACTGGAGTGAATTGCCATTCCCTTCTCCAGAGGAACTTCCCACCCAAGAATCGAACCCTGGTCTCCTGCATCATAGGCAGGTTCTTTACCATTTGAGCTACAGGGAAGTCCTAGATATTATTATAGCATATATTATTTATAGATACTTACATAAATAGCAAAAGTTAAAAAAATGTACTGGAATAATAAATACTAACTTCAAGACACTGGTTACCTTTGGAGAGAGAAGAGGAAGTAACAGAATAGTTTTAGTTAATTGTTAACGTTTCTTCTCTTTTTAAAATTGGTAGTTATTTATTTTTAAACTTTTATTGCAGTATAGTTGATTTACAATGTTATGTTAATTTCAGCCATATAACAAAGGTATACATACATAAATTCTTTTTCCTTATGGTTTATCACAGGAAATTGATACAGTGAATACAGTTTCTTGTGCTGTGCAGTAGGATGTTGTTGTTTATCTATTTTACATGTAATATTTTGCATCTGCTAATCCCAGTCTCTGAATGCTTCCCTCCTCTGCCTTCCCTCTGCCTTGGCAACCATGAGTCTGTTCTCTGTGTCTCTGAGTCTGTTTCTGTTGCATAGATAAGATCATTCGTGTATGTTTTAGAGTCCACGTGTAAGTGTTATCATATGTCTTTCTCTTTCTGACTTGCTTCGCTTAGTGTGATAGTCTCTAGGTCTGTCCATATTGCTGCAAATGGCGTTGTTTCTTTTTTATGGCTCAGTAGTATTCCATTGCATATATACATCACCTCTTCTTTATGCATTCATCTGTGCACGGGCATTTAGGTTGTTTCCAGGGCTTGGCTATTGTGACTAGTGCTGCTGTGAACATAGGGGTGCGTGTATCTCTTTGAACTATAGTTTTGTCTGAATATATGCCCAGGAGTGGGATGCTGGATCGCTTGACAACTCTATTTTTAGTTTTTTGAGGAACTTCCATACTGTTTTCCATAGTGACTGCACCGGTTTACATTCCCACCAACTGTGTAGGAGGGTTCCTTTTTCTCCACACCCCCTCCAGCACTTGCTATTTGTAAAATTTTTAATGATGATTATTCTTTTTATTTATTTTTATTTATCTAGCTGCCCCACATCTTGCCTGCAGCATGTGGGTCTAGTTCCCCAAACAGGGATCGACCCCAGGTCCTCTGCATTGGGAGCATGGAATCTTAGCCATTTTACCACCAGGGAAGTCCCCTTTAAAAATTATTTATTTATTATTAAATTATTTATTTATTTAAATGATAGCCATTCTGAGCTGTGTGAGGTGGTACCTCACTATAGTTTTTTTTTTTTTTTTTCTCTGATAATTAGGGATAATGTGCATCTTTTCATGTGCCTGTTGACCATCTATTTGTCTTCTTTGGAGAAAGGTCTGTTTAGGTCCTCTGCCCTTTTCTCGATTGGGTTTTCTTGTTTCTTTGTTATTCATCTCTTCTTTAAAAAAAGGATGATATAAAGTAAATATGATACAATATTTATGTATTTAATGCTAGTGGTGAACACTTGGATACTCATTTTATAAGATTATATGTAAGTACCTGTTATATATTTCTCCGAAATTCTTCCCAAGTAAACCAATTCATTTTGGAAAAGAAAAGAGTGATTAAATAACTCTGCCAGCTGGGAAGAGGCAGATTTGAAGAACCTGGATTTGAACTCAGTCTGTCTGACTACAGAGAGAAACTCTTAACCACATATTCTACGTTTCCCTTAATTACTGCTGCAAGTATTTAGTAAGTGGGCTGTCTCTCTCTGTCTTCCATAAGAGTTTATAAGCAACAGTAGAGGTAACCCCCTTATCTCCAATGGCATCAAGCAGTTTGGCCCAACCACTCTACTAAGCTCGTGGGTCATGTCTATTCCAGGAAGAAGACCCCAGCCTATCCCGGGGAGTTTGCTGACACCCTTGGGGTCCATCAGAAAGCAGTTTAGGATGCCTGGCAAAGGGAACATGATGAGACATCTCAGTGTAGCCTTCATATCCTAGTAGGCCTAGTACAGAGATGTGACCTGGGTCATGTGGAAAATGTGGGCTCCTTATGAGTCCTTTCAGACTTTGTGGGCCACCAAAGAAGGTTCCAGAAATTTTGTTTTCTGAGTCCTTGTTGAAAAAGAATATTCCCCCCATCCCTCTCTCTTCCTCAAGATGGTCCCTAAACAGTCAGCATCCTCTCCGTCTCAGAATGGGAAGTGGAGAGCCAGATGGGAAGGTGCAGGTGCAGCTGGACTTGAGCATGATGTATATCTCCCAGGCGTCCAGCCCATGGCAATGAGGCCCAGGGCACCAGGGAGTCAGGGCTCCCACTCCTGTGCCCGCAGTATCCCAACTCCTGTGTTCCTCTCACCTCTAGAAATGCCTTATCTCTTTGTCCTAGGCAACCACAAGGCTCATTTTAAAGCCCACCTTTTGCAGGAAGTCTGCCCAAACCCCCAGTCCACTGTGCCCTCTCACCTCAGAACTCCTCGAGTATTTGTTATCCAGAGCTCTGGTGAGTTCCAGATGAGTTGTTTTGTTTGATACTGTTTCGCATCTGCTGGTTTGATCTGTGAGTGATTGGAGCTCAGGGTCTCTGCCTGTTTTGTACTTTCCCATGATTCCTAGCATGTTGCCAGGCACGCAGAAAACATTTAACATGTTAGTGAATAAATCAATGAATGAATAAACAAATGAAGCATATTTGAAGAAGCTCCTGTAATTCTGTTCCTAAGGAAAGAGTGAGGCCCAAACTAGGTTAAGGGAAAGCCTGCCTAGCCTGACTTTGGGGAGACCTCAGACACCCTCAGCGTGGCGAGAGAGCGGCTTGCCTGCTCAGTGGCCTTGAGGGGGAGGGAAGAGAGAGGGAGACGTGGTGCCCAGACGAGATGCCCCATTGAGGTGGGTGCTGGGGTGTCTAAGGCGGGACCTTGGCCTTGCTTGTTATATTTTTGTTTATTTTTCTGTTTGTGCCCAGTTACCTCAGACAATGTCCCACACTGGCTAAGAAATGTGAAAACAGCTAAAGAATAAATAAAGCAAAAGAGAAAAACAAGGAAAAGAGAGTAAACAAAGAGAGAATTCACCTTTCATTCGCCTGCAAAGTCCTCGGTTGGGGAATGAAGTTAAGACACAAAAGCTTTGCAACAACAACATTGTGGGGGAAGGCACAAGAGGGAAGCCGAACAGCCATTAAAGCAATTAAGAAAAGATTAAGGTCGCTTGTGGTGGAGAGAGAGAGAGACCCATTAATCAATAGGCCAGAAATCGCAGCAGGCTACAAAATTATAAGACCAGGCAAACTGGAGAACACACAGGCTTACCTCAACCAAGATGCCTGAGTAACTCAAAGGCAGAAACATATTCATTTCGCAGGCTTGGGGAAAAATGCTTCTTAGGAGAACCCTTTCCTTTTAATCAGCTAATGGGGCATCCTGAGGTGGGGGTGAGATCCACAATGATTTCAAGGCAAATTCTGAAGCATCGTGGTCTAAAGAAAAATTCATAATAATGCATGATACCAATGTGACTGGGTTGGAGGGAACATCACAGCAGAAACCTATGTGATACTATTAGGAAGGGTCTTAAAACTCCTTGGGGGAGGTTGTATTATTGTTCTCAATATGTGCTGCTCCTTCCTAGGAAGACCTGCATCCCTGCCCCACGGGTAGTGGGCTTAGCTGTATGACTTGCTTTGGCAAGTGATGCATGTCACTTTTGAACAGAAGTTTTAACAGCCAGCACTCTGTTTGCCCTATGTTTTTCCTCTTTGCAACAACAAATCCAAAATGTTGACAGAGGCTGTTTCCTCATTTCTGGGCCCCAAATTGAAACCAAGACATGGCAAAAACTCATCTGGCAGAGGACGTATATTGTGAGCAACAAATAAATTTTATCATTTGGCACTACTGAAAAAAAAAATGTGGGGGGGTGTTTGTTACAAAGCCTATCCTGACTGATACATTTCCTTGCACCGTGTCACTGCTTCATGGAACCTTAATGGCTCCCTATTTCTCTCTAGATCAATCTCAAAACTTTTGGTCCTGACATCAAGTCCCCCCCTTGCTCCCACTCATCATAGTGCTCACCATTACCTTCATGCACTGCACAGTCTTGCCTGACTTCTTTGCTTGCTCTGCCCCACATACTTTCTTCGGCAAGTTTTGGTGAAAAAGGTCTCCAGGGTTAAGGAACCTGAATTACTCAGGCTTTTGATTTTTCCCTCTCTGCTATGTCCTCTGTGAAGCCATTTCTAATCACTTTAGCTCAAAAGCCATCTCTGGACTGACCACTATATTTCATGATCCGTATCAGTCAAACAACATTTAGTTTTATTTAATGGGCTTGCCTGGTGGCTCCAGTAAGGAATCTGCCCACACTGCAGGAGACCTGGGTTCAGTCCCTGGATTGGGAAGATCCCCTGGAGAAGGAAATGGCAACCCACTCCAGTGTTCTTGCCTGGGAAATCCCATAGACAGAGGAGCCTGGTGGGTTGCAAGAGTCAGAATGACTTATAATATTATTACATATGTGATGCTTGCTGAGTGTCAGGTACTATATTCATAGCTTTATATATATGAAGCTATGAATATATATGTAAACACTATATATAAACATTCAACTCTCACATGACCCTATTATTCCCATTTTACAAATGAGGAAATAGAGGCAAAAAGAAGTGAGCTTATAGTGGTGGGTTGCAAGAGTCAGAATGACTTATAATATTATTACATATGTGATGCTTGCTGAGTGTCAGGTACTATATTCATAGCTTTATATATATGAAGCTATGAATATATATGTAAACACTATATATAAACATTCAACTCTCACATGACCCTATTATTCCCATTTTACAAATGAGGAAATAGAGGCAAAAAGAAGTGAGCTTATAGAACCAGCAAGTATAGTGTGGGGATTTAAACCTGGGCACTTGGATTCCCCGATCTTAAGCTCTGAAGCATACTGCCTGCATTCTCTTGCACTATCTTGCATGTGGCCTGGATTACCTCCCCTACAAGATGATGGATCCCTGGAAGGCTGGGAATCTTTCTAGATCTCTTATCTTCCCTGGCATTGAGCCCTATAGCTGGTCCACTAACTCCCTGCCAGAATCTGTTGGTTGATTAAAAATATAGTGGGTCACTTTATTTCATCCATTTCTTTTCCTTTAGATAGAAAAGAAGCAAAGCCATCTCAGAGAAGACATTTTCTCTAGAAGGCCTGTTACACTGTAAGGGAGGCATCCTGATGTCCGGCTGAAATCTCTCCTTCTGCAAAATTGTCTTGGGCTTCCTAGGTGGCTCGATGGTAAAGAATCCACCTGCTAACGCAGGAGACGCTGGTTTGATCCCTGGGTCGGGAAGATCCCCTGGAGAAGGAAATGACATCGTACTCCAGTACTCTTGCTTGGGAAATCCCATGGACAGAGGAGCCTGGTGGGCTACGAGAGTCAGAGATGACTGAGCAACTCAACGACATTGCATTGTTTTCCTTTGTTTCAAGATTTACAGCATATGAGCAGCTCTTAGAGTGATAACTAGTGTTATTATTTTATTAATCATTATGTAGACCATTATTTTACTAATTACTTCCTTATTTGAACTCTGTCTTGTTCTCCCCCTCCCAAAATATATGGTGGCTAATAAGGAATCATAAAATACAGCAGAATACACACAGCAAGAAAGGATGAGCAAACACAAAGCGCACACTGCAAAACAGTGCATACTTTGTGAGCCACTTATAAAATTTATACAAAATATAATCTACTCACATGAGTCTATAATTAATTTATTAAGAATAAAAAAGAAAAAACTGAGCTAAACTCAAGATATAGGATACTGCTAGATTTGGGGGGAAGGAAATCATCCTAGAGTAGAAGGATGGTGGGCATTTCCACTTTCTGTGAAATGTTTCAGTGACTTGAAGTAAATAGAACAAAATATTAACAGCTGTCAATTTTGTGTGGCAGGTACTGGATACTGTACTATTTTATGTACTTTAGATTTGGAAGAAGATCTCAGAGTTGTATTTACTTGCTCAAGTGAGCCATGAATTGATCCCTAAGCTCTCTAAAGGGCAATATAAGGAAAGGAGCGAGGTCAGTTCTAAAATTCACGGTATCATGAGTATCCCAGGTGAAACTATATCCAGGCTTTGGGAGAGCCCAGAACCTGGTACTGAGAACTCTAGAAGCTATGCTTGTGCCGCAATGGTGAGTAGGTGGTAGTTACAGCAGGGGGTTGGGAGTCTGAGAGCTTGTGTGTGTGTGTGTGTGTTTCTGTGTGTGTGATTGGAAGAGGGAGCGACTGGTCACACATCTACAGACATATAGCTCTTCACCTGAATTGTCTATTCTAATGACTCAAGTGAAAGTCACCTCAGCCCTGAAGATGGGAGTGCTCAGGGACAAGCTCCTCAAGATGGCCTTGCCACCAGCCAGTGACTCAGTTTTTTCAAAGGGCATCACAGCAAGGCCCAGTTCATAAAGCTCCGAGGAGCCCCCACTACTACTGGGCAGGCCCCAGCTCTCTGCCTATCAGACCTAGGGTTTTCAAGCCCCTGAAAGAGTAAAGAGGTCATCCATCCTTAAAGCAAAGACGAGCTACTCCTGCCCTTGGCCAAAGCTGTGACCAACACAGGGAGGAGGTGAGGTAGAGATGCTGCTGCCCTCAGGAGCCTGGGAAGGTCAGCAATGTCTTCCTTCCCTTGTGGGGGAGCAGTAGTCAGCTGGGTGCACAGGAGGCTGGGAACTCACCTCTCTGGAGGCCACCCTTCCTCCTCTGGAGGTGAGCCTGGGTAACACCGTTGTGCCAGGTTTTTCCTCAGAAAGCATTCGAAATTGGCTCCAGCACCCAAATGCACAGTGATACAGGCACCTAGGGCCAACTCCAGGTGGTGAGCCCAATAGTCGAGCCTGAAAAACGTCTAACGCAGGTGTAACCAAATATCCAGCTGCCACCCACCCTGCCAAAAAAGAATTCAAGATTGTTTGCCAGACTGGTCACACTTCCTCATGTGTCCCCTGGATGCCCTGCTTGGGAAACGAACTCCCCTGTAATCCCTTGAAGTGTGAAGCTGACATTTACAATCAGTTAGTGTGGCTCTCAGAACAGTCACTCTCTTTCCCTTCCTTAGGGCAATAATCAGTGACGAGAACCAACTGGCCCGCTGAGGCCCCTCCAGAGCACTTGCTCCCCAAACTGCCAGACTTCAGAGCCAAGGTTCTGGAGCCAGAGTCCAGCCCCACTGCTTGGTAGGTGGCACGTTCCTTCACCTTGCTAGACTTTGGCTTCCTCATCCATAAAGTGGGAATCATGTTAATAATGCACTTGCCTGACTGGGTTGTTGTGGGGGAAATGCCTGTTTGCTGATCATACATGTTATTGTTATTATTATTTATATAAGTGAGGGTGGCATTTCTACCCATAGGTCCTTCCCCTTGCATTCTACCCTCCAAACAGATCTTAATTCTTTTGTGACTTGACACTCCAGTGCTCCATATGCTTTGACTGATCTGATACTGAGCAGTGAGCTGCTCCACGCCTTCAGAGCAACACAAGGTTACACATATTCTGCTTCAGTCTAGGCCTCAAGACAGTTTCCTGGGTCAGATGGTCTAGGGGGTTTTAAGGTGTGTATCAGGAGTCTCTGGTAGCTCTGCTGGTAAAGAATCCACCTGCAATGCAGGAGACCCCGGTTCGATTCCTGGGTTGGGAAGATCCCTTGGAGAAGGGAAAGGCTATCCCCTCCAGTACTGTGGCCTGGAGAATTCCATGGAGGTGTGTATCACTGAGTGATAGGACCCTCAGCTCTGCAGTTGCCTTCTGGAAAGGGTGTCCCCTTCTTCCTCTCTCTCCCCGTTCCCCCTGCCATCTCCAGGGGAGAGTGAAAATTGGGAGTCGGCTCATCCTGAAGGATGGGGCCTTGAGAAACAGCCCTCTCATCTCTTGCTTTGAGAAAAGGGTCTGTGAGCCGAGAGAAGCCCGTGATTGGATTGGTCAGGTTCTATGGGACAAGACAAGTCATTTCTGAGGTGATAAGAGAGACTCAAGGGCCTCTACAAAGAGGAAAAAGAAAGGGCCTTCTGGCCACTGAGGGAAGAGTGCCCAGGGACCCTTGCTAAGCCACCGCCTCACACAGCAGGGCTGCCCTCATTCGTATGCTGGTGCTCAGGGCCCCTGGGAGCCACACTTGATGGATTATCCGGAGCTAAGAGTAATCCCAAAATCCATGGTCACAGGCTCCAGGAATAAAAGAGAGCTGGGAATTGGTGAGTAGGGGGAAGGGATGCTGCCTATCAGACAAACAATATTCGTATTCTAGTGCAGAGGTTCTTAACTTTTTTGTATCAGGACCCCTTTTCACTCTTAAATATTGAGGACCCCAGAGAACTTTTTGTTTATGTGGATTATATCTGTTGATATTTACTGTATTAGAAATTAAAACTGAGAAATGTTTAAAATATTCACTAGTGTATTTTTAAAATCACTATACTAAGCCCATGACATGTTAGCATACACAGAATATTTTTAAGAGAAATAACTGTATGTTCCAAAGTGAAAAAAATCAATGAGAAGAGTGGTATTGTTTTGCATTTTTGCAAATCCCTTTAGTGTCTGGCTTAATGGAAGACAGCTGGATCCTTGTCTCTGCTTCTGCATTCAGTCTTTTGTGATATCAGACATTATGTGGCTTCTGGAAAACACCAATGTGCACTCCTGAGAAAATGAAAGTGAAAAAGGCAAATCATATCTTAGTATTACTTTGAAAATAATTTTGACCCAGGGGTCTCCAAACCATGCTTTGAGAACTATTGTTCCAGTAAACAATGGAAATAACCCTTCTCAGCTTTCAGAAGCTTCTTTTAACTTTACAGCTTCGGCTGTCTTTACTTCTTGCCTAACTCTGGTCTGTATATTAGCCTTTCCACAAAACAAAAACCCTAGCAGTGTGCCAGGACTGTGCTAAATGCTATAGAGACACAAAGATGAAAGAGCCAAAATATGGGGTTGGAGTTCAGCTCTGTATTGCCCCAGGCTCAGAGGACATGACCCTCAGCCTACAAGTGAAGGGGAGGGCAGGGCCCCTTCCAGAGTGGAACACGACACAGTTAAGGAGCCCATCAGTGTGCTGCCAGTGATGGCCTGTGTGGGTGGAAGCAATCAGAGAAGTCAGGAGGCCTGTGTGGGTGGAAGCAATCAGAGAGCAGGTGGGATTAAGGGTCTAATATGCCACATCCCAGGTGGTTCCAGTGGTAAAGAACCCGCCTGCAATGCAGGAGGTGTAAGAGATACAGGTTTGATCCCTGGGTTGGGAAGATCCCCTGGAGGAGTGCATGGCGACCCACTCCAGTATTCTTGCCTGGAGACTTCCATGGACAGGGGAGCCTGGTGGGCTACAGTCCACAGTGTCACACACAGTCAAACATGACTGAAGTGACTGGGCATACACGCAGTCACACAAATACTCAGGCAAAGCTCTTGTTCAGCACATCCTAAGTGAAGTGTGTGTAGATGAGACAATTCCCTCTGTGGACCATCCCCTGTATCATCTTCCAGAAGAAGGAGACACTGGAGATGTAGCTAAAGCCACAGCATTTTTTAAAATTAATTTTTTATTGGAGACTAGAGATCTCTTCAAAAAAAATTAGAGATACCAAGGGAACATTTCATGCAAAGATGGGCTCGATAAAGGACAGAAATGGTATGGACCTAACAGAAGCAGAAGATATTAAGAAGAGGTGGCAAGAATACACGGAAGAACTGTACAAAAAAGATCTTCATGACCCAGATAATCATGATGATGTGATCACTCATCTAGAGCCAGACATCTTGGAATGTGAAGTCAAGTGGGCCTTAGAAAGCATCACTAAGAACAAAGCTAGTGGAGGTGATGGAATTCCAGTTGAGCTGTTTCAAATCCTGATAGATGATGCTGTGAAAGTGCCACACTCAATATGCCAGCAAATTTGGAAAACTCAGCAGTGGCCACAGGACTGGAAAAGGTCAGTTTTCATTC
>SJYX01005707.1:157164-208064 GCA_006410675.1 Oreotragus oreotragus
ATGGATGTGAGAGTTGGACTGTGAAGAAGGCTGAGCACCGAAGAATGGATGCTTTGAACTGTGGTGTTGGAGAAGACTCTTGAGAGTCCCTTGGACTGCAAGGAGATGCAACCAGTCCATTCTGAAGGAGATCAACCCTGGGATTTCTTTGGAAGGAATGATGCTGAAGCTGAAACTCCAGTACTTTGGCTACCTCATGAGAAGAGTTGACTCATTGGAAAAGACTCTGATGCTGGGAGGGATTGGGGGCAGGAGGAGAAGGGGACGACAGAGGATGAGATGGCTGGATGGCATCACAGACTCAATGGACGTGAGTCTGAGTGAACTCCGGGAGATGGTGATGAACATGGAGGCCTGGCTTGCTGCGATTCATGGGGTCGCAAAGAGTCAGACACGACTGAGTGACTGAACTGAACTGAACTGAATTTAGGTAGCATGTGGGATAAAGTCATCAATAAAACAAGTGAAGAGTTACCTTCTACATACATTGCACATTCAGGTCTGGATCCCCTAAGCACATTGCAGTAGATACTTCCTCCCTCTCTGAGGTTCTTCCCTCCCACCTCTCCACCTTGCCCCCAATTTTATTAAGCTATAACACTATTGGTTTTAGGTGTAAGACATGATGTAAGATGTATATATACTGCAAACTGATCATCACAATAAATTTAGTTAACATCCATCACCTCACATAGTTACACATTTGTTTTTCTTGTGATGAGACCTTTTAAAATCTACTCCCCACAAATAAGTGAGATCATATGGTATTTGTGTTTTTCTGTCTGACCCTCTCTGAGATTCTGATGGATTAAGTAGCAGCTCAAGGATCAGTAGCCAAGTGTGAAACAAAATACAGCTTTAAGAGTGTCTGAGGCAATACTGGATACCCCTTCACTCCCCCACACCCCACCAGCGGGGCTCTGACAAGAGCAGGGCTAGAGAACATGGTTTAGGTTTCAAGTCAAAGTGGCAACTGCCATTTCCTTTCCCCCAGAACCCAAGGGTACAGTGCTAGGAAAGGTCAATTTGAAATAGATTTGTAGAGGGGAAAAAAAAGAGCAAGACAAAATAGTTCACATGCCAGGGCTGCTATTGCCCAGGTGATAAGCTGACTGGGTGACCCAGACCCCCACAGTCATGCTGCTGTGAAGCAGGAAGTAAAAGAGGCAGTGGGGAGAGTGTCTGTGAACCTTTTGTGGACAGTAATCGTCAGGTTCTAAGGGCCTCCCCTCCTCTGGGGAGAGACCATGTACCATGTACAGTGAGAACAAATGCACCTCCAACACCCCCTGAGTGGGAAGAGGGTTTAGAGAGGCTCTGTCCGCCTCGCAGAGGCAGAAATATGGAGGCCAGAGAGGAGACATTTCCGGAAATGCCACAGCTGAAAAGACAGAAGGTGCCTTGGAGATGTGACCTCATTCATCCCCTCCTTGGGTCCAGGCTGTCCCTGATCTCTACTGTAGTGAAATTCCTCCTTCTTGACTTGGAGAGACCTTCCAGAGGTCACCTTCCAGTCTGGAGATTGGCTTAGCCTTGTTCCCCCATCTCCCTAGATGGATCCTTCCATGCTACAGGAAGCTGAAATCACTTCCGGGAACACTCTCCACCCCCTTGAGGTCTCCCTGAAGGAGACAGTAGTCCTGGTTGTCAATTCTGTCCCTCCTCCTGAAGAGCTAATGAAAGAAGGGATTTCAGAGGAGAGAGGACGGCTGTGGCCAGAGGTTGGGCTGAACTTTTCTTCCCAGGAGACAGCCCTAAATCCCCAAGTAATTCACAAATTACTTGCCCACTCTCCTTTACACAATGAGGCAACATGGATCATGAGAAAAGGTATCTCTGACACATGAGAAACAAGGATCTCTGACACCATCTAGTTTCCTCATATTTCAGAATATGGCCTGAGTTATGAAATGACTGGAGATAACTTTGTTCCCTTTAAAGGGAACTGGGTTCTGCCCACAGGCCCCCCGAAGGAACAGGTTTACCCCACTATGGCTTGCCTTGCAGTATCCCTCCCTCCTGACTTAAGAGCAGCTCATTCAAGCCGGTGAGCTCAGCCTATCAGAGTCTCCCTTTCATCTGCAAGCGGTGAGGATTCGTGAGTGGGTATTTGAGATAAAGGCCATGTGTTGAGTTGGCCGAAAAATTTGGGTTTTTCCATACCATCTTCCAGAAAAGCGCAAATGAAGTTTTTGGCCAACCCAATAGAATGGGAGTTGGAATCAATGCCAGGACAAATTCAAGCCACACGCAAATCAGAAATAGAAGGGAGTTAGGTGGGCAGGGGAAGCAGAGTAAGATGGTCTGCCAAGAGAATAAAGCAGACTTGGAGAAAGACACTAAGGATAAGAAAAATTGGGGAGGGAGAGGAGGATGGAAACAGGGAAAGACAGGTGCAGAGAAATGGAGGAACGCAGAGGCAGGATAGGCTGGGGGAGGGAAACTTTTGGCTCCCAGAGATTTGCTTATCACCATCTTCAGTTTCCAAGCGGTCTGAATGTCCTTTATTTATTAAGCTGTTTCCGTATCCTATTAGTGATCAGCCCTCTCTTTAAGTTTCTGTTTCTGCGGCCATTGAGCTCTGATCCCAACCCTGACCTCCTTGATGTAGCAGGAGGCGTTCTGGGGGAGTGCTGGAATCTTCCCTTGGTCCTTTCTCTTGAGTGCAACAGGCGCCTGAGGACGGCACCAGCTGCAAGGACTGAATGAAATCATGCGCAGTGACACATGGAAGTCTGGGTAGATGAGCAACTGGCTCTGAAAAGAGAATTGCCAGAGAACTTGGTCTGTGGGCTGAGAGAGAAAGGGCAGGAATGTGAAATCAAATGGGCCTTAGGAAGCATCACTTCGAACAAAGCTAGTGGAGGTGATGAAATTCCAGGTGAGCTATTTCAAATCCTAAAAGATGATGCTGTGAAAGTGTTGCACTCAATATGCCAGCAAATTTGGAAANCTGAGAGAGAAAGGGCAGGAATGTGAAATCAAATGGGCCTTAGGAAGCATCACTTCGAACAAAGCTAGTGGAGGTGATGAAATTCCAGGTGAGCTATTTCAAATCCTAAAAGATGATGCTGTGAAAGTGTTGCACTCAATATGCCAGCAAATTTGGAAAACTCAGCCGTGGCCACAGGACTAGAAGAGGTCAGTTTTCATTCCAATCCCAAAGGCAAAGCCAAAGAATGCTCAAACTACTGCACGGTTGCACTCATCTCACATGCTAGTAAAGTAATGCTCAAAATTCTCCAAGCCAGGCTTCAGTAGTATGTGAACTCTGAAATTCCAGATGTTCAAGCTGGATTTTAAAAAGGCAGAGGAACCAGAGATCAAATTGCCAACATCGGCCGGATCATCAAAAAAGCAAGTTCCAGAAAAACATCTACATATGCTTTATTGACTACGCCAAAGTCTTTGACTGTGTGGACCACAACAAACTCTGGAAAATTCTTAAAGAGATGGAGATATCAGACCACCTGACTTGCCTCTTGAGAAATCTGTATGTAGATCAAGAAGCAACAGTTAGAACTGGACATGGAACAACAGACTGGTTCCAAATTGGGAAAGGAGTACGTCAAGGCTGTATATTGTTACCCTGCTTATTTAACTTACATGCAGAGTACATCATGAGAAACATTGGTCTGGAGGAAGCACAAGCTGGAATAAAGATTGCTGGCAGAAATATCAATCACCTCAGATATGCAGATGACACCACCCTTATGGCAGAAAGTGAAGAGGAGCTAAAAAGCCTCTTGATGAAAGTGAAAGAGGAGAGAGAAAAAGTTGGCTTAAAGCTCAACATTCANATATCAATCAGCTCAGATAGGCAGATGACACCACCCTTATGGCCGAAAGTGAAGAGGCGCTAAAAAGCCTCTTGATGAAAGTGAAAGAGGAGCGAGAAAAAGTTGGCTTAAAGCTCAACATTCAGAAAACGAAGATCATGGCATCTGGTACCATCACTTCGTGGGAAATAGATGGGGAAACAGTGGAAACAGTGACAGACTTTATTTTTCTGGGCTCCAAAATCACTGCACATGGTAACTGCAGCTGTGAAATGAAAAGACACTGGCTCCTTGGAAGAAAAGCTATGACCAACCTAGACAGCATATTGAAAAGCAGAGACATTACTTTGCCAACAAAGGTCCATACAGTCAAAGCTATGGTTTTTCCAGTAGTCATGTATGGATGTGAGAGTTGGACTATAAAGAAAGTTGAGCACCAAAGAATTGATGCTTTTGAACTATAGTGTTGGAGAAGACTCTTGAGAGTCCCTTGGACTGCAGAGAAATCTAACCAGTCCATCCTAAAGGAAATCAATCATGAATATTCATTGGAAGGACTGATGCTGAAGCTAAAACTCCAGTATTTTGGCCACCTGATGTGAAGAACTGACTCATTTGAAAAGACTCTGATGCTGGAAAAGATTGAAGGGAGGAGGAGAAGGGGACAACAGAGGATGAGATGGCTGTATGGCATCACTGACTCAATGGACATGAGTTTGGGTGAACTCCGGGAGTTGGTGATGGACAGAGAGGTCTGGTGTGTTCGTGGGGTTGCAAAGAGTTGGACACGACTGAGCGACTGAACTGAACTGAACCTTGGTTTATGTTCAGTTGGTTTATGTGGTTCTATTGAAAAACACCCTATTTATTTATTATCAAAGTATTGATTTACAATGTTATGTTAGTTTCAGGTGTACAGCAAAGTGATTCAGTTATACATACACATATATCTGGTTTTTTTTTCAGATTCTTTTCCCTATAGGTTATTAGAAAATATTCAGTATAGTTCACTATGCTATACACCAGGTCTTGGTTGAATTATCTATTTTATATACAGTAGTTTGTATATGTTAATCCTAATCTCTTAATTTGATATATAGTGGTGATTCATTAACACTGAATTCAGGGCCAGAAGCACCATAACTCATGCCTGAACAAAGCTTAACTAACACATATATTTTTTCCATAAGGCTTATCACCATCTTCTTGGTCTTAGGAACCCTTGACAATGCAACTCAACTTGCAAACTTCCTGTTCGGAGCCTTGCTATGTATTATTTCTGCTCCTCTGAGTATCATTTCCAAGTCTCTCTTCCCAACACCCTTTCTACAACTTGCAGAACCAAGTTGACACCAGGTGAACAGACCCATTTTTCAGGCTCAGATGGGGCACCACTCACTGGGGGAAGTTTTTGGTGAAAACCCAGATAGACTTGTGTTCTTCTTCACAGATTCTTGCTGTATTAGCATTAGAATTTTTATCACACTGGTGGTGTCGTTGTTTATGGATCAGTTCAGTTCAGTGGCTCAGTCGTGTCTGACTCTTTGCGACCCCATGAAGCGCAGCACACCAGGCCTCCCTGTCCATCACCAACTCCCGGAGTTCACTCAGACTCACTGTTCATCGAGTCCATGATGCCATCCAGCCATCTCATCCTCGATCGACCCCTTCTCCTCCTGCCCCCAATCCCTCCCAGCATCAGAGTCTTTTCCAATGAGTCAACACTTCTCATGAGTTGGCCAAAGTACTGGAGTTTCAGCTTTAGCATCATTCCTTCCAAAGAAATCCCAGGGCTGATCTCCTTCAGAATGGACTGGTTGGTTCTCCTTGCAGTCCAAGGGACTCTCAAGAGTCTTCTCCAACACCACAGTTCAAAAGCATCAATTCTTTGGCGCTCAGCCTTCTTCACAGTCCAACTCTCACATCCATGCATGACCACTGGAAAAACCATAGCCTTGATGTCTGACTCTTTGCGACCCCATGAAGCGCAGCACACCAGGCCTCCCTGTCCATCACCAACTCCCGGAGTTCACTCAGACTCACTGTTCATCGAGTCCATGATGCCATCCAGCCATCTCATCCTCGATCGACCCCTTCTCCTCCTGCCCCCAATCCCTCCCAGCATCAGAGTCTTTTCCAATGAGTCAACACTTCTCATGAGTTGGCCAAAGTACTGGAGTTTCAGCTTTAGCATCATTCCTTCCAAAGAAATCCCAGGGCTGATCTCCTTCAGAATGGACTGGTTGGTTCTCCTTGCAGTCCAAGGGACTCTCAAGAGTCTTCTCCAACACCACAGTTCAAAAGCATCAATTCTTTGGCGCTCAGCCTTCTTCACAGTCCAACTCTCACATCCATGCATGACCACTGGAAAAACCATAGCCTTGACTAGATGGACCTTTGTTGGCAAAGTAATGGATACCCCTCCTCAAAATGACAAAAGCTCTTTGGGTGAAGAGAGTATTATTATTTTATTAATTTTTGTAGCCATAGTGTGTAGGACAATACCAGGCTCCTGAGAATTACTCAGGAAACATCTGATGAAAGAATCAGAAGGACTTCCCTGGTGGTCCAGTGGTTAAGAATCTGCCTTGCAATTCAGGGACTTGGGTTCTGTCAGGAAACTACAAGCTCGCATGCCACGGGGCAACTAAGCCTGCACACTGCATCTAGAGAACCTGTGTACTGCAACTGGAGAAAGCCCCTGTGCCACGACAAAGACCCAGCACAACCAAATTTCAAAAAAAAAAAAAAAAGACAGATTCAGGAAGGATGCCCAGTTCCAAGAGTTTAATCTGGGCTAATAGCTACTGGGCACTTTGTCTCTCTGCAACTTTACCTCCTAATGATCAGACTTGGTCCTTTCTGAAGCTGGGCCTGCAGGAAAGGGTCCATTTAGGAAGAGATGAATGAAGACCAGGCAGGGCCTGAAGCATTCATCACTGTAAGCAGGTGAACGTAGGTAACCACTAACGTTCAGTGGAGGGGTATCCATGGCGCTCACAGAGTAGGCAGCCAAATTCCAGACCTCAGATGGTCAGCTGAGCTGGCGAGGTGTCAGGGAGGTGTTCCCATTGGAAACAGAAGGAGAGGTATATGTACAACTCCACTTACACAACAGTGCTCAGACAGTCAGTCGTGTCTGACTCTTTGCGACCCCATGGACTGTAGCCTGCCAGGATCTTCTGTCCATGGAATTCTTCAGGTAAGAATACTGGAGTTGGTCGCCATTGCCTCCTCCAGGGGATCTTCTCCACCAGGGGCTCGAATTCACGTCTCTTATATCTCCTGCATTGGCGGATGGATTCTTTGTCACTAGTGCCACCTGGAACGCCCACAAAAGCGCTGCAGAATACTTTGCTTCATTAACGTGACACTTCTTACACTGGGTTAGTTAAATGGCTTAGACAACAAGCCATACCTAAAGATCACTGCTTTTCTAACTTTCTGTCTCCATCTTTTTACTAGTTTACTCCCAGCCACTATATTTTAAAAGATACTGCCTATCAGACAAGTGACATTTTATTTATTTAAAAAATTTTATTGAAGTATAGTTGATTTGCTATGTTGTTAATTTCTGCTATACAACAAAGTGATTCAGCTACACACACACACACATATATATATATATATATATATGGATATTGAGTATGTTTCCTTGCACTATATAAGTAGGGCCTTATTGTTTAGCCATTCTATATATAATAGTTTACATCTACTAACCCCAAACTCCCAGTCCTTCCCTCTTCTACCCCATCTTTTGTTGGCAAACACAAATCTATTCTTTCTATTTGTGAGTCTGTTTCTGCTTCATAGATATATTCATTTGTGTCATATTTTAGATTTCAACATATACGAGATACATGGTTTCTGTCCTCTTTCTGACTTTATTTACTTAGTATGATAACCTTTAGATCCATCCATATTGCAGCAGTTAGCATTGGTTCAGCCTTTTATGGCTGAGTAATATTCCATTGTATGTATGTATCACATCTCTGTCCATTTATCTTTTGATGGACATTAGGTCGTTTCCATGTCTCAGCTGTTGTAAACAGTGCTCTATGAACTCTGGGTGCAAGTATCTTTTCAAATTATAGATTTATCTGGGCATATGCCCAGGAGTGGAATTGTAGGATCATATAGCAACCCTAGTCTTAGTTTTTGGAGGGAACTTCATGCTGTTTTCCGCAGTGGCTGCATCAATTTATGTTCCCACTGATGGCGTAGGGAGGTTCATTTTTCTCCACCCACTCTCCAGCATTTGTTAACAAATATCATTTTAAATAACTCCTTTCTCATTGTTATTAGAGACATTAAACTGCCAATCAAGCTCTGACCACCATAGACTTGCCCTATTCCAGCCAGAAGTGGACACTTGATATTTACTCTGCTTATGGTACTTAAATATATGATTTCTACATGGATTTTACAATATTGAGATAACTTCTACATACCCTTTACTAAGAGTTTTATTATCTTCTCTGGGGAAACCTCAGATTGAGAGTAACTGACACTGATGTCTCAATTCACCAGTGGCTTAATGCTGACTCCTAACATAAGCCAAAGCATCCCAAGGTAAATCCAGGAGTGCAGGGCTCTGACATATTGGGATCATTGGCTTATGTGTCAGCCCCTCTTCCACTTTTCCTACTGGGAGCATCTCAGTGACAAGGGCCTTGTTTTGCTTATCTTGGCATGCCTGGATCTAGAACATTCTGTGTGTGTATGTGAAAGTCGCTCAGTCGTGTCTGACTCTTTGTGCCCCCATAGACAATACAGTGCATGGAATTCTCCAGGCCAGCATACTGGAGTGGGTAACCTTTCTCTCCTCCAGGGGATCTTCCCAACCCAGGGATTGAACTCAGGTCTCCCACATTGCAGGCATATTCTTTACCAGCTGAGCCATCAAGGAAGCCCAAGAATACTGGAATGGGTAGCCTATCCCTTCTCCTGGGGACCTTCCTGACCCAGGAATCAACCTAGGGTCTCCTACATTGCAGGCAGATTCTTTACCAGCTGAGCTACTGGGGAAATCCATTGCTAGGGATATAGTAGGAGCAGAAAATGAGTTTGTTGAGTGAAAAAATGACTAAGCACACGAATGACTTATAGGCCCCAGTCAAAGCCCTTGATCACTTAGATTTCATAGGCATCACCCTCCTCAGTTCCCAAAGTACTTCTTAACTTGGCTGAGCGGTTGACACTTAGCCACACTTTCATATCACATTTTCCCTTTTATCCTGTGGCCATTTTTCTCCTAGAATGTACTAACTCTGAGGGGCTGGTCTTGGCCTTCCCCTATAAGCTCACTAGTTCCTTGTAGGCAGCCTGTACCCTCTGAAGCATTCAGAAAGTATTTATTGAGCACATCAATCAGTTGCTATAAATTATGAGGTACCTAATGGGAACCCTCTTCCAGATGCTGTGGACCATTCAGACAGAAACCATGGATCCTTCTTGCAAGAGCTTACACAATTAAAAAAAAAAAAAAAAGGGAGAAATTGACTAAGAGAAAGATATAAGAAACCTATTGCAAATAGGAACTCACCTTTTTTTGACTACCCAAGACTCAGAAAAGAAAGATGTCTTCGGATCCAGGGAAAAGCCACCAGCCAGAAGTGAAAAATCACTAAACAATGCTTGGGAGATGGGTTTATCTAGGCTGTTTGATCTAGCTAGGATAAACGAAACTTTACTCCAGAATGCATTGCCTGGGTATACCAGCTCTTAGAGCATGCCCCATATAGAGTCTCTTCCTCATGTGTCTGGAATGTTTGGTCTTGTTATAATAAGAGATTTCCCATCAAGGAGATATTTCAGTCCCTGCTGGATGAGATTGGTGGTCTCTAACTTTGCTCTCTGAAAAGCCACCCTCTCACACCTATATCCACCCTCCTCTCTCCTCAGTCACCAAAGGAAAACCCACCAAGTCACCCAGCCTTTGGCAGCCTTTTAACCCACCCATTCTATGCCCTCACCTACCTCCTCCCCTGAAAAGATAGCTGCAGCCCTAGTAGAAATATGAAAGTCAATTTGCACAGCGAGTATGAACGTTTTAGCATATTGAGTGGTCCAAATATTTAAATATCTATGATATAGGAAGCGTGGAGAACATTAAAAACCATTTTCTCCCTGCTGATCGCTAGAGAGGAAATATACACAGTCTCTGCTGTCCTGCACAGTTGCAAAACTGCTGGCCTAATCACATTGCCTATGGAAAGCACCTCTCCCGCCTCCTCTAGTCCGGTTTTAGGTTGCATTTACTGTAAACAAAGATGTATTTGTTGGGGGGAAGGGGGGGCGTTGGATTGAGTTTATTGTTTATGTAAATCTCTCAGAATGTGACATAGCAAGATAGCTTCCTACGTTGTGTTGATCCACATTTTAGGCCAACAGCCAAAGTATTTTATCTTTTCCTTCATTATAGTGATCTTCCAATTAGCCGTGGTCTGTAATACCCTGATTTTGGTGGCAGTGGTTTGGACAGGATTGTTTGATAGTTCTGCTCGAGAGGCAAAATAAGGGGCCTTATTATAGAAGTGCAGAGGTTGTGTGGGAGCTGAGTTCTGTTGCAAAGTTTGCCGATAAGGGGAAAACCGGCCCTTAAGCGTCCATTCTGTTCTGTATATTAACACTTCTAATCTGCACTGCTGATAAAACTGCAAGCCATTTGCCTTTGGAGGAATTAGTTCTGCCTCACTTGTGTAACCAGGCGATGGTGATTAACCTTTAAACTGTCCAATATTCCCAGCAGCCTCCTGCTCCAGATTAGAAACTATTTAGTTATGACCAACTAAATTAACAACACTCCCTCCTCTGAAGAATGAGATTTGGAAGGTGGATGCATTTTAAGGTGGAATTGTGTTTTGAATTGGTGAGCCATCCTTCTAAGGTGCTTATTTCCTTCTTGTCAAAGTCAAGGCTGCCACACTGGGATGGAGGGCTTAGCTGGGGATGGGGAGGAGGGAAAAAGGGGAGGGGGACCAGTTGTCCCGGTTGGGTTTCCAGATCTGAGGTTTCACAGGCACAAAGGAAACCTGTCTGAGGTTTAGATTTCCGTCCCTGTTATCATCCAGGTTAAAAAAGGACTTTAGCTCTCTTGCTAGACCCACGCCCTGCTAATGGTGGGATTGAGCAATTGTTCCTAACAGGAAGAGTAAAGAATAAAGAAGGTAAAGCTCCCTAGCCACCTGACTCCCAGTTTTTTCCTGGAATTGAAGGTCAGAAAAAGGTGTCAACTAACTTTCATGCTGCAGACCCAGAGATCTGCCCGCCGCGACTGCATCTGCCTAACTGAACTACAGTCATGCTAACAATCCCACTTCAGCTCTCTCCTCTTTGCTCATTTCCAGTGTGTCATTTATCAGTGGAAACATACTCTCTGTGTTGAGGGTCAGGCAATTATGTAATTGTGCCATGCCTTGAATCCCGAAATTGTTGGTCCTCCTGGATAACAAATAAAATAGAACAATAACCCTCACTACCACCACCCTGCCACCACCCAGTCCTGGTAGCAACCTTTTCTGTTTTACTAGTTTCATATGAGCTGCCTCCTTAAAAACTGCTAATCTAGATACTGTATTAGCGGGATGTCAGTCAAGCTGGCGAAGCCTTCTTCATATACCAATTTAAATCATTCATGGTCTTTTCTTTGGCATTATTCAAAAGATCATAATAATTTTCTTGTGCCCATAGCACAAAAAAATCAATTATTTCCCCACAAAGACTTGAAAGTACTTAGCGAGTGCGGCAAGAAAAGCTGAGGGTGATATCAAATTGAAATTGCACTCATTACATACAACACAATTAGTTGCCACTAGCCTGGCCGGGCTTTAATTCTGAATGGCATATCTTTATTATTACAGAAACAAGCATGCAAATGGCATTGTTCAGGATTTGCCGAAATCAATAGGATATAGTGCTGTGTGTTTGGTGGCCACTGTCACTCATGCTGCTGTGGATGCGAGATAATGTGTGTGTTTGAATTAATGAAGGGAGCAGGCAACATCATAAGTGACACCCAAATAAAAGAAATGGGTACATGATATTTGTAATTATTCTACTTGTGTTTTTGTTGTAAATACTTGTGCTTTTTGTTTTTTAATCAAAGGATTAATTGCATTTTAATAAGGCATTATGATTTGCAGAGCTTTAGTTAATTAAAACTTGTAGTATATAATTATGAAGTGATGCTGAGATTTTTCTAAAGATCACCCATATGTTCAGAATATGTATAATTTTTCTGTTAAGCAGTTGCAAATTCTCCCCTGCTCCCACCCCCCTGCTTCTCCTTGGTCCCTCCCCCACCCACAGAAGACACGGATGACTTACATGAAANTCCCAGGAAGTCCTGTCTCTTATACACATCTAGATGTGTATAAGAGACAGGCTCCCACCCCCCTGCTTCTCCTTGGTCCCTCCCCCACCCACAGAAGACACGGATGACTTACATGAAACATTAGTGAAGCAACAATTCCAGGTGGATAGCTCTAAGTGGCAACTAGAACCAAGCTGTTACTTCACAAGTTAAAATGACTGGGAAGCAGCACTCTTGTGATAAACTGTGGCAGAAAACTTTCTTGTCAACACAGCTTTCCAGTTAATCTTCCCAAGGTGCAGCACTGTAGAGGTCTGGAGAGTTGATGTACGTTTTAAGTACAAACATTGAGATGTTAGATGTGGGTGAGATGGTGCCACTGAGAGTTAGACCTTGGTTGGTTCCCCAGGGGCTAAGACCCAATCCCAGTAGGACCACTGAGCCCCATCTTTGTCTTCCAAGACACACAAAAACTTATTGGGGTGGGGTAGGGAGCGGAGAGGGGATGTTGAATGACACAGAAGCTTGGAATTCCCAAGTGTTACCATATTAGTAATTCACAGTGGAATCCAACCCAGAGACATGTAATCACGTTTCCTGTAGGTGTGTATTATGTGAAGGCTGATGGATTAATTGCTAGATAGATGGAATAGAGCTAAGGTAAAACATTATTAAAAAGTTTTAGAATCTTAATGTAACATTTTGAAGTTTGCTTTGGGGAATTTTTTCATTTCAGTCTCCTCATTTTCCATTCTCTCTGGGATCATGAGTCTTTGTTGTCTTCTCCAAAGGAGGAATCTATTTGCTGAAACTTAGGATGGTCTTTGTTGAGACCGTGTGGACCAGACATGGTGGGCAGAAGCAGGAGCCGGTGGCTGGGCCCCACGTAGCCAGTGATACAGTGGAATGAGCTGACTTCAGAAGGCTGGACTTCATTTACTCTTGGGGACCTGGGCATCTAAGGGCCAATTTTTCTCCCTTTAAACACCAGAGTCTACAATGAGGAATATCAAGATTCTTCAATGCCCCCCAAAGTAACATGAAGAAGAATGACCTTGAATGTAAGAGGATTCTATAGTGTTCGTGTCCCAAACCTGGTTCTCCAGAAGACCCACAATAGTGCTCTGAGTAGGGTGGCCCAAAGCTGATTTAAAATCTAATATTATTAGGTTGGTCATGGCTTCCTATTTTAACTCTGAAAACCTAGAGCCTGAAAGGTGGCTCATTCAAAGCTTGCTAACATATTTGCTCAGCAACACAATGATGTATGATGGAAAATAAACTCTTGTGGCTTGTTCATCCTATCAGCCGCGGCCTGTAGCAGGGAAAGAATGAGGGAAGGTCAGTCAATTATGTGTGGTAATCACCGTAAGCATATTATCTGAGACACAGATGTCTTCTATGACCCCACACGACATGGCTATTAACCTCGGAGCAATATAAAAATTGAGTGGGTTTGAGGGGAGGAGTAGAGGTAAGCCAGACTTTCCATCTAGCATTGTCCACAGGCTCAGGGGGGCAAAAAAGGTTGAGAACATGAAGACAGTTTTCAGGAACCCAGCCAATAATCTGACCCCTGCTCACCGAGGCTGAATCCTCATACCTCTTCTTCCCAAGACCTTGCTGGCAGCCTCGTCAGGTGTGGAAGGGCTCGCCTCATCTGAAAACGAGACTAGCAAGTTGACTTGGGACATACTGCAGACACACAGTGGCCCTGGGATGCTACTTTCTGTTCACCAGAGGAAAGGAGGGAGTGAAAAGCAATTTGAACATTGATGTGTGTGTTTAGATAAGTTGAACTCCAGTCTTGGACGGTAGTGGGCAGGGAAGACAGTAGGGTCACCCAGGCACCTGGGTTGCCCCAGGAACCCGGACTGATGGAAGTCAAAGGTTTCTCTCAGAGTTGCAGGGCAAATGGATCGGAGAAGCCGAAGTTCAGAGACCTGAAACCACTTAGAGAACTGCTACAAGTCCAGGTAGAGGGTGGTGAAGTAAGATGATGCTGGAGAGGAAGGGGTGACTGTCTTAGCTGTCAGAGCGGCCAGGAGGACTTGGCAGCTGAGGGGATGTGGTGGTGAGGAAAAAGGAAGAGCCCAGCTTCACCTCAGTCCCTGATAACAACGACTTACATGCCTAGTGCTTTCACCCTTCTTTTAGAATGAAAGCATTAAGCTTTGAAAAGATTAAGTCACTTGCCCAAAGTCAACATCCGCATTTTATCCCAGCCAGACTTGGAACCCAGTTTTTGGTTCTGTAACCAAGACTCCCATTGCTGTCCATTGTGTGTGTGTGTGAGTGTGCGTGTGTGTGTGTGTGTGTGTGTGTGTGTGAGTGTGTGTGGTAGGGCAGGGGTAGAGATCTGCTCCTTCAGGACCTTGATCTAATCTTCACCTCTTCTATGTTATCTCTCTTCTTCCCTTATCCTAAACCATCTCCAAGGAGGAAAAGTTTAATGATGTATTAGCAGAATTGCATTGGCAGCCCCAGCTACTTTTATATTTTTAAGCTATTATGAGAAGGTGGGGCTTCCCTGGTGGCTCAGTGGTTAAAGCATCTGCCTCCAATGCGGGAGAGCCAGGTTCGATCCCTGGGTCGGGAAGATTCCCTGGAGAAGGAAATGGCAATCCACTCCAGTTCTTGCCTGGAGAATCCCATGTTACTAGGTTACAGTCCATGGGGTCGCAAAGAGTCGGACACGACTGAGCGACTTCACCTTCACCTTCACCATGAGAAGGTGATTGTACCACATGAGCTATAGAAGAGTTGGTGTTGCAATAATTTAAAAAAAAAAATTCTTAGAACAGCTTAATGTAACAGGTACCTGTGACACGTTTTAGCGGGTGTGACACAGTCGTGGTGAACATGACCAATAAGTGACATTATGAAGCATTATTTTCACAGGCGCAACAGACACGGGTGTCTTTTCAGCATCCTCTCCACCCCCCACCTTCCTAACAGAGCCCGCTTTGTTTTGGTTCCGCCTGTTCCATGTGGTCCTCAGCTTCAGAGGAAGCTGATTCTGGTCCCAGAAATGGCCGGGCAAGAAGAGGGAATGGCTCTGAGTTCTCCCTGATGTCACTGAGCTGGTCACCATACACTCCGGAGTTGCCCGACCTCTGAACTTTGTGTGCTATGAGATCACTTTAAATTTCCTTATTATAGAAGTTGTTTTTTTTCTCTTTTAAAAAACTTATGGTAAAATGCACATAGCATAGCATTTACCATTTTAGGCCTTTCTAAGGGTGCAGTTCAGCTGCATTCAGTACATTCACGTTCTGTACAGCCGCTACCACCAGCAGCTCCAGAACTTTCATCTTCTCAAATTGAAACTCTGGACCCAGTAAACATGAACTCCCCGTGCCACTCCCCGCGCCTCCTTCCTGCAGCCCCAGGCAACCACCACACTGTTTTCTGGTTCTGTGAATTTGTCTACTCCAGGATTTTTGCTGCTTTCTGGTCCTATGAATTTGACTACTCTAGGAATCTCACATAAGTGGAAACATATAGTGTCTTTCTGTGACTGCCTTATTTCACTTAGCATAATGTCTTCAAGGTTCATCGATGGTGTATGTGAAAGCACTTTGAAATGAAGTTTCTGATTCTTACAGCTGAAGGCATCTCAAATTAGAAAACCTGTTAAAAGTGAAAGTGAAAATGTCAGTCACTCAGTCGTGTCTGTCAGGGACTGCAGCCTGCCAGGCTACAGGACCTTTATCTATGTTCACCTCTTCTACATATCACCCCTCTTTCCCTTGCCCTAAACTGTCTCCAGTGAAAGAGAAGTTTAGTGTAGTGACCCCATGACTGTAGCCTGCCAGGCTTCTCTGTCCATGGAATGTTCTAGGCATACTCTGAGAATATTGGAGTGGGTTGCCATTTTCTCCTCCAGGGGATCTTCCCGACCCAGGGATAGAACCTGCGTCTCATACATCTCCTGCATTGGCAGGTGGATTCTTTACCATTGTGCCACCTGGGAAGCCCCCTAATAATACCAATAATAGTAATGATAATAAGAATTACTGTGTGACAGGCACCTTTTTAAGAGCTTTATGTGTAACTACTCATTTAATCCTCTAGCAATCCTATGCTGCTGCTGCTGCTAAGTCACTTCAGTCGTGTCCGACTCTGTGTGACCCCATAGATGGCAGCCCACCAGGCTCCCCCATCCCTGAGATTCTCCAGGCAAGAACACTGGAGTGGGTTGCAGGCACTAATATTATTACCCATATTTTACAGCTGGGTGAACTGAAGTACAGAGAGGCAAGCAAATTTTCTAACCTCTGCCTGGAATGAAGGGTCAGGGTCCTCTCCAGTCCTTCTTGGTCTGTATCTTGCTTAGGTCTTTCTACTCCCATCTGAGTAGCATGTTCCACTTCTTGCTGATCTGAGGTCAGTTGTAGCAGGAGCCACTCCAGGTCCCAGAACCTCAAGGCCCAGAGGCAGCTGGTGCTATGGGCCAGAAGACCAAGAGTGGGCGCCAGGCCACCAGATCAACCCCCCGAGAGTCCTGAGCTCAAGGAGAGAGGTCTTGAGGGTTTGGCGAGTGCCCCAGGGTAGCAAGGGTGAGAAAGGATAAAGTAATCCTGGTCCCTGGATTGGCTGTGTACGAGTCTGAGGAGGTGATGGGCAGCAGGGATCTGGGGAGCAAACTGAGGAAGGGACCAGTGAGCACAGGGTGCAGAAGCGAGAAACACTTGGCTTTTCCCCAGCAGTTCTGGGGAAGGAGTCTAGCAGCTCCTGCTCTAAAGTCGGTGTTGTCACTATAGAGGAGCTTTTGCTGTGACCAAGGAAGGAGGACAGAGGCAGAAGATGGCTTCAAAGCTTAGAGCGTGGGAGTCAAAGAATAACCTGTGCAGACAGGGGTGTGTGTGTGTGTGTGCACACACATGCATGCACGAGAAATGTGCCCAAATTTCCCCATCTGTATCAAGGAGGGTAGGAAAATACCTGTGCTTCTGATGTTATGAAGAGCTTGTCAAGAACAAATGAAAGGACTTCCTGGCAGTCCAGTGGTTAAGACTCTGTGCTTCCACCACAGGGGACACAGGTTTGATCCCTGGTCAGGTTGGCCATAAAATTTTTGGAAAAGTTTTTTTAAAAAAAAGAACAAGTGAAATATATAATTAACATGGTATTATATTGACTACAGTTGATTACACTGTTATATAATTGAAAATAAAACAAAGAGGGTAATGCCTTACGCTTTGAAAATAATAAATCCTTCAGGGTAAATTGTTATTAGCGTGCCTTTTCAAGAAGTCGTTTGACCTGACCTCATGGTGATAGAAGGAAATTTGCATTTGTGAGTGACACGATGAGAACACAACCTTGCTTTGTCCCATTTTGCTGCCAATGGAAGGAAGTCAAAAAGGCATTTGAGGCGACCCAAATGTCAGTTCCCCATTACCTTCTTTGCAGAAATGCTCATGTCCATAGCATAGGCCCTGGAGTGCCAGGGGGACTGAAACTCTCAGGAAATCCAATTGGACAGAAGGGAACGGACTCAGATTTTTCTTAGCTGGAGAGCTAAGGATGAGGAGGGCCCCTGGAAGCAGGGAGGCTGACTGATAAACTGTATACTTGGTGGAGGGACAAGAGGAGATAAAAGATTAAAAAATGTAATAGAAGATTTGCTTACACTTCTTGGAATGGTAATTAAATTTATTTATAGTTATGGAAAATTTGGGGAAGGGAGGAAAAGCAATTTAAATGCAGAGTTTTCACAGGGCGGCTGAAAATGGCTTGCTTTAACTTGCCTCTGAAGGTTAACAGAATGGCAAGGAGGTCGGACTGAAGTGCATATGATAAGTGACAAGTGTTAACATGGCCAATCATGTATTTAAAATTACTCTGAGCTTTATCAAATGTTTCCTCTCAAAAATAAACTATCCTGGAAGGAAAGGTTAACTGAGAAAAGAGTATTACTCTAATGTTTCTGAGATGACTGGGGAGGGGGTGGTGGAGGGAAAAGGGTTCTGTAATGTAGGAGAAGTAGTGATAAATATAAATAGGTTGTTATGTTATTAACAGTAAAGAAACAGAATATTCCAGACTTACATGGCACTGGAAGGAAAGGCAAATAAATATTCCCTTTGCTCTTCATCTTCTTTGTCTCCCCATGAGCTGAGCAGCTTTGGACACCAAGCAGATGCAATGTTGATGACAGTAACAGCCAGTGCCGGAGAACTGTAATGACCTACAGTCAGCCTTGACCATGAAGAGGCGTCCGTAGAATTCTCTGAAGTCCTCCATCCACCAGTCCCTCACAAATCTTCTATTCCTCACAAATCTTCCCTCTGACCCTGCCTGGTTGAGTAAGTTTTTCTTACAAATACCGCTTTGGAACAATCTCCAAGACATATTTGTAAGTGGAAACAGCAAAGTGTATTATATTCAAGCAAAGTGTATTATATTCAACAACATGGATACATCTTAAAACTGTAATATTGAGAAAAAAAAAAGCAAGACAAAAAAGAATGTATACAATATGATTCCATTAACGTAAAGTTTAAAAACAGGCAAAGCTGAACTTTACTGTTTAGAGATGCATTCAGAAGAGACAAAACTATAGAGAAAAACAAGGAAATGAGTATAATGTTTCCCTCTGCAGGGAGGTAGGGAGTGGATCATTAAGGAGAGGCAAACAAGAGGCTCTGGAGTGCTGGAATGTTCTGTTTCTTCATCTGAGTTGTGGCCACACAAGTGTGCAACTTATAGTTACTAACTCTGTTTTTTCCCCTTGCTATGTGCATATTATTTTTCCCCAGTACCTTTTTCACACAAATCTAGGTACAGAACTATGTGTTTATAATATGTCATTCATTTCCAAAAGTAAGATACACATGTGTATAAGGCAAATACTAATCAAAATAACTATTCATATCAGACAAAATATATTTTAAGGCAAAAGGCATAAATATAAAGTGACATATTACATGGTCAATAGAACAATTAGCAAATAAGGCATGATTATCATGAAACTGTATGTGCTTCAAAAGATAAGATAGGCTCAAAATATATAAAGTAAAAACCAATATGAGGAAAAGATTTAAATAAAAAATTACAGTGGGAGATTTTTAGTACACTTCAATCAGATGAATAGTTTAAGTAGAAAATAGAAAATGTAAATAATAGTATCAGGTAGTAAAAGGGGACATAGATACAGAAGCAGTAGAAATTTTAAAATCATAAAATAATCTATAGACAACTTTCTGCTATTACATTCAGAAGCTTAGATAAATGGAAAATTATCAAAAGTGACCCAAGGAAATTTGCCAACTTCAAGGACTTGTAATCATTATTAAATAAATTAAATCAGTATTTAAATCCATCATCAAAACAAACTGCTCTAGAGAACAGAAAGTTAGAAAAAGCTAACTCATTGTACACAACTAATTAAATCTTGGTATTAAACCTAAACAAGGATAGAAGGATAATAGAAAATTGTAAGATGGATAAAAAGAAAGTCTTATAGCAATGTTATTTATGAATGTAAAGTGAAGTCGCTCAGTTGTGTCCGACTCTTTGTGATCCCATGGACTGTAGCCTACTGGGCTCCTCCATCCATGGGATTTTCCAGGCAAGAGTGCTGGAGTGGGTTGCCATTTCTTTCTCCAGAGGATCTTCCCGATCCAGGGCTCAAACCTGGGTCTCCCACAGTGTAGGCAGACGCTTTACCAAGTCAAACTCAGAAGTGTTTATAAGCATATCTTATAAAACCAAGTAGGATTTACTCCAAGGATTTATCATTCAATAGTAAAATATATCAGAGAAGGCAATGGCACCCACTCCAGGACTCTTGCCTGGAAAATCCCATGGATGGAGGAGCCTGGTAGGCTGCAGTCAATGGGGTTCCAAAGAGTCGGACACGACTGAGTGACTTCACTTTCACACAGTGGAGAAGGAAATGGCAGCCCACTCCAGTGTTCTTGCCTGGAGAATCCCAGGGACGAGGGAGCCTGGTGAGAGGCCGTCTATGGGTTCGCACAGAGTCGGACACGACTGAAGTGACTTAGCAGCAGCAGCAGCAGGAGTAAAATATATATCAATGTCAAGTAACCACTCATCAGATTAAAAAGAAAAAACTTAACGGTCATCTCAACAAATGCAAAAAGTATTCAATAAAATTCAAAACTCTTTCATAATTTAAAAAAAGAGAAAAAGAAAAGAAAATATCTAACTCAAAATAGAAGGGACCTGTTTTAATCTGATAAAGAGTATCAGCCAAAAATCTACAGTCTTACTTAATGTTTGAGGTTTAGCAAGATTTCCTTTGATGTCAAGAAAAAGACATGGATGTCTGCTATTGCCCCTCTTATACAAGATTGCACTTGAGGTCCTAAAGATGTAATAGCACAAGGAAAATTTAGTTATAGTAAAGGAAAGAAAACAAATTGTTATCTACATGTGTGGGTGCTAAGTCACTTTCATCATGTCTGACTCTGTGCAGCCCTATGGACTGCAGCCTGCCACGCTCTTCTCTCCATGGGATTCTCCAGGTAAGAATACTGGAGTGGGTTCCCATGCCTTTCTCCAGGGGATCTTTCTAACCCAGGAATCAAACCCGGGTCTCCTGCACTGCAGGCAGATTCTTTACCATCTGAGCCGTTAGGGAAGCCCAGTTATCTACATAGAAAACTCCAAACCCAAACTCTTAGACCCTAGAGTCTAAGTCTGGGTACAACACAAACTGACGAAAGTATTAGCACTTCTAGATGCCAATTATAATCTATTAGGCAAGACAATATTCAGTGGAATTCCAAACAAATTTCTAATAGGAGTTTTCACAGAACTTAATCTGATTTTAGAAAAGACTCTGATGTTGGAAAAGGTTGAAGGCAAGAGAAAAAGGGGACAACAGAGGACGAGATGCTTGGATAGCAGCATCACTGACTCAAAGGACATGAGTTTGAGCAAGCTCCGGGAGATGGTAAAAGACAGGGAAGTCTGGCGTGCTACAGTCCACGGGCCCGCAAAGAGTCAGACATGACTGAGTGACTGATGAACAAATCTGATTTTTAAACTTGTACGCTAAAGTAGAAATGTATAAGTAACCAACATAAATCTGAAAAAGAAGAAAGATAAGGGGTTTGCTTCATAAGCTCTCAAGACATATTTTTAAGTTGGTCAGTTCACCAAATGCCAACTTGTCAAGTGGCTCATTCAATGAATGGCCAGACTGCCAGAAGTTAATTTGCCAAAAGCCAATTTGCTGAAGAATTAATTACACAAATGACTGACTCACAAAATTTACAAGATGTACCAAGTAGCCACAATGTGTTATAAGCAATTTTCTTGACTGAGCAAGGATATATTCAACATAGTAAATATAGTCAAGGTTATATTCAAAACTATATACCTCAAGTATAATCATATACTCATTATATAATCAATGACTTTATAATAATTTAACCTTCATTAGTATATTCTTCTTAGATATAGGTAAGAGAAAGGATAAAAATCCATACATGAGTATATTCAAGACTATATTAAAATATTCAGGAATACATTCTTCATAAACTAACTTTTGGCAAACTAAACAGTCCTTCAAATGTGCTAATAAAAATGTAATTTAGAATATACATATTCTAAAAATAAAATCTATTTGAGAAAAAGATGTCAAGAAGAATATTATCATATTTTAATGTATTCAATAGTTTAATGTATTAAAGAAGATTATTTCTTAAAATTTTTAAAAAATTAGTAAATGTGATAAGGGTTACAACTGGACATTAGGTGAACTGAATTAAAAACTGGTTTCCACATAGACTACATGCTGCATGATTCCATTTATATGGCATGTCTAGAAAAAGCCAATTTGTAGAGATGAAGAACAGATCAGTTGCTGCCTAGAGCTGGAGGGATGGTGGGTAGGTATTGGGATTAATTACAAAAGGGCATGAAGGAATTTGTAGGGCAATGGAAATGTTCTTAACCTGAATTGCGATGATTGCACAACTCTATAAATTTATTAAAATCATTGAATCATACACTTGCAGTGGGTGAATTTTAGAGTATATAAATTATAACTCAATGAAGCTGTTAAAAATGGGAAAAAATGGCTTTCAGTAAATTGATTGCCAGCAATAATAACCTGGAACTATTATTATAAAAGTATAGTAATTAAGACTGTGTGGCATTGGTATAGGAGTAGATGGAAAGAACAATGGAGTAAAATAGAAAGCTCAGAAATAGATTCAAATATGTGTAGGATCTTGATATACTGCAGAGGTAGTACTGAAAAATAAGTGGGGAAAGAATGGACTGTTCACTGATTGGTATTGTACCACTTGACTAACGATATAAAACAAAATAAAATTTGATATCTATATTACATGATGCACAAAATTTAACTCCAGATTTATTAAAGAGCTAAATATAAAAAATAGAACTTTAGACTTCTGATTTCTGGTCTGTCTTATAGGAAGCTTAGAAATCTTCACACCATCCTAACAACAACTACAAAGCTGAACAAAGTGAAAAAACAAAGACATGAAATCACAGGGCAAATGGCTGCCCCCAAGCTGGAGAGACAGACAAATGGATACAGAGAATGACAACATGCTAGAGCAGAAACCACCCTGGGAATTAGGTAAGGAAACCTAAACTGTAATTGCTGGAGGTTCAGTGTAGACAATCTCAAGAAACAGGAACTCTAGGGAGACCCAGTCACAGAGGGGCCCTCACACATTTGTGAGTTTTACCTTCAGGAGCTCTATGAGGTTCTCATAAGGGATACTAGAGAAAAATCCTCTTGTGCTTCCTGCACATGGGGGAGAAAAGGAAGCATTTTGAAATACACCAGAGTATTCTATTATTTTTAACAAGGCCTGGCCTCAGGAGAAACTATTTTACCAGAGCCTAACTTACTGGAAGTATATCAGAGCCTGGAGGATGGGAAGTACCCAAATCCAGCCCACTCTAGACTTCCACGTGGAGGAAGGGAAATACACACCATTCTTTCCCACTGAAGGGAGGGAAAAATGCTGAGAAGCACTGGTGAAATTCACAGTCCAGGGCCACAGGCTTACCAAAAGACTGACACCTAAGCATAGGAATCATGTATAATTCACCCTTCTTCCCATATCTTACAACTGCATTACTAAAGGCTCATTACTCTAGTTCTACTTACCCAGGGCACCATGTCCACCTTTCAACAAAAAATTAAAAGGGGTGTGTGTGTGTGCTCAGTTGTGTCCGACTCTTTGTGACCTCATGGATTGTAGCCCTCCAGTCTCCTCTGTGCATGAAAATTTCCAGGCAGGAATACTGGAGTGGGTTGCCATTTCCTTCTCTATGGGATCTTCCCAACCCAGGGATTGAACCTATGTCTCTTGTATCTCCTGAGATGGCAGAAAAAGGCATACTAAAGTGGGGGGAAAAAAAAAAAAGCTGAGCTTAAAGAAATTGAACAAGCACAAGAACCAAAATCAGATAAGGCAGAAAAGTTGGAATTATCAGGCCAAAGGTTTCTCAAATTATTAATATGGTAATGATTTTTTTAAAGTAGGCAAGAACAGATGGATAATGTAAGCAAAGAGATGGAAATTCTAAGAAAGAATCAAGGAAAAGTTTTAGAGATAAAAACTGCTGTAATAAAAAAAAGAATGCATTTAATGGGCTCATTAATGGATTGGACATGACTAAGGAAAGAGTCTCTGAACTTGAATATGTAACAACAGAAACTTCTAAAACAGAAAAAGAAAAAAGGCTGGAGGGCAAACCCCCACAAAACAAAACAGAATACCTGAGAATTGTGGAACAACTACAAAATGTGTAATGGGAACATTGGAAGGGAAAGAAAGAGAAAAGCAAACAGAAGCAGTATTTGATACAATAATGGCTGAAAATTTCTCCAAATTAATGTCAGATGCCAAACCATAGATTCAGGAAGCTCAGAGAACAACAAGCAAGATAAATGCAAATCAAACTAACTACCTAAGCATGTCACCTGCCTCCTGAGAAACCTGTGTGCAGGTCAGGAAGCAACAGTTAGAACTGGACATGGAACAACAGACTGGTTCCAAATCAGTAAAGGAGTACGTTAAGGTTGTATATTGTCACCCTGCTTATTAAACTTAAAGGCAAAGTACATCATGAGAAATGCTGGGCTGGATGAAGCACAAGCTGGAATCAAGATTGTCGGGAGAAATATCAATAACCTCAGATATGCAGATGACACCACCCTTATGGCAGAAAATGAAGAACTAAAGAGCCTCTTGATGAAAATGAAAGAGGAGAATGAAAAAGTTGGCTTAAAACTCAACATTCAGGAAACTAAAATCATGACATCTGGTCCCATCACTTCATGGCAAATAGATAGGGAAACAATGGAAACAGTGACGGTCTTTATTTTTGGGGGTTCCAGAATCACTGCAGACAGTGACTGCACCCATGAAATTAAAAGACACTTGCTCCTTGGAAGAAAAGCTATGACCAACCTAGACAGCATATTAAAAAGCAGAGACATTACTTTGTCAACAAAGGTCCATATAGTCAAAGCTATTGTTTTTCTGGTAGTCATGTATGGATGTGAGAGTTGGACCATAAAGAAAGCTGAGTTCCCAAGAATTGATGCTTTTGAACTGTGGTGTTCGACAAGCCTCTTGAGAGTCCCTTGAACTGCAAGGAGATCCAACCAGTCCATCCTAAAGGAAATCAGTCCTGAATATTCATTAGAAGGACTGATGCTGAAGCTGAAACTCCAATCCTTTGGCCACCTGATGCGAAGAATTGACTCATTGGAAAAGACTCTGATGCTGGGAAAAATTGAAGGGAGGAAGAGAAGGGGACGACAGAGAATGAGATGATTGGATGATGTCACTGACTCTACGGACATAAGCTTCGGGAATTGGTGATGGACAGGGAAGCCTGGCGTGCTGCAGTCCATGGGGTTGCAAAGAGTCGGACACAACTAAGCGACTGAACTGAAGCATATCATATTCAAATTCAGAAAAGCAAAAGTGAAGCAAAAATTCTTAAGCCAGAGAGATAAAATAGCTTATATATAGAGGAGCAAAGATAGAAATTATATTTGACTTCTCAGAAATCGTATAAGCAAGAAGAAAGGAGAGAGACATATTTAAAATGTGGAGAGAAAACTATCCACCAACATCCACCCATCAGGGAATTCTGTACCTTGCAAAAGGACTTTCTCAGACAAAAATTGTAGGAATTTGTTGCCAGTAGACCTGTCTTGAAAGAAATGCTAAAAATTCTTCAGAGAGAAGGAAAATGATACAGGTCAGAAACTCAGATCTACATTAAAAAAAAAAAGTTTTCTGGGAAATGAATAAATGAAAATAAAAATTAAAACTTAGTTTTCTTTTCTTAATTTATTTAACAGTTTCAAAATAAGAATAGCAACAATATACATATGTATACGTATGTACATGCTGCTGTTGGCTTACAGATGAGTGAAATATATATGCAGCAGTGATAATAACACAAGGGGAAAGAGGGAGGAGTTAGGAATATTTTGTTATTAGAAGACAGCCCAATCATGAAGTGAAACAGTATCATTTGAAAGCAGACTTGAACTAGTTGTAAATGTATATTGCAAACTCTAGGACAACCACTAAAAAAAGTTTAAAAAGGACTATAATCTATAAGTTAAGAAAGGAGAGAAAATGGATGCTCAATTAAAACCAAAAAGGGAAGAAAAGTCGTGAAAGACCAANAAGCAAAGAGATGGAAATTCTAAGAAAGAATCAAGGAAAAGTTTTAGAGATAAAAACTGCTGTAATAAAAAAAAGAATGCATTTAATGGGCTCATTAATGGATTGGACATGACTAAGGAAAGAGTCTCTGAACTTGAATATGTAACAACAGAAACTTCTAAAACAGAAAAAGAAAAAAGGCTGGAGGGCAAACCCCCACAAAACAAAACAGAATACCTGAGAATTGTGGAACAACTACAAAATGTGTAATGGGAACATTGGAAGGGAAAGAAAGAGAAAAGCAAACAGAAGCAGTATTTGATACAATAATGGCTGAAAATTTCTCCAAATTAATGTCAGATGCCAAACCATAGATTCAGGAAGCTCAGAGAACAACAAGCAAGATAAATGCAAATCAAACTAACTACCTAAGCATGTCACCTGCCTCCTGAGAAACCTGTGTGCAGGTCAGGAAGCAACAGTTAGAACTGGACATGGAACAACAGACTGGTTCCAAATCAGTAAAGGAGTACGTTAAGGTTGTATATTGTCACCCTGCTTATTAAACTTAAAGGCAAAGTACATCATGAGAAATGCTGGGCTGGATGAAGCACAAGCTGGAATCAAGATTGTCGGGAGAAATATCAATAACCTCAGATATGCAGATGACACCACCCTTATGGCAGAAAATGAAGAACTAAAGAGCCTCTTGATGAAAATGAAAGAGGAGAATGAAAAAGTTGGCTTAAAACTCAACATTCAGGAAACTAAAATCATGACATCTGGTCCCATCACTTCATGGCAAATAGATAGGGAAACAATGGAAACAGTGACGGTCTTTATTTTTGGGGGTTCCAGAATCACTGCAGACAGTGACTGCACCCATGAAATTAAAAGACACTTGCTCCTTGGAAGAAAAGCTATGACCAACCTAGACAGCATATTAAAAAGCAGAGACATTACTTTGTCAACAAAGGTCCATATAGTCAAAGCTATTGTTTTTCTGGTAGTCATGTATGGATGTGAGAGTTGGACCATAAAGAAAGCTGAGTTCCCAAGAATTGATGCTTTTGAACTGTGGTGTTCGACAAGCCTCTTGAGAGTCCCTTGAACTGCAAGGAGATCCAACCAGTCCATCCTAAAGGAAATCAGTCCTGAATATTCATTAGAAGGACTGATGCTGAAGCTGAAACTCCAATCCTTTGGCCACCTGATGCGAAGAATTGACTCATTGGAAAAGACTCTGATGCTGGGAAAAATTGAAGGGAGGAAGAGAAGGGGACGACAGAGAATGAGATGATTGGATGATGTCACTGACTCTACGGACATAAGCTTCGGGAATTGGTGATGGACAGGGAAGCCTGGCGTGCTGCAGTCCATGGGGTTGCAAAGAGTCGGACACAACTAAGCGACTGAACTGAAGCATATCATATTCAAATTCAGAAAAGCAAAAGTGAAGCAAAAATTCTTAAGCCAGAGAGATAAAATAGCTTATATATAGAGGAGCAAAGATAGAAATTATATTTGACTTCTCAGAAATCGTATAAGCAAGAAGAAAGGAGAGAGACATATTTAAAATGTGGAGAGAAAACTATCCACCAACATCCACCCATCAGGGAATTCTGTACCTTGCAAAAGGACTTTCTCAGACAAAAATTGTAGGAATTTGTTGCCAGTAGACCTGTCTTGAAAGAAATGCTAAAAATTCTTCAGAGAGAAGGAAAATGATACAGGTCAGAAACTCAGATCTACATTAAAAAAAAAAAGTTTTCTGGGAAATGAATAAATGAAAATAAAAATTAAAACTTAGTTTTCTTTTCTTAATTTATTTAACAGTTTCAAAATAAGAATAGCAACAATATACATATGTATACGTATGTACATGCTGCTGTTGGCTTACAGATGAGTGAAATATATATGCAGCAGTGATAATAACACAAGGGGAAAGAGGGAGGAGTTAGGAATATTTTGTTATTAGAAGACAGCCCAATCATGAAGTGAAACAGTATCATTTGAAAGCAGACTTGAACTAGTTGTAAATGTATATTGCAAACTCTAGGACAACCACTAAAAAAAGTTTAAAAAGGACTATAATCTATAAGTTAAGAAAGGAGAGAAAATGGATGCTCAATTAAAACCAAAAAGGGAAGAAAAGTCGTGAAAGACCAAAAAAAAAAAAACCTGAAAGTACAGGGTGAAAAATAGAAAACAGATGTGGTAGATATATTTTTAACAGGTTAATAGTGGGTTTTTCTATATTTATTTGTATTTATTTGGCTACACTCGGTCTTAGTTGTGGCATGTGGGACCTTTGGTTGTGGCACACAAACTCTTTAGTCGCGGCATGTGCAATCTGGTCCCCTGACCAGGAGTTGAGCCTGGGCCCCGTGCATTGGAAGCACAGAGTCCTAGCCACTGGACTACCAGGGAAGTCCCCCGTCCCCAAATATGGTTGGATATTAATCCAGCTGTATCAATAATCACCTTAAATGTCAATGGTCTAAATACACCAATATAAAGACAAAGGTTGTCAAAGTAGATTAAAAGACAAGACCTAATTTTATGTTGTCTACAGGAAATCCACTTATTTTTTTAATTGAGGTATAGCTGATTTACAGTGTTATATTAATTTCTGCTGTACAGTAAAGTCATTCAGTTATACATGCATATACATTCTTTTAAAAATATTCCTTTCTAGTATGGTTTATCATGGAATATTGAATATGTTTCCCTGTGCTGTAGAGTAGGACCTTGTTGTTTATTCATTCTGTATATAACTGTTTGTGTCTGCTCACCCCAAACTCCCACCGTTCCCTCACCAACCCCTTTCTTCCCCTTGGCAACCACAAGTCTACTCTCCATGTCTGTGAGTCTGCTTCCTGTCTCGTGGATAAGTTCATTGTGTCCTATTTCAGTTTCCATCTTTCTCAGTGTGATAGTCTCTAGTTCCATCCATGCTGCTGCAAATGGCATTATTTCATTTTTTTAATGGCTAAGTAGTATTCTATTGTATATATACACCACATCTTTATACATTCAGTGGACATTTAGGTTGTTACCATGTATTGGCTATTGTGATAGAAGTGCAGGTATCTTTCCAAATTATAGTTTTGTCTATATGTGTGCCCGAGAGTGGGAGTGCTGGATCATATGGCAACTCTATTTTTAGTTTTTTAAGGAACCTCCATACTGTTTTCCATAGTGGTTGCACCAACTTACATTTCCAACAGTATACAAGGCTTCCCTTAAGACATCCACTTTAAATATAAAGACATGTATAGATTAAAAGTAAAAAGATGGAGGAAGATATACCAAATTAAGCCTAATCAAAACAAAGCAGGGGTAACTATATTAACTTCAGACAGAGCAGACTTCAGCGCAAGGAAAATTATCTGGAATGAAGAAGGACATTACATAACAAAGGGTCAGTACTCCAGGAAGATATAATAATTCTTGCTATTTAAAATGTATGCACCTAAAAACAGAGCACAAAAGCATGTGAAGAAAAAAAACGAATGGAGGAGAAATAGATGAGTCCACTGTCACAGCTTAGTGACTAAACCACCACCTCACTATGAGCCACTATTGTGGCTCAGTTGGTGAAGAATCCTCCTGCAGTGGTGGAGACTGCCTGCAATTCCGGAGACCCCGGTTTGATCCCTGGGTTGAGACAATCCCCTGGAGAGGGAAATGGCAACCCACTCCAGGATTCTCGCCTGGGAAATCCCATGGGCAGAGGAGGCTGGTGCGTTGCAGTTCATGGTGTCATAAAAGAGTCATGACTTAGAGACCAAACCACCACTGTTAAAGCTGGAGACTTTAACGTCCCTGTATCAGAAACAGACAGATCCAGCAGGCAGAAAAATCAGTAAGGACACAGTTGAATTCACCAGTGCCATTAATCAGTTAGATATAATTGACATCTACGGACTACTTCATCCAAGAACAGCTCACTTAGAACATTCACCAAGATAGACCACATTCTGGGTTACATCTCTTTTTAACTTAAATATAGTACTAGTTAGTTAGTTTTAGGGATGCTACATAGATTTTGCATTCACATATGTTATGGAATGATAACCATGCTAAGTCTAGTAACCATCTGTCCCCATACAAACTTAGTACAGAATTACCTACCATATTCCTTACACTGTGTGTTACATCCCCATGGCTTACTTATAACTGGAGGTTTGTTACTGGTCATCTCCTCTAATTATTTTGTCCAATCCACCTTCTTCTTTGGCAACCACCAATTTGTTCTCTGTATCTATGAGTATGTTATTATTTTGTTGTGTTTGTTTTGTTTTTAGGATTCCACATATGAGATAATATGGTATTTGTCTTTCTCTGTCTGACTTATTTCACTTAGCATAAAACCCTTTAGATCCGTCCCTGTTGACACAAATAGTGAGATTTCATTTTTTTATAGGGTGAATACATTGTCTGTATACATACCACATCTTTATTTTTTTATCTGTTGATGGACGCTTAGATTGCTTCCATATCCTGGTGATTGTAATAATGCTGCAATGAACATAGGGGTGCATATATCGTTTTGAATTAGTGTCTTTGTTTTCCTTGGTTAAAAACCCAGAAGTGAAATTGCTGGATCATATGGCAGTTTAATTTTTTGAGGGATCTCTATATTGTTTTCCAAGTGGCTGTACCAATTTACAATTCCATTGTGATTAAGGGTTCCCATCACTTCATGGGAAATAGATGGGGAAACAGTGGAAACAGTGTCAGACTTTATTTTTTGGGGCTCCAAAATCACTGCAGATGGTGACTGCAGCCATGAAATCAGAAGACACTTACTCCTTGGAAGAAAAGTTATGACCAACCTGGATAGTATATTCAAAAGCAGAGACATTACTTTGCTGACTAAGGTCCGCCTAGTCAAGGCTATGGTTTTTCCTGTGGTCATGTATGGATATGAAAGTTGGACTGTGAAGAAAGCTGAGCGCCGAAGAATCGATGCTTTTGAACTGTGGTGTTGGAGAAGACTCTTGAGAGTCCCTTGGACTGCAAGGAGATCCAACCAGTCCGTTCTGAAGGAGATCAATCCTGGGATTTCTTTGGAAGGAATGATGCTGAAGCTGAAACTCCAATACTTTGGCCACCTGTTGCAAAGAACTGACTCAATAGAAAAGACCGTGATGCTGGGAAAGATTGAAGGCGGGAGGAGAAAGGGGATGACAGAGGATGAGATGGTTGGATGGCATCACCGACTCTTGGAAGGAATGATGCTGAAGCTGAAACTCCAATACTTTGGCCACCTCATGCGAAGAGTTGACTCATTGGAAAGACTCTGATTCTGGGAGGGATTGGGGGCAGGAGGAGAAGGGGATGACCGAGGATGAGATGGCTGGATGGCATCACGGACTCGATGGACGTGAAGAAGTGAAGTGAAGTGAAGTTGCTCAGTCGTGTCCGACTCTTTGCGACCCCATGGACTGTAGCCTACTAGGCTCTTCTGTCCATGGGATTTTCCAGGCAATAGTCCTGGAGTGGATTGCCATTTCCTTCTCCAAGGGATCTTCCCAACGGGATCGAACCTGGGTCTCCTGCATTGTAGACAGACGCTTTACCATCTGAGCCACCAGGGAAGTCCAGATGGACGTGAGTCTGAGTGAACTCTGGGAGATGGTGATGGACAGGGAGGCCTGGCGTGCTGCAATTCATGGGGTCGCAAAGAGTCGGACACGACTGAGTGACTGAACTGAACTGATTCATCATATTCTCTCCAATACTTGCTGTTTGTTTTCTTTTTGATGATAGCCATTCTGATAGGTATGAGGTGGTATCTCATTGGGATTTTCCTGATGATTAATGATGTTGAGCATCTTTTCATGTGTCTGTTTGCCAACTGTATGTCTTCTTCTGGAAAAAAGTGTCTATTCAGGTCCTCTACCTGTTTTTACAATCAGTTTTTTTATATTGGCTTATATGAATTTTTTGTGTATTTTGGATATTAACCCTTTATTGGGTATATTGTTTGTAAATATCTTCTTCCATTCAGTAAGCTGTCTTTTCATTTTGTTGATAGTTTCCTTCACTGTACAAAAGCTTTTTAGTTTGATGTAGTCCCATTTGTTTATTTTTGCTTTTGTTTCCCTTGCCTGAGGAGACAAATAAGGAAATATTTCTAAGACTGATGGCAACAAGTGTGCTGCTTATATTTTCTTCTAGGAGTTTTATGGTTTCAAGTCTTACATTTAAGCCTTTACTCCATTTTGAATTTACTTTTGTATGTGATGTGAGACAGTAGCCCAGTTTGATTCTTTTGCATGTAGCTGTCCAGTTTTCTTGACATCATTTATTGAATATATTATCTTTTCTTCATTGTATATTCTTATCTGCTTGTCATAGATTAATTGGCCATTTAAGTGTGGGTTTATTTCTGGATTCTCTATTCTGTTACCTTGATCTATATGTCTGTTTCTCTGCAGTACCAAATTGTTTTGTTTACTGTAGCTTTGCAATATAGCTTGAAATCAGGGGATATAATGTCTCTAGCTTTGTTCTTCTTTCTTAAAGTTGCTTTGGCTATTCAGAGTCTCTTGTGTTTCCATACAGATTTTAGAATCATTTGTTTAGTTCTATGAAAAATGCCCTTGTTATTTTGATAGGGATTGCATTAAATATGTAGGTTGTCTTAAGGAATATGGTCATTTTAACAATATTAATTTTTACAATCCATGAGCATACCAGTCTTTCCATTTTTTGGTATCATCTTCACTTTCTTTTATCAATGTCTTATAGTTTTCAGAGTACAAGTCTTTTCACTGTTTGGTTGGATTTATTTTTACATATTTTATTCTTTTTGATGCAATTGTAAATGAGATTGTTTCCTTAATTTCTCTTTCTGATAGTTCATTATTAATAGAAATACAACAGATTTCTGTATATCAGTTTTGTATACTGCAACTGTACTGAATTCCTTAATTAGTTCTAATAGTTTTTTGTAGCAACTTTAGGATTTTCTTATATAGTATCATTTAATCTTTACACAGGGATAACTTTATTTCTTTTCCAATTGGTATTCCTTTTCTTTATTTTTTCTCATCTTATTTCTGTGGCTAGGACTTTCAATACTATGTTAAAAAAAAAAAAGTAGCGGGAGTGGGCATCCTTGTCTTGTTCCTGATTTTATAGGAAATGCTTTTGGCTTTTCTCTTTTTCTTTTTTAATTGGAGTTTAATTGCTTTACAATGTTGTGTAAGTATCTGCTATACAATAAAGTGAATCAGCTATATGTGTACATATATCCCTTCTTGAACCTCCCTCCCACACCACCGCCCTGTCCCACCTCTCTAGGTCTTTGCAGAGCATAGGCTGAGTTCCCTGTGCTGCACAGCAGCTTCCCACTAGCTGTCTATTTTGCACATTGTAATTAGAAGACGCTTACTCCTTGGAAGAAAAGTTATGACCAACCTGGATAGTATATTCAAAAGCAGAGACATTACTTTGCTGACTAAGGTCCGTCTAGTCAAGGCTATGGTTNTTTATTTTTTTTGGGCTCCAAAATCACTGCAGATGGTGACTGCAGCCATGAAATTAAAAGACGCTTACTCCTTGGAAGAAAAGTTATGACCAACCTGAATAGTATATTCAAAAGCAGAGACATTACTTTGCTGACTAAGGTCTACCTAGTCAAGGCTATGGTTTTTCCTGTGGTCATGTATGGATGTGAGAGTTGGACTGTGAAGAAAGCTGAGCACCGAAGAATTGATGCTTTTGAACTGTGGTGTTGGAGAAGACTCTTGAGAGTCCCTTGGACTGCAAGGAGATCCAACCAGTCCATTCTGAAGGAGATCAACCCTGGGATTTCTTTGGAAGGAATGGTGCTAAAGCTGAAACTCCAGTACTTTGGCCACCTCATGCGAAGAGTTGACTCATTGGAAAGGACTCTGATGCTGGGAGGAATTGGGGGCAGGAGGAGAAGGGGACGACCGAGGATGAGATGGCTGGATGGCATCACGGACTCGATGGACATGAGTTTGAGTGAACTCCGGGAGATGGTGATGGACAGGGAGGCCTGGCGTGCTGCGATTCATGGGGTCGCAAAGAGTTGGACACCACTGAGCGACTGAACTGAACTGATGGGCTCCTCAGTATTATATGTCATAGAGTATTCTAAGAGAGGGATGGGAAAATACAGATGCACAGCCTTTACTCTCAAAAAATAAAAAAAAATCTCCCAGCACCAAACACAAGAATCACTAGTGTATATTGCCAAAGTGAGTTGCATTTCAGACTCTTGGTTTGATCCAGTAAGGTAGTTTCACTGATATCACTGGTATTGCCATTGCTACAGAGAAGCAAACTCCAACATGGTGTACGTCATTCAGATAAGAGAGTAAACAAACAATTTGGATGTCTTTTTAGAGTGTTAATCGGTAGTTTAGATACAAATTTAAGGGGAAAAAATCTCCTTTTACATTCCCTAATGTAAGCTGAGTCATAAAAATATAAAGATATAAGAGATAAGACAGATTCAGGGAAGGAAATATTTTATTCTGATTGACTGTTAACTCATCAGAAATTAATAACCAATCAGATGGTATGGATAGGACAGAACTAGGATGAAAGAAAATTTAGTCTAGATTGGGTGGTATTATTAGACTAGAAATAGTGTGTTACATCATTTGATTCTATTTATTTGTAAATCTTATCCACATGTGTAAACTTATTTTATTTTGTACATGTTGACCAGTTTTAAACAAATAGTCTATTCTATTATTCCCTTAGTGACTCAAACATAGCAACCACTATTTTTAAAGGGCTTACAGCCTTGAATAACAGTCAATTTAATTATAATGGTCATATGGAAAATGGGGAAGAGGGGAGAGGCTTACCACTAGATCCTTGCAGCATGCAGTTGACGCAACCTTTCTGGTCAATCCTAGGAACATATCTTCTGTTCCCACCTGCTCTTTGAATACAATTTCATATCTGAAAAAAAAGCCAGTGATATAGAGACTCAAATGAAAGAGGAATTTCCTGTCACAGAGCAGAAAACTATAAACTTATGAGGATATGTTATTACTAAAAATAAATGGACAAAATAAATAACCTGCTTGCAGTTTTTCAGGCATGTACCATAACATAAAGAAAATAGAAGTCAGAAATTTAATCAAAAATACCTAAAACTGTAAATCAGAATTTATGCTGTATATATTTAATTGTCTAAAAATAAAAGTTAACTGTTTCAGAGCTATACAAACAGTAAAAGTAGAAGAAAAGAGGAAGGTCCTTTCCTGGAAAACAATGGCTCAGAAGAATAGTGGGCCCATAATCCAGAGTTTCATGGATAGAAAGAAACCTGCCAAATTTAAGCCACATATTAGAGTGAGAAAAATCCAAGCTTAGTACTCTTTCTGTCATTAACTGTGTGATCTTGGTCAAGTCGCAAACTCATGTGGTCTCAGCTTCTGGATCTGTACAATTTATGGAAAGGGGTGAGTCTGAACTAAATGATCTCTATTGTTTTTTCCACCTCAAAAATTCTACAGTAGAAATACTGATCATGTAAACAGCATAGCTACAACTACAGTGTTTAGAATCTACAGAATCCTTAGTTCAAGGAATGATTTTCTTGGTATTTTACCTCACACAAGACAATCCACAAAACTTTCCTAGGCCCCAAATTTGGGACCCTAGGGATACAGTGATTTATAGAAACCCTCAGCCAGAAATGAACCCTGTCTTTCTAGATGGAATGAAATAAGCAAACATTTACAAATAATCTTGTCTGTTTAATTCTACTCTAATGAAGAAATGGCAAATCTCTGGATAGAAAGACTAAAGGACAACATTGAACTTCTGACCACTTGCGAACCAGAACACCCAAGGATGAAAGAGGGATTTCTCTGAGTTGGAATAGGACTAAGAGTAAACAGCATTTTGAGATGGAACACTTTTTTCTTAAGACTATAACAGCTCCCAGGTATTTACACAGGTGAAACCAGGTTAAAACAAAACAAAAAGATATTGATCTACATGCCCTGGACTCCCACATGGATTTGCTCTAGCTGTTGCCCTTCCCCTAATCTCCAGATGCAGTTTTCCAGCCGCCTTCTATATATATTTGCCTGAAGGTCCCATGGCACCTCACGATCCACACACCCAAAATCAAACTCCCACCAGTTCTACTTCACTACCTTCCCAATCCCAATTATTGGCTTCACTCTTCACCCAGTCATCCAAGCGACTAACCTCAGCATCAGCTTTGATGTTTTCCTCTTATTCATCATACCTAATCAAATACCAAATCTTCCTTCAAATATCTCTCAGATAAATACCCTCATATTTCTCTCTAAGGTCAGTGACTTAGCTCAGCTCCTTATTATTTTTATTTGGTAACATGATTCTTCTTTTGTGATTTACCTGTTCCCATTCATATCCATTTTGTTCTTTATCAACTAAGACATTTTGAAATGTATTTGCATAGGATAGAAAGTAAAGATTAAAAAATCTTATAAAACAATTTTCTTCATATCCTTACTGGAGTTATTTTTCATTTAAAGTTTTGAGGGATATTCTTTTGACAGAACATCAAACATCAGGATGAAAAGTAAAAATTTATTCAGATTTGGAGCTTGCTACATATGGCTGTTTGACATTCACTAAACGATATGACAAATGAATAATTTAATTCTAAACTTTCACAGGAATGTGTGGGCACTGTATAAACATAACCTGGGATTCATTCCCCTGATATTTAAGATGCAGATGGAAATGTTTTAAAATCCTCTTTGATTTCTCTTTTTATGAGATTTACTTTTTTTAAAACATTGTTTATTTGAAAGTTGACTACTTTTTTCCAGTTAATTATCTGCAGCCTCCCTCTGCTTCTATTTTCATAACTGAGGTAGAAGATAGAAGCATAGGTTTTTTTTTTTTTTTCCTTGTTTAAAAGTCTTTATTTATTTTTTTTTTCTTTAGCTTTTAAAAATCTTTTTGTTTTAAAATCATTTTATTATTTTTTTTTGTATTTATTTATTTTTTTACACGAACTCCCACACAGTTTTACAGTCGGAATTAGAAAACTTCTCAGATCACTTACTATAAAAGGTATGCCAAAACCAATAGACTGTAAAGTAAAATAAAGTAAAATGGAAGATCTAAAAATAAATAAATAAAAATTAATAAAAAAATTTAAAGTACATTGTAATTCAATAAGTATTCCTTTTGTTTTTTAAGCTTTTCTAAATATTCAACCAAGAGTATATTTTAAAATACATATATTTAAAGCTTAGTGTATTGAATCATTAATTTCAATTATGTATGTAAACATACTTTAATCTTAAAAGAATGAGTGATTTCATTTGTTAGTATGCAAGGCTTTTTATGATAATTCTAAAGTTCATATTTATGATTCCTATTGAAAAGGCTAGAAAGCAAGCCTTTAATCCTGCCTGCAAAATATACTAAACACAATACTAAAATAAGTAGTAAATAAGTCCAAGTAAAAGCTGATAATTGGTGGGAGAACATAGCATTTTACTCAGATTATGGAACACTGAGTAATTAAAAGCAAGTCTTTGACACAAACACATGGCATAATAATTTAGTTTGTATGAATGCTTGTAATTTAATGGGCTGGTTTTACCCACTGGTATTTACACACTATACAACTAAATGATACTAAATATAAATTTATAATGGAAGTGACTGTATTTTTCATCTTTTGCTATATAATAACGGAAAGAAAGGTCTTATGTTTTATTGTTTCTGCACTAGAAGGAAAAAAACTAATCAATTACACATGCCTTCTGTGTGTCACCATAGTTTTACCTTTTATGTGGTAGAAATTACTTTGTGAATCTTGTCTAAAATAGAACAGTATTAGATGACACATCTAAAACTGCCAAACATGTACCTGACTTCATTTGACTTACTCTGGTGTGTCTCTAACATCCCACATATCGTGATGCTCTGCTCTGTCTGAAATTTCCTCTGGATTCCAGATTTCTTCACAATTTTCATTACTAGTTTGAGGGATGACTGTGAAGAAAGGGGAGATAAAGCTGAACCTCCTGCCCCTTTTACCCCTTGAAATTCCTCCTGTTCTTCTTCACATTAAATTTGGGATCACTGAAGTCAAACATTTTCTATTTGTAATCACTAACTTGTTTTTTGGTCAAAGGAAGCTAAATTAGTAACAATTGACTTAAAGTTTTTAATTAACACACAACCAATACATTGAAGAGGTGTAATACTATATGTAGAAAATTTGGAAAAGATATATAAGCAAATAAGAAGAAAATAAAATAATCTACAATCCAACCACTCATAGATAGCCAATGATAGTATTCTGGTGTATATCTTCCTAGTCTCTCTCTGTATATGTGTATATACAGATATATCTCTATATCTACAAATATTATACACACACACACACACACACACATATGTGTATGCTGCTGCTAAGTCGCTTCAGTCATGTCTGACCCTGTGTGACCCCATAGACGGCAGCCCACCAGGCTCCCCCGTCCCTGGGATTCTCCAGGCAAGAACACTGGAGTGAGTTACCATTTCCTTCTCCAATGCATGAAAGTGAAAAGTGAAAGTGAAGTCGCTCAGTCGTGTCCAACTCCTGTCTCTTATACACATCTAGTACGTCAAGGCTGTATATTGTCACCCTGCTTATTTAACTTATATGCAGAGTACATCATGAGAAACACTGGGCTGGAAGAAGCACAAGCTGGAATCAAGTTTGCCAGGAGAAATATCAGTAACTTCAGATATGAANTTACCATTTCCTTCTCCAATGCATGAAAGTGAAAAGTGAAAGTGAAGTCGCTCAGTCGTGTCCAACTCTTAGCGACCTCATGGACTGCAGCCTGCCAGGCTCCTCCATCCATGGGACTTTCTAGGCAAGAGTACTGGAGTGGGATGCCATTGCCCTCTCCAATATATGTGTATATACACATATAAAATATATAATATATAAATATTTAGTACATAAAATAACATTGACTATAAATATATATTATATATGTAATATATTGCAAAACATATGTGCAAATAAATATTACACTGTTTTTCAGAAACAGATAGGATCATATGTAAAATATGTTTACATCAAAGAACAAATCAAACATGCAATCAAGATGATTTGGGTAGAAATATTTCATTTAGTACTAAGCTATATTATTGAATGCAGGAGAAGGGGACACCAGAGGATGAGATGGTTGGATGGCATCACCAACTCAATGGACATGAGTTTGAGCAAGCTCCAGGAGTTGGTGATGGACGGGGAAGCCTGGCATGCTGCAGTCCTTATGGTAATGAACAGGGAGGCCTGGCGTGCTACGATTCATGGGGTTGCAAAGAGTTGGACACGACTGAGCGACTGAACTGAACTGAACATACATATGTCACAGCTACTGTCCCAGTTCGTTCCCCCTCCCCTTCCCCCACTGTGTCCACCTGTCCATTCTCTACCTCTGCATCTCCAATCCTGCTCTGCAAATAGGTTTCAGCTCTACTATTTTTCTAGACTCCATATATTTGTGTTAATATACAATATTTGTTTTTCTCTTTTTGACTTACTTCACTTGTATGACAGACTTGAGGTCCACCCATATCATTACAAATGACCCTTTCTACAAATTTTGTTCCTTTTATGGCTGAGAAATATTCCATTGTATATATGTGTTGTATATATCTTCCTTATCCATTCTTCTATCAGTGGACATTCGGGTTGCTTCCATGACCTCACTGTTGAGTATGATTCTCGCTGTGAGTTTGTAATGTATGGCCTTTATTATGTTAAAGTATGTTTCCTCTATACCCATTGCATTGAGAAGTTTCACCATAAATGGATGCTGAGTTTTGTCAAAAGGTTTCTCTACATTTCTTGAAATGATCATATGGTTTTTATTCTTCAACTTTTAAAAACATTTTTAATTGGAGGATAATTGCTTAATAATTTGTGTTGGTTTCTGCCTTTTCAATTTTTTAATGTTGTATATCATTTTAATTGATTTGTGGATACTGAATCATCCTTGAATCCCTGGGATAAACCCCACTTCATCATGGTGTATGATTCTTTTAATGTAATTCTGAATTTAATTTGCTATATTTTGTTAGAAATTTTTGTACTATTTAGTGCTGAAAAGGCATGAGCTATCAAGCCATGAAAAAATGTAGAGGAAACTTAAATGTGTATTACTTAAATGTGAAAGAAGCCAATATGAAGAGGCTATATACTATATGATGTTCTGGAAGAACCAAAATCATGGAGACAATAAAAAGATTAGTGGTTGCCAGGAGTTATTTGGAAGAGAATGATAAATAAGCAAAGTTCAGAGGGCAGTGAAACTATTTTGTATGATAATATAATAGTGGATTCATATCATTATACATTTGTCAAAATCCCTAAAGTGGATGACACTGGGAGTGAAGCCTAAAGCAAACTATGTACTTGGCATGATAATGAAGTATCAGTGTAGGTTCATCAACTGTAACAAATGGTGCAAGATGTTGATAACAGAAGAGGTTGTACATGTGAAGTAACAGGGGGTGCTTTCTATTCAGTTTTGCTGTGAACCTAAAACTGTTCTGAACAATAGTTTGTTATATACAACTTTAAAACTATATGAAGAAAATATAGGAAAATACATTTATGACACAAAGTAAGGTATGATTTTTTTAGAAGACACATATACACACAACACACACAGAGGGAAATCATAAAGGAAAAGGCTAAAAAGTGTGACATCAAAATAGAAAGCTTTTGGGACTTCCCTGGTGGTCCATGGGCTGACACTGCACTCCTATTGCGGTCAGGAAACTAGATCACACGTGCCACAGCTAAGAGTTCACACGCTGCAACTGAAGATTCTGCATGCTGCAACAAAGATCAAAGATCCCACGTCCACAGCTAAGACCTGGCACAGCCAAATACAGTTAAAAAGAAAAATTTTTTAAAAGAACTAGAACATGACCCTAATTTAAGACAAACAGGAAAAGAAGGCTCCTAAAAAACTAGAAAACTTTGTGGAATAAAATACACCATAAACAAATTCAATAGCCAAGCAATAGATTGAGAGAAGATATCTATATCATATATAATAATCAATCAAAAGAGCACTATTCAAAATAAAGAACTACAAACGACCAAGCAGAAAAATGCATGAATCATGTAAGAAGAAACCTGCAGAGACTAAAAACACACATTAGTGTTCAGCCTCAGGATAATCGAGAAGCACTAATTAAAATCACAATGAGAGATCATTTCACACACGTAAGATTAGCAGAAAATAAATTCTGATTGTTGAAAAGGATACGAGAAATAAGAACTCTCACACAATGTTGTTGGGAATGCAAACTGGCATAAAAATTTTGAAGCTCAACTTAAGAATATCTAGCAAAATGTGAAATGTACATATCTTATGGCCTGGTTGATCCATCTTTAGTTAAATACCCCAGGAAAACATTTGCATATGTGTTTCAGGAGACGTTACAGTATTGTTCATTCCAGCACTGTAACAGCCAAAAACTGGAAACAATCCAAATATCCATTAGTTTTTTAAAAAAAGGAGTAAATAAGTTGTGCTGTTTATTCAACAAACTATAATAAAGGGCCTAAAATGTATAGACTGTATTTAAACTTATCAACATGGATAATAAACATGTAAAAGAGTAAGGAAATATGTAATGTTACAAATCATATTAATTTATTTGTGAATTATATATGTAATAAAACATATAGTTATTTATGAATACCCTGTCAAGTTAGGAGTTTTTGAATGAGAGTACAGAAACACCAGGTCCAAGTGGCTTCAGTGATGATGAGATGTATTATCTCAATGAAACAAGAAGTCTAGAGAAAGGGCATTTCCCAAGTACTTAATTCAGCAGTTTAAATATGTCATCAGGACTTGAGTTTATCTGTCTTTTCATATAGCAGTTTTACACGTGTTGTCCTCCGCCTAACTCCTCTCTTACTGTATGGCTACCACAATCTGAGGCACCACGTGTAGACACAACGGCCTCCAGCGAAAGAGAAGGATCACTTCTGCCTTCAGTAGCTCTATTCTAAAGCAAAGATCCACTATGCAGACCGCTCAGTAGACTTCCCATCTGAACATCTCCCTTGTCCAGAATTGTATCAGTGTCCTTTCCCAAACCAGTTACAACAAGGAAAATGGGTCGTTAAGAAATGTAGGTCAGGGAGGTAAACACCAGGACAAAATGGGTAGAAGGCGCTGTGGGTAGAAGGGGGAAAGTTTGATGTGCAGGATTAAAAAAACAAAATCCATTAGTCACTTGGTAGACAGTATTCATTCTCTTCTTCTTCCAGAACAAATTTTGTATTGCTAAGGCTGGAAAGTTGGAAGTTAAATTTCTTGAACTCCTTGAAGTTGGGATCCTAGATGGATATTAGGGCTGTGCCATTGCTGCTGCTGCTGCTGCTAAGTCGCTTCAGTCATGTCTGACTCTGTGCGACCCCAGAGACGGCAGCCCACCAGGCTCCCCCGTCCCTGGGATTCTCCAGGCAAGAACACTGGAGTGGGTTGCCATTTCCTTCTCCAATGCATGGAAGTGAAAAGTGAAAGTGAAGTTGCTCATTGTGTCTGACTCTTAGCGACCCCATGGACTGCAGCCCACCAGGCTCCTCTATCCACAGGATTTTCCAGGCATCGCCTTACAGTAGCCTCTAAATGTTGCATCAAATGCATTTAAAAAAAAATTAACGTCAGGATTTAAAAGACAAAATCCATTCTAGATATTTGACACAGAAAATTAGATGTTTATGAAATATCTAGAGGGTTGGAGGAACAAGGCATGGCCTGTGCTTCTAAGAAGATTTCTAGAACATCACAGTCTAGTTGCTACTACCTCTAGCTCAAAAAGGAAGATAGGGCACTGGGAGGCCATCAGGGATATACTGAGTTCAAGGGCACACTGCCGTAACTGTGATTCAGGAATCAGGGATCTTGTACTGGAAACCACTGCCATAGTCATGACTGCCTAGACATTACACATAGTTCAGCTGTCACCACCTTTGCAAATACCTTTCAAAACCTCCCTCTCCTCTCACAACCCACATTGTGGATACTGGACCATGAACTTTCCACAACCTTGTTTGCCAGCAGAAAATAGCCCCAAACAACTGGAATGTGGGCTGTGCCACAGTAGCTTCTATATGTTGCGTTAAATGCGTATAATTATTAGAACCTAATATTAATCCAGAATCCTAACTTCAAGAGAGTTTTAGAAATTTAACTTTTAACTTTTCATTCTCAGCAGTACAAGAAGTTATTCTGGAAGAAGATGAAAATGAATGCTATCTACCCATTGACTAGTTTTTCAAAGTGAGAGATGGTATTTACTGCAGTCTATCCCTTTGCCTTGGAGAAGGCAATGGCATCCCACTCCAGTACTCTTGCTTGGAAAATCCCATGGACGGAGGAGCCTGATAGGCTGCAGTCCATGGGGTCGCTAAGAGTCAGACATGACTGAGCATCTTCACTTTCAATTTTCACTTTCATACACTGGAGAAGGAAATGGCAACTCACTCCAGTGGTTCTTGCCTGGAGAATCCCAGGGACGGGGGAGCCTGGTGGGCTGCCATCTATGGGGTTGCACAGAGTAGGACACGACTGAAGCGACTTAGCAGCAGCAGCAGCATCCCTTTGCCTACCCATGCATTCAGTATAAAAAATGTTCATACCCACAAAATGCATTCATCCACTCAACACAGGAAAGGAATGAACCAAAGTCTCAGTCAGTTACAGCATTCTGACCCAGGTCCAGGATCTGTGTAGATGTAAAATCTTGTCAATCAAGTCCTGATATGGTGGAAACAGGCACCATCTCCCAGTATCCACTGGGGAAGGGAGGTGGCAGCATCTGATTATGGTGCAATGACAAAGGGCTAAAATGTACTATCCATTCTCCAGTTCAGTTCAGCCACTCAGTTGTGTCTGACTCTTTGCAACTCCATGGACTGCAGTACACCAGCCCTCTCTGTCCATTGCTAACTCCTGGAGTTTACTCAAACTCATGTCCATTGAGTCAGTGATGCCATCCAGCCACCTCATCCTCTGTCGTCCCCTTCTTCTCCCACCTTCAATCTTTCCCAGCATCAGGGTCTTTTCAAATGAGTCAGTTCTTTGCATCAGATGGCCAAAGTATTGGGAGTTTCAGCTTCAGCATCAGTCCTTCCAATGAATATCCAGGACTGATCTCCTTTAGGATGGACTGGTTGGATCTCCTGGCAGTCCAAGGGTCTCTCAAGAGTCTTCTCCAACACCACAGTTAATCATTTCTTCAGCACTATGACTATAGCGCTTTCTTTATAGTCCAACTCTCAGATCCATATATGACTATTGGGGAAAAACCATTGCTTTGACCAGACGGACCTTTGTTGGCAAAGTAACGTCTCTCCTTTTTAATATGGTGTCTAGATTGGTCATAACTTTTCTTCCAAGGAGCAAGAGTCTTTTAATTTCATGGCTGCAGTTACCATCTGCAGTCATTTTGGAGCCCCCCAAAATAGTCTGTCACTGTTTCCATTGTTTCCTCATCTATTTGCCATGAATTGATAGGACTGGATGAAATGATCTTAGTTTTCTGAATGTTGAGTTTTCAGCCAACTTTTTCACTCTCCTCCCAAATACCCACATCCCCCAAACACTCACAATACCATAAAAAAAAAAAAAAAAACAACTTTGGGAAATGGAGAAAAGGTACCCACACATGCTCAGTCATGTCTAGCTTTTTGCAACCTCATAGACTGTAGCCTGCCAAACTCCAGTCCAAGATTCTCCAGGCAAGAATGCTGGAGTGGGTTGCCATTTCCTCTTCCAGGGAAATCTTCTAAACCCAGGGACAGAACCCACGTCTCCCGTGTTCCGTGTATTGGCAGGAGGATTCTTTACCACTGAGCCACATTGATACGAGGCCCATGGCACATACGGTAGTCTTCTGGACTCCTGTGCTGAGAATGTTGTGAGATGTTCTGTCTGCTTATCTGGCAAATCTGCTCTCTTGGAGAATCTCCTTGTTCTTTGTCTTTATGGCCATCTAAGGTGGGCATCAGAGGAAATAGCTCTTTATTGTGGCTTTGCAGCTTTAAGGACACATACTTTCAGCGTTGGGTTGGGAGTTAGAAGATGACCGTGGAGGCACAACAATCAATCCCAGGTTGTTGTCAGTGGCCTTGGTGTGTTTTTTTGGTAATGCAGGTCCCTTGGCAGGTTTCCTATCTGTTTGCTTCCAGTGAATTCTATGAGCTACAATCTTTGATTCTTTGCCTTCTGAAGTGAAATCGCTCAGTCGCATCCAACTCTTTGCGACACCATGGACCGTAGTCTGCCAGGCTCCTCCCTCCATGGGATTCTCCAAGCAAGAGTACTGGAGTGGGTTGCCATTTCCTTCTCCAGGGGATATTCCCGACCCAGGGATCGAACCTGGGTGTCCTGCATTCCAGGCAGACGCTTTAACCTCTGAGCCACCAGGGAAGCCCAAGCCATGTCCAATTCCTGACCTTCAATCTATTGGCCTCTGTCTTAAGCAATTCTATCCATCTTCCTTTTTAAAAATATTTATTTATTTGGCTGCCCTTGGTTTTAGTTGCAGCACATGGGATTGTCTATCCTCATTGTTTCATGCAGGATATTTAGGTGCAGCATCTGAAATCTTATTTGCAACATGTGGAATCTAGTTCCTTGACCAGGGATCGAACCTGGACCCCCTGTATTGGGAGCACAGTCTTACCCCCTGAACCACGAGGGAAGTCCTCCAACCCTATCTGTCTTGAGTGCAAAAACCCCAGTTTGCCAGAAGAGAATGGGAGAGGCAAGAAGCGAAGCAAGTAGACATTCCTATTGTTCCATCTCCATCTTTTCTGTGCTGTAGGACTGCCTTTAACCATCTAATTATTGTAGGACTTTACTAAAAGCAATAAGAAGTAGCTAACACACCAAGATTCTGAATTTCTTCCTAACACTACAGCCTCAATAGGCATGTGGCCTATGTCCCAAGGAGCAATGGGGAACACTTGATGAACCCAACCCTAGGGTCCCAGCTTCCTCTATCCTATTACCTCTACTCAGCCAAGCCTCAGTTCTGAGTTTGATACTTGCAACACCCACTTTCTGATAAAAAAAATTAAAGGGAACAATCCTTAATAAGACCAACAAAAACATACATTTAAAGAATACAAAAACATTAGCTGGATACATATCAAATTCATTACAGAGCTGCTGCAAGATGGACAGGGACTGCAAGGTAAATGCATAGCCTTGATTAGCTGGTAAACACTGAGGAGGGTCACAGCTTCTGTGTGGCCCTGACTTTTTACTTGCCCCCACCCAGTCACTCCCCAGACCACAAGCTCACTAATGGAAGATAGCGTCGAGTGTCACTGGCTGACAGTGTGCAGCTGGCAGAAACGGGCCCATTTGCTACCATTCAGCCAGTCGGGCTCTACACTCGGATGAGCCCGGATCCCCTCCAAACGCATTTTCCTTTTGTGTGATATATGTAAAACATTCCTAATGTGAGGTTCCTCAGAGCTCACACTGCCCGTCTAAGTGTTTTTTAAAGAATCGAGCTCTTACCTTTTAAAATTACACTGGGGTGGTATTGTTCAAATATGTAAGACTGATTGCTCCAGAAAGCGGCAACGACAGGATACAATGCACTAATTTTACCCCACTTTGACTTAGAAAATATAATCGGTACTTACAAAAATTGTAAATACTAAAGAATCAAGGGAATAGGATTATTCTAAAATAGGGCGCTAATACATCAAGCAAAATAGCTTTTGCTAGTCTTAACTGAGGGCCATTATCTATCAGAGAAGATATACCTCTAGCCTTGATAACGTAAAGAAACACAAATGACTAAAGAAGCTTGCCAGTATTTCTGGGAGGGAGGAGAGAGAGTCCACAACGATATAGAGACTTGGAAAAGCTGAGATTCAACAGGGTGGATAATCAGCCTTAAGCGTGCCTGCAAGAGGGCAAAGCCTACCTGGCTCATGACCATCATTTCCATGGGGGCTCAGTCCTTCTCCACTCTGAATTGCTGGGGCTATTCACAACCCAGGACTGCCTTATTTACCTCTTGGTGGCTGTGAATCCTTGCAGGTGTCTCCCCAATGAATGCAGCCCCCTCGGGGTAGAACTGTGCCCCGTATTTCTCTTCTCTATCAGCTCACACCCTCCAACTTCTGGCCAGCAAACGCAAACTGTAGCCTTGAGCTTCGAGACCTCACCCAATTTCTCCCTCTCTCTGTGTCCCTGCCTGTGGTAAATGGAAAGCGTTGTAGACAATTGGTCATGAGCCCTGTGCCTTCCTGAAGATGTGCAGAGGCATTCATTTCACACATAATTCCAAGCTGGAAATGTAAGATATTCTAAATATAAAATATTTTAGCTGGCGAGTGCTATTAAGGTACGTCTAAAATTTAGTGTTTAGAAGAAACTTTTTGATTTACAGGGACTTACACTGCTGGGGAGTTGAGGGACAAGTATGGGGGAAGGGGCCCCCCCATCATTTTGCCAGAAATTATAGGCTGTCTGTGATGACCAAGCAATGTGTGTTGTGTCCTTCCACGTTGGCCCCTCCCTTTTGTATGAGCACTCAGTCTTTACAGGGGCCCTTACGGCCACCAAGTTCATCCCCTTGCCTCGGCGCATCACCACTCCTAAGTAATTCCAAGAATATGAAATGAAGGGCCAATCTGGTGAAAATCAGTACCCTTCATACTTTGTGTGGTGTTCACATTTTGTGTGATTCTCAGCAGAGGGAAAAAAGAGTGAGTAGAGGAAGTGTTCATTTCATATTATATACATTTACATACATGTATATTTATTGGAACATTTCTCCTATTTCTTTTCTCTGTGTCAAATCCAGCTCATTTTTATCCATGGGCACTTGAATACAATCCTGGAGTCCACATGTTTCTTCTCAACAATCATATGTAAAATGCATTTATTGAACGCTGGAGAGGGTGTGGAGAAAAGGGAACCCTCTTACACTGTTGGTGGGAATGCAAACTAGTACATTAGGCTCACTTGTTCAGTCGTGCTGTGGGGAGGGAGGGACGCTGCAAACAAATAACACTGGCATGTGCTTGCAGTGTCTTGGCCACACTGGGTTTGCCCCCCTTCGTGGCATGTGTGCTTTCCCTGTCTACAATGCTTAGGTTCTAGGTTGCTCTGCTGGGAACCATCTGAGGCCAGCCCTGGGTTGTATGCACTCCCCAGGTCTAAGCCGCTCAGGTTCAGGTACGCGGGTAGTCCTCAGAGGTGCAGACTCAGTTGGGCCTGCGTTTTGTGCCCTTCCCAGGTCTGAGTAGCTCAGGTGACCAGGTGTTTGGTGAGCACAGTCGCTGTGACTTATCGCCTCCCTCATCCCTGCCACTCGGTTTTCTGGATGTACAACTGGCGCAACTTCCCAGGCGGATGTTGACCATCCAGAATCCCAAGAAGTCTTGGTTAGCCACGAAGCCTGCTTACAGTTTGGTAGATAATGCCTCTCTGGGGCCACAATTGACCCCTTCTGGTTCTGGCTGCCCTCACCTGCCTGTCATCAGAGGGGGATGAGCCAGCTAGCTCTGCTCAGTCTTTTGTTCTGTTAGTGGGCCTGACGGTGTCTTAGGTTAGGGCTTTTCGCGTGGTAGCTATCCCACAGTCTGGTTTGCTATCCCAAGTTACTTCCCTCAGATTGCCCTCAGGGCATTCAGGCCCAGTTCTTACTCTAAGCAATGCAGCCCACGCCTCCCTGCCCAGCCCCCGCTTGCTAGTGCAAGCATCTGCGCTGCTTCTCCACTGGGGGAGTTACGGTTGGGCATGTAATCTGTGGGTTTTAATTATTTATTTATTTTTCCTCCAGGTTATGTTACCCTCTGTGGTTCCAAGGCTCACCACAGACTCGAGTGTTTCCTGGTATTTGGAAACTTTTCTCTTTTTTAAGACTCCCTTCCCAAGACGAAGCTCCGTCCCTAACTCTTTTGTCTCTCTTTTTATCTTTTATATTTTTTCCTACCTCCTTTTGAAGACAATGGGCTGCTCTTCTGGGTGCATAATGTCCTCTGCCAGCATTCAGAAGTTGTTTTGTGGAATGCACTCAGCGTTCAAATGTTCTTTTGATGAATTTGTGGGGGAGAAAGTGGTCTCCCCATCCTATTCCTCTGTCATCTTAGGACCGCCCCCCTAAACATTTCTTGCATCTTCTCAGTCCTTGTCTCCAGGCTATTTATCTATAACTCCATTTTGTTTTCAAGATTTTTGATCATTTTTACTATCATTATTCTGAATTCTTTTTCAGGTAGACTTCCTATTGCCTCCTCTTTTGTTTGGTTTGGTGGGCATTTATCATGTTCCTTTACTTGCTGAGTATTTCTCTGCCTTTTCATCTTGTTTAGATTGCTGTGTTTGGGGTGGCCTTTCTGTATTCTGGCAGTTTGTGGTTCCTCTTTATTGTGGAGGTTCCTCCCTGTGGGTGGGGTTGGACGAGTGGCTTGTCAAGATTTCCTGGTTAGGGAAGCTTGTGTCGGTGTTCTGGTGGGTGGAGCTGGATTTCTTCTCTCTGGAGTGCAATCAAGTGTCCAGTAGTGAGTTTTGAGATGTCTATGGGCTTGGTGTGACTTTGAGCAGCCTGTATATTGAAGCTCAGGGCTATGTTCCTGTGTTGCTGGAGAATTTGTGTGGTATGTCTTGCTCTGGAACGTATTGGCTCTTAGGTGGTGCTTTGTTTCAGTGTAGGTATGGAGGCTTTTCGATGATCTCTTATAAATTAATGTTCCCTGGAGTCAGTAGTTCTCTGGTGTTCTCAGGTTTGGGGCTTAAGCCTCCTGCCTCTGTTTTTCAGCCTTATTCTTACAGTATCCTCAAGACTTCTCCATCCATACAGCACTGATGATAAAACTTCTAGCTTAATGGTGAAAAGATTCTCCACAGTGAGGGACACCCAGAGAAGTTCACAGAGTTACATAGAGAACAGAAGAAGGAGGGAGGAGATAGAAGTGTGCAGGAGGAGAAAAGGGGGAATCAAAAGGTGAGAGATAGATCTAGGCAGTATTCTATTCCCTAAGTGTTCTCCACAGGCCAGAATGCCCACAGAGATTCACAGAGTTGGGTTGAGAAGAGCAGGGGGAGGGAGGAGATAGAGGTGACCTGGGCAAGAAAAAGGAGAGTCAAAAGGGGGGAGAGAGTAATCAAGTCAGTAATCACATTCCTAAGTAAAAATGGGTACTGAAGATTGGATTCTTAAATGTACAAAATTGATAACAAATACCATAAAGCAAAGATTAAAAATTTAGAGTAGAGGTTGAGTGAGTGAGTGAAGTCGCTCAGTCGTGTCCGATTCTTTGCAACCCCATGAACTGTAGCCCACCAGGCTCCTCCGTCCTTGGGATTCTCCAGGCAAGAATACTGGAGTTAGACTCCCAAACAACCTAGATGTCCATCCGCAGATGAATGGATAAGAAAGTTGTGGTACATATACACAATGGAGTATTACTCAGCCATTAAAAAGAATACATTTGAATCAGTTCTAATAAGATGGATGAAACTGGAACCAATTATACGGAGTGAAGTAAGCCAGAAAGAAAAACACCAATACAGTATACTAACACATATATATGGAATTTAGAAAGATGGTAATGAGGACCCTGTATGCAAGACAGCAAAAGAGATACAGATGTGTAGAGCGGACACATGGACTCTGAGGGAGAAGGAGAGGGAGAGGGAGAGGGTGGGATGATTTGGGAGAATAGCATTGAAATATGTATACTATCATGTAAGAAATGAATTGCCAGTCTATGTTCAATGCAGGATGCAGGATGCTTGGGGCTGCTGTATGGGGACTGTCTCTTATACACATCTAGATGTGTATAAGAGACAGCCTCAGAGATGTTCAGGGAGTTATACAGAAAAGAGAAGAGGGAGGAAGGAGAGAGAGGTGGCCATGAGGATAAAGGGAGAATCAAAAGGAGAGAGACAGATCCAGGCAGTAATCAGTTCCCTAAAAGTTCCCCACCATCTGGAACACACAAAGAGATTCACAGAGTTAGATAGAGAAGAGAAGGGGTAGGGAGGAGATAGAGGCAACTTGGTGGAGAAAAAGGAGAGTCCAAAGTGGAAGAGAGCAGTCAAGCCAGTAATCTTGCTCCCAAGT
>SJYX01005707.1:209146-280812 GCA_006410675.1 Oreotragus oreotragus
GGGATGATTTGGGAGAATAGCATTGAAATATGTATACTATCATGTAAGAAATGAATTGCCAGTCTATGTTCAATGCAGGATGCAGGATGCTTGGGGCTGCTGTATGGGGATGATCTGGAGGGATGATGTGGGGTGGGAGGTGGGAGGGGGGTTCATGTTTGGGAGTTCGTGTAAAAAAATAAATAAATACAAAAAATAATAATAAATAAATAAATAAAATAAAAATAAAAATAAGGAAAAAAAATAAAAATAAAAAAATCACAAAAAGTATAAGAAATGCATATGAAGTTTGCTTTTAAAATAGAGTATTTTTTGCAAGGTAATAGTAGGTTATAAAAATGAAAATTAAAGGAGTAATAGAGGACTTAACAAAGAAGGCAGTGGCACTCCACTCCAGTACTCTTGCCTGGAAAATCCCATGGATGAAGGAGCCTGGTAGGCCGCAGTCCACAGGGTCGCTAAGAGTCAGGCACGACTGAGCGACTTCACTTTCACTTTTTACTTTCATGCATTGGAGAAGGAAATGGCAACCCACTCCAGTATTCTTGCCTGAAGAACCCCAGGGATGGAGGAGCCTAGTGGGCTGCCGTGTATGGGGTTGCACAGAGTTGGACACGACTGAAGCGACTTAGCAGCAGCAGCAACAGAGGACTTAAGGAAAAGAAAAAAATTAATTTAAAAAATGAGAATAGTAAAAATATATCTAGGAATTTCTCTGGAGCTGTTGCAGGCAGTGTAGGGTAGTTCAGTTTCAGATAGTTCCTTGTTTCAGCTTATACTTCTCAAGATCTATAGACCCCTTCCAATGTAGTCGGTGTTAACTAAGGGGATTTTTATCTGTTGCACCTGTCACTTCCAAAGTGGTTCCCTTTGTTTATTTGGCTTCTTCTGTTTGCAGGTCCCTTAAGTGTCTAATTTCCGCCCTGACACAGGGGGCGAAGGTGGTCTCTTGTTTAGGCTCCCTTGTTCAGTCCTGCTGTGGGATGGGAGGGACACTGCCAACAAATATTACTGGCATGTGTGGGGAGTGCTCGCAGTGTCTCAGCCACACTGGGTTTGCCCCTGCTCATGGCATGTGTGCTTTCCCAGTCTAACTGCTCAGCCTTCAGGTTGCTCTGCAGGGAGCAGGCCCTGGGTTGCGTGCACTTCCCAAGTCTAAGCCTCTCAGGTTGAGGTTCTTGGGTACTCCACAAAGGCACAGACTCCACTGGGCCTGCATTTTGTGCCCTTCCCAGGTCCCAGCAGCTCAGGCGCTTGGCAAGTGCACTCTCCGCAGGTGCAGTGCATCTTATCACCTCCCTGGTCCCAGCCGCTCAGTTTCCCAGGCGCGCCCGCCTCCAGTGTGCCGTGTGTCTCTTCTGGGGGGCTGATCTCTGGCTATGACCCTCCTGGTGGATGTCAACCGTCCAGAATCTCAGGAAGTCTTTGGTTAGAAACTGGAAGCCTGTTTGCAGTTTGGTAGGGGATGCCCTCTCTGGAGCCGAGTTTGCCCCTTTCCAGCTCTGGCTGGCACCCACCTGCTCCCTGTGTCTGGCGGGGGATGGGCTGGTCCGCAGCCAGCTAGCTCTTCTTTGGTATCCGCTCAGTCCTTTGTTCTGTTAGTGGGCCGGCAGTGCCTTAGGTTAGGGCTTTTCGTGGGATAGTTCTGTCTCTCTCTCTTTTTTCCTTTCTCTCTGGCTATCCCACAGTTTAGGTTGCTATCTCATGTTAGCTCCCTCAGATCACCCTCAGGGCATTCAGGCCCAGTCAGTCCTTACCCTAAGCAATGCAGCCCGCTTCTCACCATTCGTCCCACTTGCTCCTGGCAGATGTGAGTGTCTGGAGTACTTCTCTGCTGGGAGTTGCCCTTAGGCACATAATCTGTGGGTTTTATTTATTCATTTTTCCTCCTGGTTATGTCGCCCTCCAAGATTCGAAAACTTCCCCCAGACCAGCTGGTGAGAGGGTTTCCTGGTGTTTGAAATTTTCTCCTCTATTAAGACTCCCTTCCCAGGATGGATCTCCAACCCTGACTCTTTTGTCTCCCTTTTTATCTTTTATATTTTATCCTACCGCCTTTCGAAGACAATGGGCTGTTTTTCTGAGTGCCTGATGTCCTCTGCCAGCATTCAGAAGTTGTTTTGTGGAGTTTGCTCGGCATTCAAATGTTCTTTTGATGAATTTGTGGGGAAGAAAGTGGTCTCCCCATCCTATTCTTCCGCCCCATAGTTAATTCTTAGAAGTAGGATTGCTGGGTCAAAAGGTAAGTGCATGTTAGTTTTGTTTAGTTAGCTATTGGCAAAGTCTCCTCCGTGAGAAATGTAGCAATGTGCATTCCCATCAGCAATGTTTGATGTTTCTCTGAAGTCCCCAAAATGTGTTCTCACAGTTTTGAATTATCATCAATCTGATAGGTGAGAAATGGTACCCTGGTGTTGTTTTAATTTGCATTTCTCTAATTTTGAATGAGTCGAAGCATCTTTTCATATGTTAAGGGATATATGTGTATATTTGTGAATTATCTGTTCATGCCACACCCCCTTTAACTGCCAGGTTTTGGTCCTTTGTCCCTCAATTGTTGCATATTCTTCATATTTTATGAAGCTAGCCTTTGTGATACATGCTACAAATATCTTCTCCCAGTTTATGGCACAGTGATAAAGAATCTGCCAGCCAGTGAAGGAGATATGCAATATGGGAGTTCAATCCTTGTGTTGAGAAGATTCCCTGGAGTAGGTAATGGCAACCCACTCCAGTATTCTTGCCTGAAAAATTCCATGGACAGAGCACCCTGGCAGGCTGTAGGGTTGCAAAGAGTCAGACATGACTGAGCATGCATGCATGTAATACAGTTTATCAATTTTAATTTATTTTTAGTGTTTTCTGTTATGCAAAGATTATTTGCTTTTATGTCGTGCAGTTGGTTTTCTTCTTTTCACTGGATTTTTAGTCACAGTTATAAAGCCTTTTCCTGCATCATGCTGCTGCTGCTGCTAAGTCACTTCAGTCATGTCCGACTCTGTGCGACCCCATAGACAGCAGCCCACCAGGCTCCCCCATCCCTGAGATTCTCCAGGCAAGAACACTGAAGTGGGTTGCCATTTCCTTCTTCAATGCATGAAAGTGAAAAGTGAAACTGAAGTTGCTCAGTCGTGTCCAACTCTTAGCGACCCCATGGACTGCAGCTCACCAGGCTCTTCAGTCCATGGGATTTTCCTGGCAAGAGTACTGGAGTGAGGTGCCATTGCCTTCTCCGTTTCTGCATCAGAGATAAAGAGAAATGTATATATGTTTTCTTCTAGTACTTGCATTGTTTCACTTTTTTTGCATTTAGATACCCCATTTTTAGTTTTTCATGTATGATGTGAGGTATGGATCTTATTTTATAGTTTTCCACTTGTCCCTACACTGTTTGTTTAAAAAGTGACTTGAAATGCCATCCTCATCATTGAGACTGATGATTTGAAATGCCAGTTTTATGCTAAATTTCCATATATGCTTGAGTCCATTTCTTAATATCTCTTAAATAAGATGATTTTTATACCCAGCCTCTCTCCAGGAGGAATTGCAGGATGTTCGTCCAAGACCCAGGTCAGACTCTGGTCAAGCCTTGACTAAGTGGTCCATATAGAGACCAAAAGTTCATTGAGGTGTCATGTGGTGGAGCTGTTCTCGTATACCTTTTAGTGTTTCTTGTAGTTGAGGCCTGCTGGCAAAGATTTTTTTTTTTTTTTTACTTTTGTTTTATCTGAAAATGTCTTTGTTTTGGCTTTATTCTTGAAGAATATATTTGCTAAGTATAGAATTCTGGGTTGGTTTTTTTTCATCACTTTAAAGATGTTGTTGCTCTTCTTTCTTTTGGGCTTCATTGTTTCAAATGTCAACCATATTTGAAAGTTTTTCCCCTCTGTATATAAAGGATTATTTTTCTCTGACTGCTTCTGTGATTTTCTAGTTACATTTAGTTTTCAGTGGTTTGACTGTGATATTTCCAGAGTTTTGTTTTCTACCCTGTTGGGGTTTGCTGAGCTTCTTGAATCTTTAAATATATGTCTTTCTTTAAATCTGATGGAAACTTCAGCTGTTACACATTCATTATTTTTTTCTACCTCATTCTGCCCTACCTCTCCCTCTAGAATTCTAATTTCCCTCTAGAATTCTAATTTCAAGTATGATAGGCTTTGGGATACTGTTCCATATGTGCTAGAATCTCTGTTCATGTTTTTGTAGCCTAAAATATTTTTCTCTCTGTTCTTAAGATTGGGTATTTCCATTGTTCTATCTTAAGATTACTGAAACTTTGTCTCTTTTTTTTCCATTCTGCTGTTGAGCCCATCCCGTGATTTTTTTTTTTCAGATATATATTTCCAATTTTGAAACTTTTATTTGGTTTTCTTTTAAAAATGGTTCCTATTGCTCTGTGATTTTTATCTTTTCATTCATTGTGAGCATATTTTCTCTTACTCCCTTGAGCATAGTTATAATAATCACTCTCTATTAATCCCAGCATCTGGGTCATCCCAGGGTTGCTTTCTGTTGATTGCTTTATCACTCTCAAATGGATCAAAGTTTTCTGGTTCTTTATATGTTGAATAACTTTGGAATGTATCTTGGATATTTTGAACATTATTTTATGGATGCTCTGGATTCTGATTTATTCTTTCAAAAATATTGATTTTATTGTTTTGGTGACAGACAATGTGGTTAGGTTTAAATTCTAAACTTAATTCAGGGCTTTAGGGGAAGAATTTAGTTCTTCCCCATGTATGTATGGTTCAGGAGTCAGCTGAATTTGGGGAGAGTCTATAAACAGAAATTGGGGCTCTCTCTGTCTGTTCTCTTTTACAGGATCTGCCCTTTCCTGTCCAATGGTTGTGGTCTTGAGCTCTGTCCTGTGGTTCCTCATGTCAGCAATATTGTGAGTTTACTATTGGTGCCTTAGCCACCAGCAGTTTTAGTTTGCCCTCAGTCTAAAAGCTGTAAAAATGGGTAACTCACATTGTGTAAACTCCCTTTCAGAATATGCTTGCTTCTGTTCACCCCCCAGTCTCTTCATAATGTGGTTTCTTTATGCTTTTTTCCAGAGTATATAGTTGCTGCCTACAGGAGGATCAGGATCAAGAGGAGTTTACTCAGCTGCATCGGGAGAAGAAAACTATAATGCTCAATTTTTGTTTCACTCTCACCAGTTTGTCCTTAAAGTGGGATTCTGTCCCAGAAGGGAACCTTGGCAGGTCAGCTTTGAGAATGCATAGGGACTAGGTTTTTTCAGCCCTTTCAGTCCTTTTTGCCACAGGCTCCTTGAACTCACTTGGTATCAGACAATGTATAACCCCTCCCAGTTTCATCTGCTATTCTCAGTTGTCCCACCATATTTTCTAGTGAATACCCATTGGCTGTTTTTCCTAGTGAGATTCTATCCCAATAGTGTTATTAGCTATCTTGGGTTGTGATATGTAACTGGGGGGAGAAATTAAACCTTAAGGCTTGGATGGTGCCCCTCAATAAGTCTGATAGGGAAGATATGCCTCTGGGAGAAAACCTCTAGTGTTACAAGTGATAACTGGCCTCAGCATTCCTTTCTTTCTAGAGTTGAAGTACTTGAGCTTTCAGGGTACTGTTATTTCATGACATTGGAACTTAACAATAAGAGATTCCTTCTGAACCCTAGAAGACCTTTGAGAATTTCAAACAATGAAGAATAATTGATCATTAGCTTTGAGTGCTTCCCTAGTTTTTCCCAAGTAGGGAAAAACTCTTAAAGGATAGCCAATCTATATGCACCTGTTATCCAAGACCCATAATTCTAGCCAGCCCTGAATTCCAGCCCAAAGTTACCCTGCCCCCCATGGTGGGCACTGGTCTATGGCTTATATGCTTTCCGGTCACAAAGGGGCAGAAAATGGTCTTCTTGAGGGAGAAAAAAAAGGAGCACATTAGAAAGTTTCCCACCTTAACCTCTGTCCATTTCTCCTTGTCCTACTCCATTCAGCTCCCTAACCCATCCACTTTTTGTTTTCCTAGAGGTTTCCTCACTGTTTTTATGCTACTCTGATAGATCCATTCACCTCTGAGTCCTGTGATGTGGTCATGGTTTGGTTCTGGGAAGAGGCCTAGTTTTTAATTTCTACAAGTTTAATAAGAACTGTGATAACTAGCTCTTTTTATTTAAAAAAATAAAAAAGTCTAAAATTCTTTAGGTATATATTTCACGACATTGGAACTTAACAATAAGAGAGTCCTTCTAAATCCTAGAAGACCTTTGAGAATTTCAAACAATGAAGAATAATTGATCATCAGCTTTGGGTGCTTCCCCAGTTAATGCATAGACATATTACCAGCTAGGGTATAGATGTAAAATGTACCTTTACAGAGGTATGTTGTAACAGTATAGGAGACTATTTTTATTTTCATAAAATGTCTCATCAATAGGCTAGAAAGTGATGAATGACTTTTCCTGTGGTATTATTGACCAGAAAAAGGGCTCTGGTTGCAATATTTGTTACCTAATAAAACTAACAATATCTGATTAATTATTTTTTCCTTTGCTTATGGGCCTTGTTTATAATCTTATGAGGGTAAGCTATAATTTATAGCTTCTAATAGATGAAGATGATAAAAAAAAGTTTGAATTTAAAAAAGCCATATCAAATTCCTCTAGCTCTTAATTTTGTCTGAACTATTAAAACCCAATTAGTTGAGACTAAGGAGAAGGCAATGGCACCCCACTCCAGTACTCTTGCCTGGAAAATCCCATGGACAGAGGAGCCTGGTAGGCTGCAGTCCATGAGGTCGTTAAGAATCAGACACGACTGAGCGACTTCTCTTTCACTTTCACTTTCGTGCATTGGAGAAGGAAATGGCAACCCACTCCAGTGTTCTTGCCTGGAGAATCCCAGGGACAGAGGAGCCTGGTAGGAGGCTGTCTCTGGGGTCGCACAGAGTCAGACACGACTGAAGCGACTTAGCAGGAGCAGCAGATGAGACCAAATTCCTGTTTATGATAAGCTTCAGAAATCTTATACTAACATAGTTATGGGAATGCATTGTTTTCTACTCCATGCAATCTTTTTCAAAAAGGCATTGTGTCATTTTAATAACAAGTATGTGTTCCATGAAAATACTTATTCACATTGAGAAGACAGCCCCAACCATTGACAAGCCAATGATTCCAACTGTTTAAGCAAATGAGTGCATGAGCCATTAGCCAGCTCTTTCCTTCTTACATCTTCTCTCTTTGGTACTTGATCCCCACCCCTATCCCTGTCAAAGCTCTGTTTATATCATACAGGACCACCTCAAAAAACATTGAGCCCAGTCTCTCCTCCATAAGACATAATTGATTGTTTCCTCCTTCATTCTCCTCTTGTTCTCTAACACCTAGTCCAGAACCTAGCCTGCAGTAAATGGTAGGTGAATGCAGGAAGAGTAAAATCAGCTGTGAAATGTTATCATTTTTAGAGATTGTCCACAAAGATGGTGATTTCAAAAGGCCTTTCTCCTTTAATGGCAGTCAGTCAGGCCTCCCTGTCCCTCATCAACTCCCAGAGTTTACTCAAACTCATCTCCATTGAGTCGGTGATGCCATCCAACCATCTCATCCTCTGTCATCCCCTTCTCCTCCTGCCTTCAATCTTTCCCAGCATCAGGATTTTTTCCAATGAGTCAGTTCTTCACATCAGGTGGCCAAAGTATTGGAGTTTCAGCTTTAGCATCAGTCCTTCCAAAGAACACCCAGGACTGATCTCCTTTAGAATGGACTGGGTGGATCTCCTTGCAGTCTAAGGGACTCTCAAGAGTCTTCTCCAACACCATAGTTCAAAAGTATCAATTCTTCAGTGCTCAGCATTCTTTATAGTCCAACTCTCACATCCATGCATGACTACTGGAAAAACCATCGCTTTGACTAGACAGACTTTTGTCGGCAAAGTAACGTCTCTGCTTTTTAAAATGCTTTCTAGTTTGGTCATAGCTTTTCTTCCAAGGAGCAAGTGTCTTTTAATTTCATGGCTGAAGTCACCATCTGCAGTAATTTTGGAGCCCCCCAAAATAAAGTTTGTCACTGTTTCCATTGTTTCCCAGTCTATTTGCTATGAAGTGATGGAACTACATGTCATGATCATTTTTTGAATGTTGAGTTTTAAGCCAGTTTTTTCACTCTCTTATTTTACTTTCACCAAGAGGCTCTTTAGTTCCTCTTCCCTTTCTGCCATAAGTGTGGTATCATCTGCCTATCTGAGATTATTGATATTTCTCCCGGCCATCTTGATTCCAGCTTGTGTTTCATCAAGCCCGGCATTTCATGTGATGTACTCTGCATATAAGTTAAATAAGCAGGGTGACAATATCCCTGATGTACTCCTTTCCAGATTTGGAACCAGTCAGTTGTTCCATGTCCAGTTCTAACTGTTGATTCTTGACCTGCATACAGATTTCTCAGGAGGCAGGTCAGGTGGTCTGGTATTCCCATCTCTTTCAGAATTTTCCACAGTTTATTGTGATCCACACAGTCAAAGGCTCTGGCATAATCAATAAAGCAGAAGTACATATTTTTCTGGAGTTCTCTTGCTTTTTCAATGATCCAAAGGATGCTGGCAATTTGATCTCTGGTTCCTCTGCCTTTTCTAAAACCAGCTTGAACATCTGGAAGTTCTCGGTTCATGGACTGCTGAAGCCTGGCTTGGAGAATTTTCAGCATTACTTTACTAGTGTGTGAGATGAGTGCAATTGTGCGGTAGTTTGAACATTCTTTGGCATTGCCTTTCTTAGGGATTTGAATGAAAACTGACCTTTTCCAGTCCTGTGGCCACTGCTGAGTATTCCAAATCTGCTGACATATTGAGTGCAGTACTTTCACAGCATCATCTTTTAGGAGTTGAAATAGCGCAACTGGAATTCCATCACCTCCACTAGCTTTGTTTGTAGCAATGCTTCCTAAGGCCCATTTGACTTTTCGTTCCAGGATGTCTGGCTCTAGGTGAGTGATCACACCATCATGGTTATCTGGGTTGTGAAGATCTCTTTTGTACAGTTCTTCTGTGTATTCTTGCCACCTCTTCTTAATATCGTCCTGCTTCTGTTAAGTCCATACCATGTCTGTCCTTTATTGTGCCCGTCTTCACATGAAATGTTCCCTTGGTATCTCTAATTTTCTTGAAGAGATCTCTAGTCTTTCCCATTCTATGGTTTTCCTCTATTTCTTCGCACTGATCACTGAGGAAGGCTTTCTTATCTCTCTTTGCTATTCTTTGGAACTCTGCATTCAAATGGGTATATATTTCCTTCTCTCCTTTGATTTTAGCTTCTCTTCTTTTCTCAGCTATTTGTAGGGCCTCCTCAGACAACCATTTTGCCCTTTTGGATTTCTTTTCCTTGGGGATGGCTGGATCACTGCCTTCTGTACAATGTCACGAACCTCCATCCATAGTTCGTCAGGCACTCTCTCTATCAGATCTGTAATTTACAATGGCTATTTATGTTGGAAGCAGAGGGAACCAAGCATCATGGCATTGACTGACTCTACAGATGCCAGTATTAGCTTGCTGGTGCTTGACGATGTAAAGCAAGGTACTCGTGATTTGCATTCTTGGCAGGGTACACTGTAAGCATGGAGACAGACCTCTTCCATCAATCACAGACTTCTGCAGTCACTGTGACCCAACAACAGAGAAAGTGTGAAAGCTTTAGTTGCTCAGTAGTGTCTGACTCTTTGAGACCCCATGGACTGTTGCCCACCAGGCTCCTCTGTCCGTAGGATTCTCCAGGCAAGAAGACTGAGTGGATGGCCATTCCCTTCTCCAGGGGATCTTCCCAACACAGGGATCGAAGCCAGGTATCTTGCATTGCAGGCAGAATCTTTACCATCTGAGCCACCAGGGGGGCCCTAACAACAGGGAAGTGGATAACAAATCCATTTGGTGGTATTTTGTTGAGTTTCTTCTATAGAAAACATCCCCCGACGTTTCCAGAGAAGGCAATGGCACTCCACTCCAGTACTCTTGCCTGGAAAATCCCATGGATGGAGGAGCCTGGTNTGCATTGCAGGCAGAATCTTTACCATCTGAGCCACCAGGGGGGCCCTAACAACAGGGAAGTGGATAACAAATCCATTTGGTGGTATTTTGTTGAGTTTCTTCTATAGAAAACATCCCCCGACGTTTCCAGAGAAGGCAATGGCACTCCACTCCAGTACTCTTGCCTGGAAAATCCCATGGATGGAGGAGCCTGGTAGGCTGCAGTCCATGGGGTCGCACAGAGTTGGACAGGACTGAAGCAATTTAGCAACAGCAGCAGCCTCACTTTTCAGCAGAAACTCTTTGAATTTTGAAATATTTTAAAGAGTAGTGGCCATCCCATTTTTATGACATTGATGAATTAGTTGTTTACCTTTGCCCTCTCCTCGTGTGTTCTTCATTTCAGGCAAACATGTTGCTCATTTGACTTTTGCATTCTCCGATTAACTCCAAGTGGAACAACCTAATACATCTCCCCAGGGTTGGAGCTTAAATTCTGAGGACACCTTTATTTATTTATTTATTTATTTATTTATTAATTTTCAAATGAACCTGACTTCAAGAAAGAACAACAAACCAAGAAGCATTACTGGCCTTCTCTGTTTTGCAAAGCATCTTTTGCAAGAAAAGAGCTTGTGGAATTTGGCTCCATTTCCCGCAGCCCTGGGATAAGGGTCCCATGTAAACAACAATATCCTGTGCTACTTGGGCCTCATTTAACTGTCTTTGTTGCTTTAGAAAGACCTGCCAAGTAGAGTGTTTCTCAGAGCTCATGCTTGACATTCCAGAAATACTGTAGGCTCCACTTCAAAGATGATACTCCACACCACCAGACTTGTACTGTTGGTGCACTCTTGATCCCCATTGAGATTTGCATTGACACATTTTTTTTTTCAAATCACATAGGAAGTGCACCCTCCATGAAGAACGAATCTGTTACTCTGAGGGTGGGCCTGTCACTTCAGGAGGCCTGTGCACTTATCACACGGGTGTTTCTTTAGAAAGCTGTGGTAGCTTGGCGCCTATAGGATGACCATGTTTGCTGAACTAGAAACAATGTGGTGAGTTTTACAAGGTAAACAGTTGTATTGTGGATAGATCAGTATGCTGGGAATCAGGAGACCTGTCTCTACTCCCCAGCTGACTGCCTTGACCATCTCTTTGGTCTTGTGAAATGTCCTCAGATTTCACATTTTTGGATGATGGGATAATGCTCAGTTCAGTTCAGTCGCTCAGTCATGTACAATTCTTTGTGACCCCATGGACTGTAGCATGCCAGGCCTCCCTGTCCATCACCAACTCCCAGAGTTTACTCAANCATCTCTTTGGTCTTGTGAAATGTCCTCAGATTTCACATTTTTGGATGATGGGATAATGCTCAGTTCAGTTCAGTCGCTCAGTCATGTACAATTCTTTGTGACCCCATGGACTGTAGCATGCCAGGCCTCCCTGTCCATCACCAACTCCCAGAGTTTACTCAAACTCATGTAAACTGAGTCAGTGATGCCATCCAAACATCTCATCCTCTGTCATCCCCTTTTCCTCCTGCTCTCCATACTTCCCAGCATCAGGGTCTTTTCCAATGAGTCAGCTCTTCGTATGAGGTAGCCAAAGTATTGGGTTTCAGCTTCAGCATCACTCCTTCCAATGAATATTCATGACTGATTTCCTCTAGGACGGACTGGGTGGATCTCCCTGCAGTCCAAGGAACTCTCAAGAGTCTTCTCCAACACCATAGTTCAAAGGCATCAATTCTTCAGTGCTCAGCTTTCTTTATAGTTCAACTCTCACATCCATATATGACTACTGGAAAAACCATAGCCTTGACTAGACAGACGTTTGTTGACAAAATAACATCTCTGCTTTTTAATATGCTGTCTAGGTTGGTCATAGCTTTTCTCCCAAGGAGTAAACATTTTTAAATTTCATAGCTGCAGTCACCATCTGCAGTGATTTTGGAGCCCAAGAAAAGAAAATCTGCCACTATTTCCACTGTTTCTCCATGTTTGTTGACAAAATAACATCTCTGCTTTTTAATATGCTGTCTAGGTTGGTCATAGCTTTTCTCCCAAGGAGTAAACATTTTTAAATTTCATAGCTGCAGTCACCATCTGCAGTGATTTTGGAGCCCAAGAAAAGAAAATCTGCCACTATTTCCACTGTTTCTCCATCTGTTTGCCATGAAGTGATGGGACTGGATGCCATGATCTTTGTTTTCTGAATGGTGGGCTCTAAGCCAACTTTTTCACTCTCCTCTTTCACTTTCATCAAGAGGCTCTTTAGTTCTTCTTCACTTTCTGCCATAAGTGTGGTGTCATCTACATATCTGAGGTTATTGATATTTCTCCCAGCAATCTTGATTCCAGCTTGTGTTTCATCAAGCCTGGCATTTCACATGATGTACTCTGCATATAAGTTAAATAAGCAGGGTGACAATATACGGCCTTGACGAACTCCTTTTCCTATTTGGAACCAGTTTGTGGTTCCATGTCCAGTTCTAACTGTTGATTCTTGACCTGCATACAGATTTCTCAGGAGGAAGGTCAGGTGGTCTGGTATTCCCATCTCTTCCAGAATTTTCCACAGTTTATTGTGATCCACACAGTCAAAGGCTCTGGCATAGTCAATAAAGCAGAAATAGATGTTTTTCTGGAACTCTCTTGCTTTTTGATGATCCAGCAGATGTTGGCAATTTGATCTCTGGTTCCTTTGCCTTTTCTAAATTCAGCTTGAACATCTAGAATTTCATGGTTTATGTATTGCTGAAGCCTGACTTGGAGAATTTTGAGCATTACTTTACTAGCATGTGAGATAAGTGCGATTGTGTGGTAGTTTGAGCATTCTTTGGCATTGCCTTTCTTAGGGATTTGAATGAAAACTGACCTTTTCCAGTCCTGTGGCCACTGCTGAGTTTTCCAAATATGCTGACATATTGAGTGTAGCACTTTCACAGCATCATCTTTTAGGAGTTGAAATAGCTCAACTGGAATTCCATCTCCTCCACTAATTTTGTTAGTAGTGATGCTTCCTAGGGATTATGCTAGGTCGTCTCTAAGCTCTCTAACTGATCCTAAACTGGATCAGTTCAGTTCTGTCAGTTCAGTCACTCAGTAATGTCCAACTCTTTGTGACCCCATGGACTGCAGCACACCAGGCTTCTTTGTCCATCACCAAATTGGATCAAGTGACATAAAATAGTAAACAGAAAATTGGGAGTTGGAAGATAGAAGTTTCTTGTCCAGGCTTTCCTGCTCACTGATCCTGACTTGGAACAAGCCACTCAGTCACCCAGACTCTGCTCTCCATTTCTGGGGAAGCCAAGGTCTCCTCTGCCTTCCTCACCTGTTGGCTGGACTGATCAAGTCAGAAATGTCTTTTCCACTCAGGACTTTTTGAGCAATTGTCCTAGGACAGTAGCTTGATAGACAGTGAAGATGTAAATGTTCTTGTGTCATCTGCAACCATGTCTAATGTTAGTTAGAATTCAGTGGCTCTTCCTATTGCCAGGCACTTAAGTACAACATCCCATGGAGTCTCCTTTTTAGGGATGAAAAAAATAAGTGAAAGTCTCTTAGCCATGTCTGACTCTTTGTGACCCCATGGACTATACAATGATGGAATTCTCCAGACCAAAATACTGGAGTCAGTAGTCTTTCCCTTCTCCAGGGGATTTTCCTAACCCAGGGATCGAATCCAGGTCTCCTGCATTGCAGGTGGATTCTTTACCAGCTGAGCCACAAGGAAAGCCCAGCAATACTGGAGTGGGTAGCCTAGCCCTTCTCCAGTGGATCTTCCTGACCCAGGAATCCAACTGGGGTCTCCTCTAATTCAAGTAGATTCTTTACCATCTGTGCTATCAGAGAAGCCCAGGGATGAGGAAACTGACATTCAAAGAGGTTGAATAACTTGCTCAGGACCACTTAGCTAGGCAGAGCCAAAGCTGAGATTCCTACAAGGATTCTGTTCTTCATTTTAAAAGTTTAAAAACTCTCACCTGTTGCCAAGAAACTTGGGTTGCTAGTATTATTCCTTTTCTGGGCTGTGCTTGAATCCCACAACCTGGAATCAGTGTGCATGTTGGGGGGAGGCAAAGAAGGGACCAGCCTGATTAATATGAAGATAAGCTGAAGGAGAGGTTCCCTGTGCAGACACTGCCTGGAGCAGCACAGTCCCTGAAAAGACCTGAGGGACAGCCCAAGTCCATAAGCTAGGGGAAGTCCAAGGGCTCCACTCTTCTGGTCTTCACACCCGCACTGTGAGGGAACTGAGACACAGACAGATTCAGCATCCTGTTCAAAATCACATAAGTAAAGAGTGGGTGTGTGAGCATTGCTTGTATCTTCAGCCAATAATTACCTAGAAGACCTCTCTCCTTAAAGGCCAGACCCTGCACTGGGCCAAGGTGCTGGTTCCAGAGAGAAGGGTGTGCAAGACCCAGGCAGGACGGAAGGGCTTATCCACCAATAAGGCATGCATTAAGGACAGTCCTCTGCACTACGTGTTCAGGGAGGAGACGGGTAAGATATTCTCATCCATCAGGGTGCTAGTTGTAGGGGGGTTGAGATAGTTGATAGGACAACATGTGGGACTTAGGAGTGGCAATCGAAGCAGGAGGCTAGTTGTTAAGCCTGAGTCAGTGTAAGAGGTGAGCTTGGGAAGAGTTCTGATCTGGGGTCATTACAGACTCTCAGGTGTCGCTTTGGGGGCACCAGACCCAGGAAAGCAGCCTGGTCCTAATCCACCAGCCTGCTGACCAGACACTGGCCCCCATCCCTATGGAAGGATTGGTCTGGGAACTGGGTTGGGCTTGAGCCTCTAGGTGTGAGGATAAGTAGCCTTATGTGAGGATAGGTCTAGCTTGGCAATCTGAATAGAGTAGGAGAATTGAACTGGGGGCTAATGGGCCAGAACCCAAGAGTGACACCTCAGCTCCTGTGGAGCCTGTTTCCCCTCTACTATTCCCATGAAAGCATTGGCCCCAGCTAGGGTAGAAAGTGAAATGAATTGGACAGTGGGAGATGTGGGCTCCTTATGTTAGTAGAAACTATGATGACTGAACATCCTTGTTGAGATAGCTGAAATTCTTAATAGAAATTCCAGGAAGACCCATGATGTCTGGGAAATACATATGGATTGAAGCAGAGAGGAATACTCAGTCTTCTGGGGAACATTTCCAGGATCAAGAACCAGCTTTTTTTTAATTGTTTTCTCCAAAGTGACCTGTTGAGTGATGTATATGAAAGGCTTTGTAAACTGCAAGGCAGTATCCCAAGGCAAGGCCTTGTCTTCATTGTTACAGATCAAGGGATTGGTGACCTCAGGAGTTCCCAGGAACTGGAAACATTTTTGCCTCCCACCCCAGGACCTTCTCTCTGCAACCTGCAGAAGAATCTGCAGCAGACTCTTCATTCAGCTGTGTTGATTAGTCTAAAGTATGTCACCAGCCAGGGCCACCACTGCCTGCAGGCAGGACTGTCAGAGCTCAGATCCTGGCTTTGCAACATCAAGGAAATTACTTTATGTCTTTTATGTCTCATCTATAAACTGGAGGGTTAAATGTTAGTTTCTGCCTCATGGGATGATTGGGAGGGTTCCCTGACAGCCTGTAAAGCACACAGCCTAGCACGTGGCCCACCTTCTGCAGTGGGTAAATGTTAGCTGCCACTGGGTCTTCCCAGGTGGCGCTAGTGGTAAAGAACCTACTTGCCAATGCAGGAAACATAAGAGACATGGGTTCGATCCCTGGGTCAGGAAGATCTCTTGGAGAAGGAAATGGCAACCCACTCCAGTATTCTTGCCTGGGAAATCCCATGCACAGAGGAGCCTGGCAGGCTACAGTCCATGAGTTCACAAAGAGTCGGACACCACTGAGCGACTTAGCATGCATGCCTAGCCACCATCTTCTCCTTTCCCCCTTCTCTCCCATCCTCATCTTCATCCTTTTCCTCCTCCTTCAATTTTCCCTCTTCTTCCTCTTCCTTCACCTTCAAGGGCTTTCTAGAGCCTCAGGTAGGTGGCTTGGTGAACCTTGAACTAGGTCGGCTTGGCCAGTGTTGCTGCTCTGTGCTGTTGGCCTGGTTTGGGGTCCTGAGCCCCTGCATTCAGAGCATGAGTGCTCCAGGGCTGTGACTTCACCTGGCTCTTGCCACCACCCCTCAGTCCCTGTGATGGAGATCCTGCTCCCTGGGCTCAGAGGTCCCTGATTCCAGTCACTTGTTGTCCAGACACACTTGTTACCTGCCTGCCCTTTTTGGTAAGAGTGGTCTGCTCAGCAGAGAGCCTCTGGGTGTGGTGTCCTTATGTCCTCACCTGCCATCCTACACCCCAACTCTATGCAGTGACCTCTAAGGAGCCTAGTACTTATCTTAGTGAGCCTTTCCAACAGCCCTGTGAAGTCACGTAGTTCATTTATTCATTCAGCAAACATTGAGCACCTGCTCTGTGCCCCTGGAATAATAACCAAGGTGGCACAATGGAAGGAGAATGGGAGTCTTGGAAGAGGCATTCGGGCAGGGTTGACAGAGTGGGTAACCTGGCTCTGCCACTCACAGTGGTCACCCTACCTGCCTGTACCTCAGTTTTCTTGCATGTGAAATAGGCATATAAATAGTCCCTGTTTCACAGACTTCCTTACAAGCTGCAATTCCTGATCTGTGCTCTCTTATAATTTGCACATTCCTTGTATTTCTAGTCCTTATTGCATTCTAATTTTGTCTGCCTTCCCAGCTGTTTTTCTGAGCCTTGGGGCATAGGAACCTCCTGTTTGTGTTTGTATAGCTAGTGCCTCCCTAGTGCCTGGCCCAGAATACATGTTCAACAAGTTGATGTTGAAATATTAACACTACGCTGTCATTCTTTCCAGGTTTGTCTTCCTCATTAAGCTGGAAGGCAGATATTGTGTTCAGTATCTACAGAATGTAGCAAGGGTTTGGCTTAGAGCAGGGACTCGGTAATGCTGAATAAATGAGGGGCTGGACAAGAAGGTGAGTCAGGGAAGGAATGAATGAAGGAACAGATGGAGGCTGATGATTAAGACAGTTTCTTCTAGGCTCACTATTATTAGTGCAGTCATTGTCATCTTGAAATTAATTTGGATATATAGTAGGAATGTGTGGTAAGAGATAGTTCACTTTCTGTGGCTTGATCCTCTTCAGTCTTGTTCGAGGACTTAACACTGTTGACCACCCTTTCCCTGAAATCCTTTCCTTCTTTAGTCTTCATGAAATTGAACTATTTGGGGTTTTCTCTTACTTTTCTGACCCCTTCCTTGTTTCGTTTCATTGGTGTTGAGTCTTCCTTTTCCTTTTTTTCTCTCAGCATCACCTCTTCTGCACCCAGTACCAACACCTCACCATCAGGTAAATATTCTAGAGGTTTGGACCAGGCCCTTTCTTCTGTTTTCCCAGTGAAATTAATTGAATCCTAAGATTTCACTCCTTAGAGGCATCTGTGTGAACGACTCCCAGATCTCTCTTCAGCTCTGATATTTCTTCTGAGCTTCAAGTGTGTGTTTTTATCCTTCTGCACATTTATACCTGTTCTTTGGCTGTCTTCCTGAAGTTCATGTTTAAAATTCTCATCCCTTTCCCCCTAAACTAACCTCTTTCCTCCATCTTCTCTTTTCTCATTAGCAGTAATGCCTTTCATTTTTTTTTTTTTAGCCCATATACATAAATATATGTGTGTGTGTGTCATGGTAGTTATAATACATCATCATATGTATTATATATAGTTATAGTACATTGCATAGGTTATATGTAATATGATAACTGCTATTCTAACATCTAACAAAATTAACATTTCATTAATGTAATTTAATACCCCATCCATATTCAAATTTCTCTGGTTTTCCCAAGAATATCATTTTATAGTTAATTTTGTTGGAATTAGAATCCAAAGCCCACATGTTGCACTTGGTTATGTCTCCTATACCTTTTATTGCTTTTGAGTTGTTGGGGAAGCCAGGTCATTTGCCCTGAACAATGTCTCTGTATCAATTTACTTGGTTGCTTTTCTCATATTGTCCTTGAACTTGTTTCTCTATCCCTTGTAAACTGGTAGTTCTGTCTAGAGGCTTTGATTAGATTCAGGTTGAAATTTTGGGTAAAAGATATTTCACAGTCAGTGCTGTGTAACTTCTATCACATTATTTCATGAAGCAAATAATGCCTGATTGCCCCACTTTTAGCAATACTAAGATTGATCAGCCTATTCAAATAATATCTCCTAATGGCTTTAACAGCCATTGATGATTACTGCTTAGGTCCATCATTTTATTAAGAGTTGCAAAATGGCGTTTTTCTAATTGTTGTTCCTTCTACATTTATTAGTTGAAGGTTTTTCTATAAAGAAGAATTTTATTTACCAGCCATTTAGTTACCTTGAATTACAGTGTAAACAAGAAAAAAAAAAAAAAAGGCAGGATAAATGTTTGGTTACTTCCTTTTAAAAACATCATTTTTCAGAATGAGTTGGTATCCTAGCAACCTCCAATGGTCTTTTTAAGTATTGTTATGAACTAATGGATTTTTATATATTTAATGTGTTTCAATCCATTGTTAACATTTGTTTGGTTGCTAAAACTGTCTCATCTTAGGCCAGTGGGGGTCTTTTCAAGTTGGCTTCTGTTTCCTTTTGTGATGATAGATTTCTTGATTTTTGGTTTGACACAATGTTTCAGGCTCATCTTGTACAATTATAAGCCCAGTCCCGGAGTCAGCCATTTCGCCAAGGAACTCTAGTTCCTCTTGAAAAATATTAAGGGAGCACAGTCTGAAGGCTGAGTTTCCTCACTGATATTAGGTTGTCAGGTCTTTTCTTTTTTAGTGAAAAGAGTTTAGAAAAATTAATATATTTTTAAAAAAGGAAAAAGAGTTCTTATTGATAGTTCAAAGTTGACTTTAAGAGTATAGGCGTTTATTTAACATCTTTGATTTTGTAACTGTCTCTTGTCTCCCACTCTGAAAGTCTTGGTCCCTAATGATATTAGCATAATTACTTTCATTCCCCTATAGTATATATGGAAAAATTTCCAAAGAAGAATTCTAGTATTACTAGCAAAACTTCTGAACACAATTTAAGATTTCTTTGCTCTTCCTTTTGCCCTTAAACTAAATCCTACTAGGGAGATAGTCAAAGTATTGTGTTTAAAAGTCACCTGAAGTCATTTTTCTCTGTGTGATTATGCTACCAAGTTGATACACAGTTTGATTCAATTAACTCATTTTTTTCTGAATTTTAAGGGTTTTCTTTTAAATTTATTTTATATAAAACATTTACAGAGTTCCAAAGTCAAAACCACATAACAGGAGATATTCTAAAATTCTCTCTTCCATCCTGCTTCCATTCTTTACCCTTCTTCTCTCTAGAGCAATCATGTTTATTAGGGTTTTGTTTATGCATCTGTTATATAATTGAATATTAAAGAAATGAGAAGTAGTTGTTTTCCACCCTCTCTTTTTTTAAAAAAAAGTGAAATTTTTAAAATGTTATTTATTAATTTATTTTGGCTGCACTGGGTCTTTCTTGCTGCATATGGCTTTCTCTAGCTGTAGCGCACAAACTTCTCATTGCGGTGGCTTCTCTTGTGGAGCATGGGATCTAGGACATGTGGGCTTCAGTGGTTGTTGTACGTGGATTTACTTGCCCCATGGCATGTGGAATCTTCCTGGATCCGGGACCAAACACCAGTCCCCTGCGCTGGCAGGTAGATTCTTAACCACTGGACTACCAGGGAAGCCCCATTCCTATTTCTTACACAATTGTAGCATGTACTACAAACATTGCTCTGCTCCTCATTTTTCCACTGAACGTTTTGGAGATTGTTCTGTCACTGTATGGGGGTCTTCCTTGCTCCTCTTTTTTTAACTGTATAGCATACCATCCCAAAGAGGAACCAGAGTTTGTTTAACCAGTCAGTCCATATTGACAGCTGTTTGAGTTGGCTCTAGTCTTTCATTATCACAAAGGATGCCACCACAGTGGTAGAAGTGTCTGTCTTGTGGTTCTCCTAGCTCCAAGCCTCAATGGCATCCTCAACTCTCCCCTCTACTTCCTTTTGTACACCTAATCACTTCTAATCACTTCTAATCACTTCTGTGGAGAAGGCAATTGCACCCTACTCCAGTACTCTTGCCTGGAAAATCCCATGGATGGAGGAGCCTGCTGGGCTGTGGTCCATGGGGTCGCGAAGAGTCAGACACGACTGAGCTACTTCACTTTCCCTTTTCACTTTCATGCATCGGAGAAGGAGGTGGCAACCCACTCCAGTGTTCTTGCCTGGAGAATCCCAGGGACGGCAGAGCCTGGTGGGCTGCCATCTANGCTGTGGTCCATGGGGTCGCGAAGAGTCAGACACGACTGAGCTACTTCACTTTCCCTTTTCACTTTCATGCATCGGAGAAGGAGGTGGCAACCCACTCCAGTGTTCTTGCCTGGAGAATCCCAGGGACGGCAGAGCCTGGTGGGCTGCCATCTATGGGGTCACACAGAGTCGGACACAACTGAAGCGACTTAGAAGCAGCAGCACCAGCAGCAATCACTTCTGAGCCTTGGTGGTTCTTCCTTTGTACTCTTCTTGTTTCTGCCTTTCTGTTTCTGTTGCTTTCTCCCAATTTTGAACATTAGTTGTCTTTGCCTGGATTATAGCAATAGCAGTAAAACCTCTACTTATCTTCTTCCCCAATCCAGTCTGTGCTGCACACAACAGCCAGTTTCATCTCTGAAAGTAATTCTTCCATCATGATCTCTTCTCACCCTACTCAAAAATCTTCAGTAACTGCATAAAACCAGTTCCTTGGTTTGGCATTCAAGGGCCTCATGAACTGACCCAGATCTCCTTCCCTGATATTCATTCCCTCTGCCTTGGTCTGTAGGTACATTGTGCTGAATATGTGACTTACCAAATATCAGGTTTATTACTACTTTTATACCTTATCTCTTTTTCAGAGCTCCATTTAAATTTCAGATCTTCAGAGACTCTATTGGAACTTCACCCATGCTCTCTCTCTCCCTTAAGCTCCTGTTCTTTTTGATATCTGTTTGAAACTGAGCACAGACTCAGCCCCTAACCAAATGGAAAGATCCTACTAGGACCATCTGGTCACTACTGTGAGATCTGAGGAATTCATTGTTACATTCATGAAGTATTAACTTAATATCAGAATAGTATCTGAAGATGAGGAAAGTGGACTTTTAGATTGGCTAGGATTCATTCATGTATTCACCAAAAGACATATACAAGAATACATACAAGAATATCCATTAAAGCATTATTTAATACCAGCCAAATAAATAATGGAAATACCCCAAATGTCCATCAACAGTGAATATATAAATAAATTGTGGTGCATGCATACAATGGAATATGGTACAAATTAGAGTACATGCTATACACAAGAACATGGAAAACTCTTGGAAACATCATGTTGATCGAAATTAATCAGACCCAGATTTCCCAGGCAGTCCACTGGTTAAGACTCCTCACTTCTAGTGCAGGGGATGCGGGTTCTATCTCTGATCAGGGAACTAAGATCCCATATGCTGTGTGGTCAATAAATTAATAAATAAAATAAGTCAGACTCTAAAGAAGCACACTGATTCAATTTCTATAAAATTCAGAGAGAGAAAATTACACTATTGTATTAGAAATTAGTATAGTAGATAACTTTCAGGAGGAAAACAATGGGCTCAATGGGGCTTCTGGAGACTGGTAATGTTCTATTTGGGGGCCTGGGTGGTGGTTACTTGGGTGTGTTCACTTTATGCTCATTCATCGTGCAGGTATGAATGGTGCAGTTTTCTATATGTAGGTTATCCTTAAGCAAAAGTGAAATACTGATACATGCACATGATATTTCAAGCTATATAAAAGAGTGTAGAGTGCAAAGGAAGTAACCCTCCCAGCCTAAATTCCCTTCCCTTTTCATCAGAGTCTATCACTGTTGCTAATTACTTGTGTGTTGCTGCTGCTGCTAAGTCACATCAGTCGTGTCTGACTCTGTGCGACCCCATAGACGGCAGACCACCAGGCTCCTGTCCCTGGGATTCTCCAGGCAAGAACACTGGAGTGGGTTGCCATTTCCTTCTCCAATGCATGAAAGTGAAAAGTGAAAGTGAAGTCGCTCAGTCATGTCCGACTCTTTGCAACCCCATGGACTGCAGCCCACCAGGCTCCTCCATCCATGGGATTTTCCAGGCAAGAGTACTGGAGTGGGTCGCTAGTGATCTCCTTGAAATGTCCTACGATAAAAGCACCATGGTAGTGTGAATGTATCCATATGTATATCTTTATTTCTTTTGTTTTTTTTTTACAAAAATGGAAGCACACCATATACACTGTCTCTCCATGTGCTTTTTTCACGTAGCAGTATGTCTCAGACATCTTTTCCTATCCATAGATGGGAAATACCTACCTTCTTCTCTGTAAAAAGCTCCATAAAGTATTCCTTTGTGGGGATACACTATGTTTAAACAATCTACATTGGATTAGTGAACATTTAGGATTTCTTCACTTTTTAAAGTATTACAATGATGCATTAAATATTAAAAAATATATTACATATACTGTTACACACATATGTAGGGTACAGTGGACTTTTGCATCTTTTGTTAGATTATTTAACTACCACATATGGTGAAAATCCCATATAATCAAAAACACCCTTAAAATCCCCTTAGGAAGGCTAACATACCCTATCTTCATCATTCCAGCAGAGTCTGTTTGCCCTCCGGTATTGAAATAGATCTTTGAGCATGGCTCAGCACCTGATGAGGAGATGAGCTTGTGGTTATGAGCCATGTTGAATGACATATATGCATCTTTAAACACCAGAATCACAATGAGATGCTCACTCTATGAGAGGCACATGGAGATTGAGACTTACTGAGGGAGTAACAGAACCACAGCGTCCACCTTACATTCTCTCTAGGGCAGAGCAGAGTCACTGAGCAGAATCGTAGGCCCAACTTGCTGCACCATTTCACCTGTTGTCTCTCTGAACTGTTTCTCCTCTGTCTTTATGTGTTTGTCTCTGTCTTTTTTTCTGTCCCTCTCACACCTTTCTCCCCTCTTCCTCTCTGTATGCTGAGTGCCTACTTTTGAATTTGTATGACTCATATATGTGACTCCACTGTATACCCATAGGATCAATTCCAAGAGGTGGGATTTTAGCATATGTATATATGTATGCATATATCTTCAAATCATATATATGTGTTATATCATTTAACTACACAAAAAGATACAGAAAAGCAGATAGAATTATATAAGGGTACCCCTAATTCCATCACCAAACCTCAAAAATGATCACTCCATGGCCGCTCTTTCATCTATACCACGCATTCACTTTCCTTCATTCTGTAATATCTTAAAGCAAATTGCAGACCTCATAAACATTTCATCTGTAAATAGTTCAGTGTGTATTTCTAAAGTGTTAGGACTCTAAAAAACATATCCACAATGCAATCATCACAGCTCAGAATGAACAAAACTTCGTTAGAATCAATGGATATCCAGCCAGTGTTCCAGTTTCCAATCATCTTACAATTGGGGTAAATGGATTCTTGTTTGTTTGAATAAAGCTATAAATATGAACTAGATGCTGTAATTGATTGATACGGCCTTTTAATCTCTCTTAACCTACAGGTTCCCCCTTGATCTTTTTTCATCTTGCAATTTAGTTTTTAAAGAAGATGGATTATTTTCCTTGTAGCATTATATATATATATATATATATATATATAGAGAGAGAGAGAGAGAGAGAGAGAATGAACTTAGATAGAGCTTGTCATATTCTGGATTTTGCTAATTGCATTCCCATTGTTACACTTAATAGATACACTAAGAATCCTTAGACTTTTGTGTTTTCTCTAAATTAGTAGTTGATTTTAGAGGCTTAATCAGATTCATGTTTAAGCTTTTTACTTTTTATTTTGTTTTGTTTTTGATGAGACTACTTCATACATGGTTTTGTGCTCTCCATTAAGTAATATTATCTGGTTGTCTCTTTTTATGTCAGCCACTGATGATCAAGTCTAGATTCATTTATTCATGAAGGATTGCAAAACTGTTATAGTCTTATTTTATTTTTCCCTTCTTTACTTGTTAGATGGAGTACATCTGTATATCTACTACTTGATTATCTGAGAGCACAGCTTATATAAGAGTGTAAGATAAATGCCTGATTCAAAACACTGAGCTGATTCACCAGCATCTGCAAGTAAAGTCAATGAAGGATTACTTCTTAAAGTATGATGATGAATTCATGAATTTAACATATTTGATGTGTTTTAATCCATTGTTCTTATTCATATTGAGGCCTGAGTTGGGAGTTTCTTTAAAATGACTCCTTAAGCTTTCTTTACATGACTTTAGTAGTCTTTGAAAGCTTGTTTGCTAGATATAAAGATAATCCAGGACCATCATGGACAATTCCTGCCTCATATCTAAAGAACCATATTTTTAGATATTAACATGGTATAGTTAAAAGAACATAGTCTTTGGAGTCAGATAGACTAGGGTTGAATCCTGCCTGTATCTCATACTGCTTGTATGGCCATGGGTAACCTGTTTAATATCTATCCACTTCAACTTTCTTCATTATTAAAAGGAATTAATGGCACCTATCTTCTATGGTTCTTAAGAAAATTAAGCTATAGATATATAACTGCATACACACACACATATATCTCCCAAATCACTGCAGATGGTGACTGCAGCCATGAAATTAAAAGATGATTGCTCCTTGGAAGAAAAGCTATGACCAACCCAGATAGCATATTAAAAAGCAGAGATGTTACTTTGCCAACAAAGGTCCATCTAGTCAAAGCTGTGTTTTTTCCAGTAGTCATGTATGGATGTGAGAGTTGGACCGTAAAGAAAGCTGAAAGCTAAAGAATTGATGCTTTTGAACTGTGGTGTTGGAGAAGGCTCTTGAGCATCCCTTGGACTACAAGGAGATCCAACCAGTCCGTCCTAAAGGAAATCAGTTCTGAATATTCATTGGAAGGACTGATGCTAAAGCTGAAACTCCAATACTTTGGCCACGTGATGTGAAGAACTGACTCATTGGAAAAGACCCTGAGGCTGGGAAAGTTTGAAGGAGGGAGGATGGGGATGACAGAGGATGAGATGGTTGTATGGCATCACCAACTCAATGGACATGAGTTTGAGCAAGCTCTGGGAGTTGATGATGGACAGGGAGGCCTAGTGTGCTGCAATCCATGGGGTTGCAAAGAGTCAGACACAACTGAGTGACTGAACTGACTGATTGTATACACACACACACACACACACACACACACACACACACACACACACATATATATATAGAGAGAGAGAGAGACATATATATGTATATATATAGTGAGAGAGAGAGAGAGAGAACGTAGCATAGAGCTTGTCACATAACAGATACACAGAAATTCAAGTTTTCTCTCCTTTATTTTTTTTAGAGTAACCTCTCACAGATATTAATAAAAATCCCTTCTAACTATCTCTGCCCCACTCCTCAGAATGAGGTATGATGGTGATGCCAGCCTTCAATTATGTTAAAGAAAGAAGAGAAGCATGAATAATTGAAAAGGGTAATTCCCAGGCAGCGAGTCACTCCAAAGTCACTCATTTCAGTTTGAAAGACATTATTTAATATATGTATAGCAGATCCCCCTTCTTAAATTAGCGGTACTTACACTACTACTCAAATGGCTTTTCCTCAAGGTCACAGCAGCTAAAGAGGGTCAAAAATCCAAAATGGATGGAACAAGCCACAGAAGTCAACTCGAGATGAGACAGTTATCCTGCATATTCTGCCACGCCTGTGTTGCTCTGGCACTGTCCTCGACTTAGGATTAAAATTAAGAAATTGTCAGGCAGCCTCAGCAGCCCAGCCCCAGCAACCACAGGAGCAGCAGGTGTTGAAAAGAGCACCACCATCTGACAATTAACTAAAAGATACTGGATAAAAGTGGAAAGAGTGGTGAGGGAAAGAGTCACCTCAGTGAAGCAGTATCGTGCAGTGGACTCACTTAGCATCTATTCCAGGGTGCATCGGGATTTTGAGAGAGCTTGCTGGAAAATTCTTTTGCCCGGTGACTGCTTCCCCCAAAGTACCCATAGGGTCATCACATGGCCCTATGCACTCAGAAGATGTTGACTTTCAAGTAGGGAAAGCTGTGTGACCACCCACCCATGGGGCCCATTCTCCAAGCTGTTGTCCTTGGTGGGGTGGAGGCAGCTGCCTGAAATGCCTAGAAAGCCCATTTGCCTTTTGGGGTCCCTGAGAACAGACCTCTGGAGCTATTTCCTATTGGGCAGATCCAGGATCCCTTTTTCCCATAAGCCTCAGGGTAGACTCTTAATAAACACAAGAGCTTCCTCTTAGCCAGAGTTTTTAGGGGCTCTTTCCATGCGTTCTGACACCAAATCTTCATATTCAGTATGGCAGTGTGGGTATGAGAGGCACATTTGACAGATGAGGAATTGAAGGTTCACAGAGACTCAGTGCCATGTCACATATGCTTGTCTTCTGCTTTGCCCTGGCTACTCTTATCCTGGGGCTTTCCAGGTGGTGCTAGTGGTATAGGACCTGCCTGCCAATGCAGGAGACATAAGAGATGCAGGTTCCATCCCTGTGTTGAGAAGATCCCTGGGAGGAGGAAACAGCAACCCACTCCAGTATTCTTGCCTGGAGAATCCCATGGACAGAGAACCCTGGCGGGCTGCAGTCCATGGGGTGGCAAAGAGTAGAACACGACTGAAGTGACTTAGCAAGCACTCAGGCTCCACTTCCTAGCTGAATTTTCTTTCATTTTAGGGACTTCACTGCCACTCAGCCCCTACTAGGAAGTAGGCAAGGGAAAGCAAGGATATAAAATAAGGGAAGGTGATGGAGGTTCTGGGAGCCTCACACAGTTGTCCTCCCATTTACTCCCCTCCCCCTATCCCGTCTCTTCTGGCTGGATCTGAAATTTCTAGACATGACATTAAAGTTCTAGACCATAATCTAAGAACAAATATGTTTAGAACCTGGTCAGTGAAGCCAACTATTGGAAGTGTTCCTGTCCTGGGAAACCTGGTATTCTTGGTTAACAGAGCTTTGAGTCCTCACTGACTCCTTTCCCACTCTGGTCCAGTGGCCTCCCAGAAATGGTGAGGGGCCACAGGACTCTCTAGTACAGTGTGGTGGGCTGCTCTCTGGGCCCTGGACAGGCCACATCTGTGGTCCATATGGCTCTAACCAATTGAGCCACAGGATTTCAGAGCTGATGACAGAACAAAAAGCTGTGTCTCCATGTAAGGCCGTGGTCAAATAGAGAAGGAAGAAAACTTTCGGCATGAAATATTTAATCTGAGCTAAACAGACCCATGGAAGCATTATGTTGGTGCCAAGTAACTGTCAGAAGTAGAAATTATTTGAACAAGCACACAGTATATTTAGCATTTTACTTGTTTTACTTTGTGATTAAGGATTGCAGATAAGTGAGGAAAAAAATGAGGAGAGATTCTACTGAAGTTTTTACCACATCTCAAAAGATTATTTTCATCAAAGGGCAGTTTTATATTAAGTGGTGGTGGTTTAGTCGCAAATTCGTGTCCGACTCTTGTGACTCCATGGACTGTAGCCTGCCAGGCTCCTCTTGATGAGGAGATGAGCTTGTGGTTATGAGCCATGTTGAATGACATATATGCATCTTTAAACACCAGAATCACAATGAGATGCTCACTCTATGAGAGGCACATGGAGATTGAGACTTACTGAGGGAGTAACAGAACCACAGCGTCCACCTTACATTCTCTCTAGGGCAGAGCAGAGTCACTGAGCAGAATCGTAGGCCCAACTTGCTGCACCATTTCACCTGTTGTCTCTCTGAACTGTTTCTCCTCTGTCTTTATGTGTTTGTCTCTGTCTTTTTTTCTGTCCCTCTCACACCTTTCTCCCCTCTTCCTCTCTGTATGCTGAGTGCCTACTTTTGAATTTGTATGACTCATATATGTGACTCCACTGTATACCCATAGGATCAATTCCAAGAGGTGGGATTTTAGCATATGTATATATGTATGCATATATCTTCAAATCATATATATGTGTTATATCATTTAACTACACAAAAAGATACAGAAAAGCAGATAGAATTATATAAGGGTACCCCTAATTCCATCACCAAACCTCAAAAATGATCACTCCATGGCCGCTCTTTCATCTATACCACGCATTCACTTTCCTTCATTCTGTAATATCTTAAAGCAAATTGCAGACCTCATAAACATTTCATCTGTAAATAGTTCAGTGTGTATTTCTAAAGTGTTAGGACTCTAAAAAACATATCCACAATGCAATCATCACAGCTCAGAATGAACAAAACTTCGTTAGAATCAATGGATATCCAGCCAGTGTTCCAGTTTCCAATCATCTTACAATTGGGGTAAATGGATTCTTGTTTGTTTGAATAAAGCTATAAATATGAACTAGATGCTGTAATTGATTGATACGGCCTTTTAATCTCTCTTAACCTACAGGTTCCCCCTTGATCTTTTTTCATCTTGCAATTTAGTTTTTAAAGAAGATGGATTATTTTCCTTGTAGCATTATATATATATATATATATATATATATAGAGAGAGAGAGAGAGAGAGAGAGAATGAACTTAGATAGAGCTTGTCATATTCTGGATTTTGCTAATTGCATTCCCATTGTTACACTTAATAGATACACTAAGAATCCTTAGACTTTTGTGTTTTCTCTAAATTAGTAGTTGATTTTAGAGGCTTAATCAGATTCATGTTTAAGCTTTTTACTTTTTATTTTGTTTTGTTTTTGATGAGACTACTTCATACATGGTTTTGTGCTCTCCATTAAGTAATATTATCTGGTTGTCTCTTTTTATGTCAGCCACTGATGATCAAGTCTAGATTCATTTATTCATGAAGGATTGCAAAACTGTTATAGTCTTATTTTATTTTTCCCTTCTTTACTTGTTAGATGGAGTACATCTGTATATCTACTACTTGATTATCTGAGAGCACAGCTTATATAAGAGTGTAAGATAAATGCCTGATTCAAAACACTGAGCTGATTCACCAGCATCTGCAAGTAAAGTCAATGAAGGATTACTTCTTAAAGTATGATGATGAATTCATGAATTTAACATATTTGATGTGTTTTAATCCATTGTTCTTATTCATATTGAGGCCTGAGTTGGGAGTTTCTTTAAAATGACTCCTTAAGCTTTCTTTACATGACTTTAGTAGTCTTTGAAAGCTTGTTTGCTAGATATAAAGATAATCCAGGACCATCATGGACAATTCCTGCCTCATATCTAAAGAACCATATTTTTAGATATTAACATGGTATAGTTAAAAGAACATAGTCTTTGGAGTCAGATAGACTAGGGTTGAATCCTGCCTGTATCTCATACTGCTTGTATGGCCATGGGTAACCTGTTTAATATCTATCCACTTCAACTTTCTTCATTATTAAAAGGAATTAATGGCACCTATCTTCTATGGTTCTTAAGAAAATTAAGCTATAGATATATAACTGCATACACACACACATATATCTCCCAAATCACTGCAGATGGTGACTGCAGCCATGAAATTAAAAGATGATTGCTCCTTGGAAGAAAAGCTATGACCAACCCAGATAGCATATTAAAAAGCAGAGATGTTACTTTGCCAACAAAGGTCCATCTAGTCAAAGCTGTGTTTTTTCCAGTAGTCATGTATGGATGTGAGAGTTGGACCGTAAAGAAAGCTGAAAGCTAAAGAATTGATGCTTTTGAACTGTGGTGTTGGAGAAGGCTCTTGAGCATCCCTTGGACTACAAGGAGATCCAACCAGTCCGTCCTAAAGGAAATCAGTTCTGAATATTCATTGGAAGGACTGATGCTAAAGCTGAAACTCCAATACTTTGGCCACGTGATGTGAAGAACTGACTCATTGGAAAAGACCCTGAGGCTGGGAAAGTTTGAAGGAGGGAGGATGGGGATGACAGAGGATGAGATGGTTGTATGGCATCACCAACTCAATGGACATGAGTTTGAGCAAGCTCTGGGAGTTGATGATGGACAGGGAGGCCTAGTGTGCTGCAATCCATGGGGTTGCAAAGAGTCAGACACAACTGAGTGACTGAACTGACTGATTGTATACACACACACACACACACACACACACACACACACACACACACACATATATATATAGAGAGAGAGAGAGACATATATATGTATATATATAGTGAGAGAGAGAGAGAGAGAACGTAGCATAGAGCTTGTCACATAACAGATACACAGAAATTCAAGTTTTCTCTCCTTTATTTTTTTTAGAGTAACCTCTCACAGATATTAATAAAAATCCCTTCTAACTATCTCTGCCCCACTCCTCAGAATGAGGTATGATGGTGATGCCAGCCTTCAATTATGTTAAAGAAAGAAGAGAAGCATGAATAATTGAAAAGGGTAATTCCCAGGCAGCGAGTCACTCCAAAGTCACTCATTTCAGTTTGAAAGACATTATTTAATATATGTATAGCAGATCCCCCTTCTTAAATTAGCGGTACTTACACTACTACTCAAATGGCTTTTCCTCAAGGTCACAGCAGCTAAAGAGGGTCAAAAATCCAAAATGGATGGAACAAGCCACAGAAGTCAACTCGAGATGAGACAGTTATCCTGCATATTCTGCCACGCCTGTGTTGCTCTGGCACTGTCCTCGACTTAGGATTAAAATTAAGAAATTGTCAGGCAGCCTCAGCAGCCCAGCCCCAGCAACCACAGGAGCAGCAGGTGTTGAAAAGAGCACCACCATCTGACAATTAACTAAAAGATACTGGATAAAAGTGGAAAGAGTGGTGAGGGAAAGAGTCACCTCAGTGAAGCAGTATCGTGCAGTGGACTCACTTAGCATCTATTCCAGGGTGCATCGGGATTTTGAGAGAGCTTGCTGGAAAATTCTTTTGCCCGGTGACTGCTTCCCCCAAAGTACCCATAGGGTCATCACATGGCCCTATGCACTCAGAAGATGTTGACTTTCAAGTAGGGAAAGCTGTGTGACCACCCACCCATGGGGCCCATTCTCCAAGCTGTTGTCCTTGGTGGGGTGGAGGCAGCTGCCTGAAATGCCTAGAAAGCCCATTTGCCTTTTGGGGTCCCTGAGAACAGACCTCTGGAGCTATTTCCTATTGGGCAGATCCAGGATCCCTTTTTCCCATAAGCCTCAGGGTAGACTCTTAATAAACACAAGAGCTTCCTCTTAGCCAGAGTTTTTAGGGGCTCTTTCCATGCGTTCTGACACCAAATCTTCATATTCAGTATGGCAGTGTGGGTATGAGAGGCACATTTGACAGATGAGGAATTGAAGGTTCACAGAGACTCAGTGCCATGTCACATATGCTTGTCTTCTGCTTTGCCCTGGCTACTCTTATCCTGGGGCTTTCCAGGTGGTGCTAGTGGTATAGGACCTGCCTGCCAATGCAGGAGACATAAGAGATGCAGGTTCCATCCCTGTGTTGAGAAGATCCCTGGGAGGAGGAAACAGCAACCCACTCCAGTATTCTTGCCTGGAGAATCCCATGGACAGAGAACCCTGGCGGGCTGCAGTCCATGGGGTGGCAAAGAGTAGAACACGACTGAAGTGACTTAGCAAGCACTCAGGCTCCACTTCCTAGCTGAATTTTCTTTCATTTTAGGGACTTCACTGCCACTCAGCCCCTACTAGGAAGTAGGCAAGGGAAAGCAAGGATATAAAATAAGGGAAGGTGATGGAGGTTCTGGGAGCCTCACACAGTTGTCCTCCCATTTACTCCCCTCCCCCTATCCCGTCTCTTCTGGCTGGATCTGAAATTTCTAGACATGACATTAAAGTTCTAGACCATAATCTAAGAACAAATATGTTTAGAACCTGGTCAGTGAAGCCAACTATTGGAAGTGTTCCTGTCCTGGGAAACCTGGTATTCTTGGTTAACAGAGCTTTGAGTCCTCACTGACTCCTTTCCCACTCTGGTCCAGTGGCCTCCCAGAAATGGTGAGGGGCCACAGGACTCTCTAGTACAGTGTGGTGGGCTGCTCTCTGGGCCCTGGACAGGCCACATCTGTGGTCCATATGGCTCTAACCAATTGAGCCACAGGATTTCAGAGCTGATGACAGAACAAAAAGCTGTGTCTCCATGTAAGGCCGTGGTCAAATAGAGAAGGAAGAAAACTTTCGGCATGAAATATTTAATCTGAGCTAAACAGACCCATGGAAGCATTATGTTGGTGCCAAGTAACTGTCAGAAGTAGAAATTATTTGAACAAGCACACAGTATATTTAGCATTTTACTTGTTTTACTTTGTGATTAAGGATTGCAGATAAGTGAGGAAAAAAATGAGGAGAGATTCTACTGAAGTTTTTACCACATCTCAAAAGATTATTTTCATCAAAGGGCAGTTTTATATTAAGTGGTGGTGGTTTAGTCGCAAATTCGTGTCCGACTCTTGTGACTCCATGGACTGTAGCCTGCCAGGCTCCTCTGTCCATGGGATTCTCCAGGCAAGAATACTGGAGTGGGGTGCCAGGTTCTTCTCCAGGGAATCTTCCCAACTCAGGAATTGAACCTGGGTCTCCAGCATTGCAGGCAGATTCCCTACTGACTGAGTTACAAAGGAAGGTGCTTATAATTTGGTCATAACCATTATTAAATAAAACCAATTTTCTTTGACAAGAGAGTTCAGTTAAGAAACATTTTCTTTGGGAATAACACTAAACATTGTATTTCTTAAATTGAAGGATAGTTGTGTTAATTTCAAGTGTAGAGCAAAGTGATTCAGCTTTATATATAGTAAGTCCCCTATGTATGAACCTTCAAGTTGCAAACTTTCAAACATGTGAATGTGTGTTCACCACCTGGGAAGCCCACAATGGACTATTATTCAGACATTTAAAAAAATGGCATAGTGCCATTTGCAGCAACATGGATGGACCTAGAGATTATTGCCTTAAATGAAGTAAGTCAGACAAAGACAAATAAGTACCATGTGATATCATTTAAATGCATAATCTAAAATGTGTCACAAATGAACTTATCTATGAAACAGAAACAGACTCACACATATAGAGAACAGATTTGTGGTTGTCAAGGGGGAGGAGGGTGAAGGAAGGACTTGGATTTGGGGGTTAGCAAATGCAAACTATTATATATATAGAATAGATAAATAAGAAAGCCCTACTGTATAGCACAGGGAACTATATTTAATATCCTGTGATAAACCATCATGGAAAAGAATATGAAAAAGAATATATTATATAAAGATGAGTCACTTTGCTGGACAGGAGAAATTAAACACAACATTGTAAATCAACTATGCTTCAATAAAATTTTAAAGAGTTATTTAATTATTTAGATACAAGTACCTTATCAGGTATATGATTTGCAAATGTTTTCTCCCATTCTGTGGGTCATCTTCTCACTTTCTTGATTAGTTCAATATGCAGATATTATACAACACATTTCTAAATAACCCATTTCAAGATAAATTAGAAAATGTTTTAAACTAGATGGAAATGATGACACAATATTACAAAATCTGTGGGGTGCAGCTAAAACAGTGCTTAGAGAGAAATGTTTAGTATTCAGTATTTAATTTAAACAAGAGCAATGGTCTAAGGTCTAAGCTCCACTTTAAGCAATGGTTTAAGCAGCTGTCTATGAGGCATTATGAGAGTGGCCTCCAAAGCATTTATACCAAGTTTAAGCTTCCAGTAACAGGGTGTGTTCCCATCATCAACAACTTTCCTGATATTGTTAGACTGTAACATTTTTCCTAATAGGTGGGTTTGAAATGTGTCTTCTTGCTTTAGTTTATATTTCCCTGACTACGGGGGATTTGACTGAATTTTCGTATCTTGAATGGTCTTTTTGGTCTCATCCTCTATGTAGTTCATGTTTTCTTTTCCACTTTAGTTGGGTTGTTTGTCTTTTATTTTTTGATCTGAGAAAGTTTTAAGGTGTTATAAATGCAAATATTTGCCAGTTATATCTGTTGGAAATATCTTCTCCCAGTCTGTAGGTGTCTTTGAACTTCATGTTGTTTTTGTTGTATAAATGTTTTAACAATAAAAATCTAATTTGTTAATATTTTATGGCTGGTTTGTGTTTTCCTCTTAAGGGGTCCTACCTTTCTTTTTTTTTAGTGTTTTAACATTTTATTTTTACATACTGCTTTATAATTCACCTGGAACTTATTTATGTATAGATATTTCCTTTTTTTACATGGCTAACAATTCTCTAAGCACCATTCATTAAACAGTCTATCCTTTCCCTGTCTCTCTACTGTACTGCCTTTGTTATAGACCAAGTTGCCCTACCTTTCAGCTTTCTGTTCTATTTCACCGGTCTGCTTTACTTTGCTCCTATGCTCACACCATATAGTTTTATTACTGTAGCTTCATAATAAGCATTGCTTCCTGATAGCAAGTTCCCTGCTTATTCTTTTCTTCTTCTTCTTCATGTTTTTACTATCCCTGCCCCTTTGTCCATGTAAATTTTATTGTCAGCTTGTCAAGCTTGAAGAAAGAAAATCTGTTGGGATTTTTATTGAAATTGAAATGAATTTATGGATTAATTTTCAAAGAACTGTGGTCTCTGTAATTCCAAGTCTTCTCTCTTGTGAAAAGAACGTGTTTCAGAGGGACCTCCTGAACCCTCTGAAAGTGGTCCCACCTCCAGGGATCTAACACAACAAAAGCCAGCTAATCATGCTTATGCTGAAGTACCTTGAACTGTGTGTAGAATTCAGTCTAAGTGCTATGTTCCATAATGGTCAATTGTGCACAGAAGATCAACCCAGTGGTGTTTCTCAACTGTGTTCTTTTATTTTTTATTTTTTTGACACATCTGTTTGTTTCGTTTCTTCCAGGTCCTAGGCACTCAAGGACTTAGCACAAAAACCCAGGCTGGAGAAGAACAAGGAGTGTCTAAATAGTTCCACTTCTTGGTCTATACCCTTTTCCTCTGCCTCCAGTGGGAAAATCATAGGATGTCATGTAGTTAGTATAGACTGAAAGGGAACATTTTGTAGTGTTTTTATACATAGAATGACAACTATCCTCTGAGTTTCTGGTTTGTTTTGCTTTTTCTATTTTCGTATGTTCTAGGGCTGTTGTTTAGATACATACATGGTTCAGACAGTAAAGAATCTGCTTGCAATGTGGGAGACCTGGGTACTGGGTTTGATCCCTGAGTCTGGAAGATCCCCTGGAGGAGGGCACGACAACCCACTCCAGTATTCTTGCTTGAAGAATCCCATGGACAGAGAAGCCTGGTGGGCTACAGTCCAAGGGGTCACAAAGAGTCAGACACTTTCACTGAGGCAACTAACACTTTCACTTTCAGGGCTGTTGTTTAGATACATATCACCAAAGACCATGACTACATAATGCCCATAGAAGGATATTCCTAAGTATTTAGATACAGGATGAAATTGTCCAGTGTTTATTTGCGTGTGTTGATGCTGACTTTTAGCCAGGGTTTCTTGCTTTTCTGTCTGATATGGAATAGAAGCTTTCCAGACCTGCACTGCTTCTTTCCATATCTGAACGCTTAGGCTTATTTATTTTCTTTAACTTGTAGACTTTTGAGGGAGCAGTTTTAGGTTTACAGAGAAATGGAGCAGAAAATACAGAGAGTTCCCATATACTTCCTCAGTTTCCCCTATTACCAACATCTTGCATTGGTGTGGTCCATTTGTTACAATTAATGAAGCAATGTTGATATGGTATCATTAACTCAAGTCCATAGTTTACCTTCGGGTCACCCTTTGTATTGTACAATTTTATGGATTGGGGGCAAATGCATAATGTCATACACCCACCATACATCATCTGTGCTCCACCCCCATCACTCCCCACTTCCTCTCAAACTTCTGACAACAAGGGATCTTTTCATTTTTTTGCCTTCATAGTTTTACCTTTTCCAGAATGTCATATATGTTGAACCATACAATATGTAGTCTTTTCAGACTGTGACTTTCATTCTTTTCACAGCTAAATGACTCCTTTCACCTAGCAATATGCATTTAAGTTTCCTTATGTCTTCCCATGGCTTGATAGCTCATTACTTTTAATTGCTGAATGGTATTCCATTGCCTGGATGGATCACATAGACCTATTCTTAATCTGTTGTTCTTTAATGTACCATTAACTGTAACAGACAACCCCAAATTCTAAATTACAAATTCCTCTATGCCTAGCTGTAGTCAAGGGCCTGTTTGAACAGCCAGCATTTATGATAAAAACTCTCCAGAAAGCAGGAATAGAAGGAACATACCTCAACATAATAAAAGCTATATATGACAAACCCACAGCAAACATTATCCTCAATGGTGAAAAATTGAAAGCATTTCCCCTAAAGTCAGGAACAAGACAAGGGTGCCCACTTTCACCACTACTATTCAACATAGTTCTGGAAGTTTTGGCCACAGCAGTCAGAGCAGAAAAAGAAATAAAAGGAATCCAAATTGGAAAAGAAGAAGTAAAACTCTCACTGTTTGCAGATGACATGATCCTCTACATAGAAAACCCTAAAGACTCCACCAGAAAATTACTAGAGCTAATCAATGAATATAGTAAAGTTGCAGGATATAAAATCAACACACAGAAATCCCTTGCATTCCTATACACTAATAATGAGAAAGTAGAAAACGAAATTAAGGAAACAATTCCATTCACCATTGCAACGAAAAGAATAAAATACTTAGGAATATATCTACCTAAAGAAACTAAAGACNAGTCTATGTTCAATGCAGGATGCAGGATGTTTGGGGCTGGTGTATGGGGATGATCCGGAAGGATGATGTGGGGTGGGAGGTGGGGGGGGGGGTTCATGTTTGGGAGTTCATGTACACCCATGATGGATTCATGTCAATGTATGCCAAAACCAATACAGTACTGTAAAGTAAAATAAAGTAAAAATTAAAATTAAAATTAAAAATAAATATTTATTTATTTATTTGGCTTCATCAGGTCTTGGTTGGGGCATGTGGGATCTTCTATCTTCATTGCACATGCAGGATCCAATTCCCTGACCAGGGATCGAACCCAAGTCCCCTGTATGGGGAGCACAGTCTCAGCCACTGCACCACTAGGGAAGTCCCAAGTCCATTTAAATTCATTCCCTGGCCAATGCAAACAACTGATCACTGGGGTCTGAAAAGAAATTAGCCAAATTAATGGTCACTGACTTGACCAGACAATTCTATAAAGATGATTGGACTGGTGGGACTTATGGGTCTAGTTTGAGAAGTAGGCAGGGTGGTCCATTCTGAGGAGCCTGGACCCAGGAGTCAAGAGCTCTGGGCTGTACTCACAAGTCTACCATCAATGTGTGCCAGCCACTCCATCTGTGGACTCTAGGCTTTGAAGGCCTTGTCTCCTTTACTGAGGACAAATTCCAGAAGAGCTGCAAGTCCTATCTTACTGCTCAGCCCATGATATGAGATGTCATTTGCATGTCAGAGTACATATACCTAGGCAACAGGACCAAGGACTCACACCCTTTGTCCTTGCAGAGATATAGCTTCTGACCCTCAGTGGGCATGAGTCTGAGCACACTCCAGGAGACAATGAAGGACAGGGAAGCCTGGCATTCTGCAGTCCATGGGGTTGCAGAGTCCATCATGATCGAGCGACTGAACAACAACTTCTGACCAGGAGTGTGGCTCCTGCTGCCTGGCCCTGAAGGCTTGGAAGAACTTTCAGGAAGGGGCTCATGGTACATATTCAGCCTTGGGCCTATTGGCGATAAGCCAAGGGTGACACTCTGAAAGTCGCATTTTCCTTGGCCTGGTAAATGCCTTTTCTTCCTGTGTTGTTAGACCAAAACAGATGCAAAGCCGATGATGATTCACGCTGCTAGATGGAGCTGGTTCACTGTGGATCCAGAATCTCCTTGTCTTCTGCATGTTTGTGGAGATCACTGTGAGCTATCGCCCTTCTGAAGTTGCAGCTCCTCTTTGCCCTCAGGAGCTGAAGCTTTACATTTAGATATTAGCTGCTTTTCACAATGAAGTCTCTCTTCTTTTCATTCCCTGTCTCTTCTGGGAGAGAGAAGCTCTTTCTACAGAGTTAAAACAGAAATTTAGCATTCATTCCTTCTTCTGCAAGTTAATTTGGTCCACAAGCCTTACCTGAGAGACTCTTAACTCTATGCTGGGCCTTTGGCTCGAGCTTGGCAGTGAGCACTGTAGAAAGAATGGAAGTGCCTCTGACCTTGGGGAGCACACAGGGCCAGACAGTTTCAGGTCATGGCCAGGAAGCCCGCTGTAGCCCCAGCTGCCTCACTCCCTTAGCCACTACTCACCACTTGGCTTCTGGGCTTCAGACTACTTACAGCTTACCCAGATGCCCACTCTCTTGTCTCCGCAGCTAAGGCCTATTGTTCAGGGTCTTCCTCACCCCAGCATTCTACTTTCTTCTTAACTTTCTGAGATCTCGACCACACTTTCCTTTCCCCAAATCTTCATGCCATGTCATCTCATACTTGCTCAGGAACCAGAGCCCAGTTGTCAAAGCCCTCACCCCAAGCCATCTGGTGAAAAGAGTATTTCCCTGGGCCACCTGGAGTCTGCACCAAAGTGGGCTACCAGGTTCCTTGCTGCAGCTGCACCCACCCTCTTCCGTGATGAAGGAGGTCCTCTTTGACTGCAGACGATCTAGGGAGGGAAGGCCCTGGAGGCAGCCCCCCCACCCCGACCTGTCCTGAGAGAAATGGGGAGCTGGCCTCCCAGGATGATATCCTCCCAGCCCACACAGGGCAACATTGCTATCAGCAACTCTTGAATGACCGTTCACTGGGCACCAGGCACTGGGGACCAGGCTGTGCTGGGCTTCTGCCCTCAGGGAGCTCATGGTACTGCAGGGAAGACAGATCTATGTAAATTGGCGCATTCATTTGCTAGGATTGCTGTAATAAAGTACTATAGGGCAGGTGGCTTGAACAACAGAAATTGATTGTCTCCTCCTTCTGGAGGCTGGAAGTCCAAGATCAAGGCGTTTGCAGAGCTGCTTCCTTCTAGGGGTTGTCAGGAAAGGATCTGTTCCAGGCCTCTCTCCTTCATTTGTAAATGGCCCACATCGTCACAGTATCTTTCCTCTGCACGTCTGTGTCTCAATCTCTTCTTTTTATTAGGATACCAGTCATATTGGAATAGAATCCATTCTAATGACCTCATTTTTAAAAATTTTTACTGTAGTTGCTTTACAATGTTGCATTAGTTTCTACTGTACAGCACAGGGAATCAGCCATATATATACCTATAATGACTTCATTTTGACTTAATTGCCCTTTTAAAGACCCTATCTCCAAATCCAGTCACATTCTAAGGTATTGGACTTCAACTTATGAATGCTAGGGGATAAGTGTGTGCATGCTCAGTCATGTCTGACTCATTGCAACCCCATGGACCATAGCCCACCAGGCTTCCCTGTCCATGGATTTTCCCAGGCAAGAATACTGGATTGGGTTGCCATATCCTTCTCCAGGAGATATTTCTGACCGTGGGATCCATCCTGCATCTCCTGCAAAGTGGGTAAATCAGGTTCTTTACCCACTGAGCCACCTGGGAAGCCCTTTGGGAGACACAGTTCAGCCCATAACATGGCTAGTGGAAATTTAGGATAGTAAGGGCCATAAGTGGATGCAGGTTCTATGCAGAATGATATTGGGACATGGAGCAGCGGTGCTCACTCTGGCCCAAGCTCTCTGGCCCACACTACACATTGGCAGTCAGGACTACAGCTACCAGGCCTCCTTTGAATAGAGCAGACTGCTAGTAAGAGGCAGTCATGGATTTAAATACACAGCCGTGTGCCTCCATGTGGTTCCTTGTCAACTCAACCTCAGAGTCTTCCAGTTGAGAAACCCAGGCCCCTTGTTTCCCCTTGTCTGGCCCAGATCCTGTTTGGAAGAAGAAGAGATCATCATAAACCTCTTCCTATTGCTCCCCTTTCCTGTCCACCTCCATGGAGATTCAGGAATATAAGCTTAGGGCAGAGAGAAACCTGAATTCAAAATCGCAGCTGGGCTACTTACGGCCTTGTGAGTTTGGACACTCACATCATATCCCTCCAACAGCCTCAACTCCTTCTTTCATAAAACGGGGTGATAACCCTCACCAGGCATGATTATGATACTAAAAAGAGACTATACAGGGGAAATCTGTGGAGCCAGCTGAGCCAGTAATGTGAGTGAGAGTTGGTGAACTTTGAAGAGAGGATATCTGAGACAGAAGGTCCAGACATGGGGAAGGCCTTGTTGGGAGGTGGCCTTTCTCCCATCTCTTCTATTGCAAACAGGGCCTAGATCTCTTCATAGCTCCTCTTTGCTGGAGATATTGTCATCCATGCCATCACTTTCCTCCCCCTAAGCCCTGGGAGGGCCCCCCTCCTCAGGACAAGCAGCAAGAGAGAAAGAAGGTAGCTGATCCACTCCTGAGCTCTGTGGCCCAAGTGTTGGAGTCAGCCTGGAGTGTGAGGAGAAGTGCCATGAACCCAGGTCTGGCAGCCTGAGTGCTGGCCCCAATTTTGCTTTGGTTTTGTCTGAGTCCCTCGCCCTTCTCTGGCCTCAGATTGAGGACATTGACACATCCCATCTCTGAATTCCCTTCTCACCCAAATCCTCCCTGCATCCAGACCTCTATTCAAGCTCTGGGATCAGTGAGCTGACAGGCTTTCCAGTCAGGATAAGAAGCATCCTGCCAGCCTGACCTACTACCCCAATACACCCCATCTCATCTCCTACCAGCTTAGTTGAGGGTTTCATGGGAGTCTTGCATGCTCCTGCCTCATGTCTACTGTTTCATAAGTCCTGAGCAGATACTTGTCCACTGTCCTTAGAGACAAACTCTAGGTAGGAAAACTATTGTGCTTCTAAGCAGCCATGCAGCAACTGGGCACCAACCTATTTCTTCACAAAGAGTGTCCACCTCTTGGCCCATTTGCTTTGAGTAGCCGGAAGCAGAGGTTCCCAAGCTACAGGATCTAATGCCTGATGATCTGAGGTGAAGCTGGTGTAATAACAGAAATAAAGTGCATAATCCATGTAATGTGCTTGAATCATCCCCAAACCATCCCTGCCCCACCCCCATCCCCCACTCTCGGTCCATGGAAAAAATGTCTTCCACGAAACTGGTCCCTGCTGCCAAAAAGGTCAGGGACCCCTGGTCTGAAGCCCAACAAAGATGGTCTGTGTCCCAGCTGTGGATTTGGGACTAAGCCTGCCTTAACAATCTGCCTCACGCCTACATTTCCCCTCCAGCAATCCTTCAGTCCTGAATGACCCCAGCTCCTTCCCACAGATACTTGGCCCAATGAAAGCAAATATTTCAACAGTTAACTCTCTCCATCCAGTCCTTCTCTCCTCATGCTAAATCCCAGTTTCAGTTTAGTTCAGTTCAGTCACTCAGTCATGTCCGACTCTTTGCGACCCCACGAATTGCAGCACGCCAGGTCCCCCTGTCCATCACCAGCTCCCGGAGTTCACTCAGACTCACATCCATCGAGTCCGTGATGCCATCCAGCCATCTCATCCTCTGTCGTCCCCTTCTCCTCCTGCCCCCAATCCCTCCCAGCATCAGAGTCTTTTCCAACGGGTCAACTCTTTGCATGAGGTGGCCAAAGTACTGGAGCTTCAGCTTTAGCATCATTCCTTCCAAAGAAATCCCAGGGTTGATCTCCTTCAGAATGGACCGGTTGGATCTCCTTGCAGTCCAAGGGACTCTCAAGAGTCTTCTCCAACACCACAGTTTAGGAAGGAAAAAAATACTTATCACATTCTTGCGTGGCCATTCTACATCAGATTTGCATGGGTGATGGGCAGGAAAACTGGAAAGGAAATGCCTGGAATGTTTAGTGACTGTGCTCATCATGTTTGATTTGGCTGCATCTTTCCCAAGGCAAATACAATGTTCCACTTTATTTGCATGTGCGTCTTCTGCCACAGAGGGAGGGTGAAAGAGCTGGCACAGGTCCCCAGGTGATCCTGGAGCAGGGCAAGGCCTTAGCTGGGACTTAGAGCAGTTGTGCTGGGTCCTGGGTGGCTGGTGTGTGGTCTCTAGGGGCTGCTGAGGGGACAAGGTCACAGGCAAATCTCGATGGAGCACAGTTTGGGAAAGACTACAGCTCTGTTTAGCAGAAACTACTTCACTGGTACTCTTACAGAGAAGGCCGTGGAGTGAGGAGAGCACTGGGCTTGGAGTAGAATTACTCCATTCAAGTTGCAGTTCTACCACTTGACTTGGGTGAATTTCTTAACTCCTTGGAGCCTCAGTTTTCTCCTTGATAAGAAAGCTGTGGTATATATACACAATGGAGTATTACTCAGCCATTAAAAAGAATACATTTGAATCAGTTCTAATAAGATGGATGAAACTGGAACCAATTATACAGAGTGAAGTNAAAAAAAAAAAAAAAATCCCTGCTCTGCCAGCCCTTCACTCGGGATTGCTGTGATGGGCCCAGGGGGAAAAGCATATGCAAGCTATGGTCCATTGTTATAGGAACATGATGTATTACTCTTACTGTTATTCTTACTGTTATTAGATGAGGAAGCCAAGGAGAGTGAAAAAAGCAAAATCAGGCAGCGGTTCTGTTTTGAGGTGATTTGGACTCAAAGCAACTCATCCAAAAGAAGTCCTTTGGAAGATGTTGAATTGTTCTGAAGGACTTGTGAGCCCTGGGCTTTAAGTTAGAAAGCATCCTGAACACAGTCTGGCCTAGGGCAGCCTGCTGCCCTCCTGCTTCTCTCACTTTGCCCCATCTGTACCCTTTTAGGGTGAGGCAGCCTGCTGTCTGGTGTACACTGATCACACTTTCAAGACGTTTCACATTGCATAGGGCCTTCACCAGTAAGAATTTCCACGTTGCTAGAGGCCCAGCCTTTTGACCAGAAAGCCTGTCTGCAGCTCTGGTCTACTTGAGCCAAGTGTTGGCTAGAGAACAGGCCAGTGTTGTGATAGAATAGCATGAGACCTGGAGGGAGAGCATCATGGGGGCCTTTGTGTAGACTATTCTATGGGCAGTTTCTCCAGCCCAACCAGCTCTAGGACCAAGTAGAAAGAAAGCCACAGACTCAAGACAGTTTCTCAAAGAAACTCCCAATCAGAAGAATCAAGGTGTTTAGATGGAAATTGGCATAGTTCCAATGGGCCTGATTTAAATACCCAGGAAACTCATTGTTAACCACTGCCAACCATTTATCAATGACTTATGCAACTTCACATTGGAATGCCTATTAGCCATACTTCAGAATTTGGCTTCCTAGAAGGTTCCTCCCACCCTCCTGGTCCTCGTTAAACACAGGATCTGTGATACTGCCCAAGTTAAAGCCATTTTGATAGAGAAGTCAGAATAGCTGCCACTCAGAGACTTCCCATTCTCAGATATCATGCCTTCAGCCTACTGCTCTGCTTTGCATCACGTCCCAGGAGCAGGACCTTACTGGGTTGGTGGTATTTGTCCTACCGCCACAGAAAGAACCTATGCAACATAGGTGGGCTTTTCTTGGGTCCCATTCAGGGGAACCTGTATTCTGAAGTGCCAAAAGACAGCTTCACAATGAAGTCTTGCTATCTCTACTGCCCTAGGAGAGAGTAGTTAAGATAGGCCCCAGTGGCTGGACACAGTGGCTCTTACTAAGGCTGTGTTAATGTGAAGTCAGTTTGTGATGATGTCTCTTAGTGCTCTGGTGAAAGCTGGTCACTGAGATCTCAGTGGCATGTGAGGAAAAGCGCATCTCTTCCAGGAAGAGCTGCTTTTGACCAATATGATTGGGTGATGATGGGAGGCAATGAAGAGGGTTTTGTGACAGGGGCCCTGTTGCATGTAGCATAGGGATGAACTCAGCAGAGCTCCCATTTAATGCTTAATGTTTTGTCTTCTGTGGGTCTGGGGGACCAATTGCTGGTCTATGGACCTGGATGGGCTCAGTGGTGGGCTGGGCCATGTCTTTAGCAGGTTAGGCTGCTTGAGACAAGAAGGCAGTTGGGGCCATAGAGACAGGTCCCTTCAAAAGCCACTGAGAGGGCTTAGGTCTTTTCAGAGTGGTGAGGAAGTGTGGGTGTGGCTTTGCAGGTGTTGGCATCTGAGGCGGGGCTCATCTTGTGGGTCAGTGTGGCAGTGGGAGTCTGGTGACCCTGGAAGTCTGGGCCTGGAGGTGTTTTGCCAGATGCTGAAAACTCTGTAGCAAAAGTCGGCCAGCAGCTGGTGGGGAAAAGGGCTGTCTGTTGCCTCTGTGGAGGGTCTGGACAGAAGCTGGGCAGGGATCCCAGCACCCTGAGCTCAGCAGAGAACCTGAGGCAGAAGGTCATCTCCATGGACCTGGCCAGTGTGGCTGGGGCAGGGACAGGCCGGGGTGGTGGGGGAGGCCCAGACACCAGCTGTGAGTGCCACGTGCCAACAGAGACTGAATGGTTGGCTGACCCTGTTCCCTCTTCACTCTGTTTATTTTCACTTGGACACCCTTTTAAATGTTACTTGGCTACATTTTTCCTCATTCATTCAACCAATATTTACTTACTGGGCACCTGCTCCCGGGAGGCCCTCTCCTGGGTTCTGAGCAGACTAGTGACACTGAGCCGTGGCTCTCTTCTCACAGACCTCCCTCTGTCTACTGTGGTTGGCTGATAAGTGGACAGAGAGAGCACAGTGTGGCCAGGATGATGAGAGCCTGAAGAGGGCAACCCTGGAGTCCTGAAGGGCGCTCCCACCTGGGGGAGGCAGCTCCCTGGAGGCCCGAGATGGCTCACTAGCAGACTGCTGCCACTATGCAGTAGCAAAATTGCTCCCTACCTCTTCTCTCCACCTCCTTCAATAGGCACAGACTTCTCAAACACAGAGTGTAGGAAACTGTAGACTCCTCACCAGGCCTGGTTTGATTTCATTCTCACAGCTGAGACCAGAGCCTTGGGGGAAAGAAAGCAGAAATAGGCAACTTCTTTGGTTGTAATTTTCTCCAAGTTAGCAGCAAAGCCTCATGGGAAAATGAAACTCTCATGGAGACTTAGGCAGCTTCTCCCTCTGGTATGAGGGGTAGGTAGGCAGTTTCTTGCAGAGAAGGCTATGTGAAGGCCCTAGATCTTCCTGGAACCAACAATTTCCCTTCTAATGATCCAGGGGCTGGGATTTTATTTTGCAACAGGATCAAGAATGGCAAGCATAGCTTGCCGGACACTGAGAACCTGCGGCCCCTGGAAATTCAGGACAGGACAGTAACACCCTGCAGCTTGGGCCCCGGTGGAGGAAGAGTATCACGGGAGGATGCTTCCAGTGCAGGAAATTCACCAAAGGCAATAATAGAAGTCACTAGTGAGAAAGGCTGTTTTGCTTTAAAAATGGTTTGACAGGTATCGGTAGGAAAATTATACTGCATCAGAACTAAAGAAGAGGCAGCTCTCAGTGGGCTCTCTGGCCTCTTTCCATCCTAAAATGTCCTATTTTTCTATATAGAATAAGAAAATGCACTTGTGCCCCTCCCCCGCTTCCTCCCTCTCATTTTGTTCCAGTTTTATAAGTCATTGTGAGGAGCAGCCTTGCTCCAGCCTCAGGAATCACACGTCCACCTCTACAGCCACCTGCTCATACCATCTTCTGCTAGCGACCCACTCAAACCAATTTACTTGATTGGCAGGACTCCGAGTGCCACCACATTCCTGGGCACTGCTGTTATTTTTAGGACAGCTCAAAGGTACCCTTGTGTATCCCCACTGTAGAACACTTCCAATTGCTAATCCCAGGGAAGACCAGATTAACAAAACCCCTCTGAAGCCAGCATTCTCTCTTCTGTTATCACTGTGCCTGTTTTACACATGAACAGAGGGATGTCTAGGACCATAAAGACTAGGATGTCTTAAAGACTGGTGGCACCAGACTGCACTGGCATCTAATATGTGCACGCATGGTTGTTGATTGTGAAGCAAAGTGCCAGGCTCAGCCAGCAGCAATTAATGTGACTCATCTGTGTTCATCCTGGAGTGATAGGAAGATTGATGAATTTGGAGGCAGAAAGTCTAGGTTCAGCTCTGCCCTTTGCCACAGACTATCTGTGTGGCCTTGGGAAGCTGGTCATACTTTCTGGCCCACCATTATATCATTAATAAAAGGATGCTAAAGCATCTAGCTTGTTCAGGATAAAATAAAGCAAAGGAAGTGGCAGTCTGGGAAAGTGGCAGCAGGCTTACCTTCATCAAAACCCCCATTACTAGCTGGAAGTGGGTGCAATGTGTTCATAACATCTGTGGGACTTGCCTTTGGAGCTGACCAGCCATTCCTAGAACAGCTCTTTGTCATTGGAGGGTGGGTTTAATTATCAGTAACCCAAAAGGTTTTCTGAGAGGATATGGAGAAGATGGATGGTTAAACAAGGAAAGGCTGGACTGGGCTACAAAGGGTGGTATAATTCACAAACTGTCTCCAAGGGCTACAGCTACAGCCCCACAGGGTTTGAGCAACAGCAGCTGTGAGAAAACATGTAGAGCCTCTCAGGGGACAACTTTGAAGGGAGACATTTCCTTGACGTTATAAATTCTGGCTCCTTTGCTTTAAAAAAAAGTATTGTTATGATTTCCGGTATAAAATAGTATCCATGTAAATGTCTAGTCAATTGTATCCTGTGAGCCTCCATTTTTCAATTGACCGTGGCTACTAGGGAGTTGATACTTGGTAGAACTGCTTCTAGTTCTGATGTGTTCCCGTTATGACTCTGCTTCTGGGGACATGGCATGATGACAGGAATTTGACTCAGTAGCAATCACCACAGGATGCTGGAAATAATAGCAAACACTTATAGAGCCTTACTTTTCCCACGAGGTAGGCACTGTCATCACTCCTATTTTGCAGATGAGTAAACAAATAAACAGAGAGGAGAAGTGATTTGTCTAAGGTCACATGGCACCTAAGAAGTGGTAGATGCAGGATGCAAACTCAGGGAGATTGGCTCCAGAGTTCATGCTTTACTCTATTGGAAGGGGTCTTGTGAGCTGAGGCTTCCAGAATACTCATCCAACAGAACTGATGTGAGCACGCATTGCCTAGGCCAGAGCCTCTTTGTCTGAGGGCTGCTGCCTCTCTTTGTCTGTTTTGGCTCCCCAACACACAACAGCTCTGAGGAGCATAGAGTGCTTTGAGTTGTGTCCCCTCACCAACGATACATCCACCCAGAAGCTGTGAGTGTGATCACATTTGGTAAAAGTGCCTTTGGAATTTATTTAAGCATCTCAGCATGCAATCATCCTGGATTTGGGATGGGTCCCACACCCAATGACAGGTGTCCTTATAAGACAGAGGAGGAGAGACACAAAGAGAAGACAGTCATGTGAAAACAAAAGTAGAAATTGCAGGGATATGGCTACAAGCCAAGGAGCACCAAGGACTGCTAACAATTGTCCAAAGTGAGGAGAGCGTCTGGGACACGTTCTATCCCAGAGCCTCACGAAGGAGTGTGGTCCCACTGGCACTTTTTAAAAAAAGTTTTATTTATGTTATTATTCTTTTTGGCCATGCGGGGTCTTTGTTGCTGTGCAGGCTTTTCTCTGGTTGCAGCAAGTGGGGGCTACTCTCCAGTTGCAGGGTGCAGGTGGCTTCTTTTATTGCAGAGCATGGGCTCTGGGCCCTCAGTCTTCAGTATCTGTGGCTCCTGGGCTCTAGAGCACAGTTTCAATAGTTGAGGCACACAGACTTAGTTGCTCTGGAGTGGCATGTGGGATCCTCCCAGACTTGAATTTGTATTTGTACCTCCTGCATTTGCAGACGGATCTTCAAGCACTAGACCACCAGTGAAGCCCTGCCTTAACCCTGCTGACACCTTTATTTTGGACTTTTGGCCTCCACAATGTGAGTGAATACATTTCTTTAAGGCACCTACTGTTGTTGTTCAATTGTCAAGTTGTGTCCGAGTCTTTGCAACCCCATGGACTGCAGCACACCAGGCCTCTATGTCCCTCACCATTGCCCAGAGTTTGCCCAAGTTCATGTCCATTGAATTAGTGACCAAGTTTGTCACCATTTGCATGGAAACCCTAGGAAGTGAATACAGGGAGTGAGCCCCCACGAGGAGTCTTGATGCACCATTGGTCCTCAAATCGATTTAAGGGTCAAGGTCAGTATGAGCCTAGGTAGCAATACCACCAGCCCCTCGGAAGTCTCCAAGAGAGTGAAATTGGTTCCTTCCTGGTCCACAGCCCTGTCTGCTGAGAGGCTTCCAGCCCAGTGCTCAGAGGCCATTATGAGTGGCAGAACCATCTGCCTGCTGAGCTGCTCAAGAAAGGCCTTGGTTCCCAGCGGTATCCAGGAAACCCCAAGAGTGGCAGTCATAATGGCCCTCAAGAGGGTTCCTGCATTTGGCTTAATTTATCTCTCAGCTCGCTTGAGCTGTATTTCATCCCTTTTGGCATATTTTGTTTTGTACCTGGTAAATGGAGGGAAGGGAGGGAAACCAGAAAAAGAGTATGTTTGTTTCTTTCCTGGACATTTTGACATTCTTGGCATTGGCATCGCTCTTGCCTGGGGATGTTTTGAGAACAAGGGTCTTCCATTAATGTTCTCAAGATTTGAGGGCGACAGAGTAAGGAGTGTGGTCACCTACTAAGTTCAGCCGTGCTTCCTGGCTTCCCTGGTTCCCAATGAAAGACTGAGCTGTGGGTGCTTAAAAACAACAAAAGGATGGTGGAGGGCCCAGGGGTAGAAGCCCAGACATCTGGGACTCAGCTCAAACTCCACACACTAGACGCACCCTTGGATCTCAGGAAATCTGAAGCTCTTAGGTCACACTTGGGAAGACCGTCCTGGGGGTCAGTAAGGACTCATCCCTGTGCTATCTGCCAAGTTGGCACTGGGGAAGCAGGCTGTTTCCAGCCTGGGTTGCCAGGTGAGCTTAGACCCTCTTCCTGGTCATCATAGAATCCAGGCCTGGGGCAGACCTCCTGAGTTATTTTTCTAGCTGCAAGTCCTCTGTCTCTCCCCAGATCCTCCAGCCTGCACCATGCTGTCCCCAGGGCACTGTGACCATATTGCACTTAATTATGTAAGTCCCTGCCTTGTCTCCTCTGCTCGACCACAAGGCTCAAGGTCAGGTCTTAAGCCTGCCATGTGTCTGTTTTCTCTCTGCTCCTTTGAGGGCCCATGTAGGACTTGTTGTGGAATAGGAGTTCAGCACATGTTTACTGAATGAATGAATGAAATAGATATGATAACAGTAAAAAGTCTTTTGTACAAAACTACATATTAAGAGTGAATTAGAATGAATTCATTTTATATTAAATTGCATTAAAATTGCATTAACATTTCAGATTTTAGCAGAGAAGAAATTACAGGCAAATTCATGCACCTTCATTCCTCAGTGATGGCTAACCTCTGAAGATTTAAAGGAGAAACAGTTACTAGTGTCACTCTTTTTTTCCTTCTCCTTTGCTTCTTGACAGAGCTGTGATACTATGCATACTTCAAAATGCATTTTCTATTATTTCAAATCCTGTACAGCAAATCCATAAAATTAACTGCTAACCTTCTTCTTTCTGCCTTGCTCTGGCATCATGTAGTTAATGCATCCTTTTACCATATTTGAAAAGCCAAGTTCACTCAATGGCATGAGCCACATGGGGCTCCCTATCTGGCTTCATGGGCTCATGTGCTTAGCCAGCTCTCCTGCATATAGGGTGAGCAGGGCTTGGGGTGGACCTGGGCTTGAGCCTGGCAGCCCTGGGTGTGGCAGGCCAGATATGGGAGGCCTTCAGTATGGCCTCAAAGCAGGAGGAGGTGGGGGGTGGCTTGCATCATGAAAAGGCCTCTCTCTGGTAGGCCAAGCAGGAGGGAGGCTCCCATCCAGAAAGGTGGGGCAGGACCGGTAGGGACCATGTACAGGGACTCATTCCTGGGTTTTTGCATGGCCATGGTCTTCAGTAAAGCAGGTTCAAGCCAAGACTGACATTCAAGAGGCAGTCGAGGGGAGCAATGCAGCAGGAGCAATTAGAACCTTAGGCTCTGGGCTCCCCCATTCTTTAGCTAAGATAGCTTGGGCAAGTTACTCCATGTTTCTGAGCCCAGTTCCCTCTTCTGTAGATTGGAGGCAATAGCACCCTGCCACACAGGAGCCTAATATCTGTGTGTCCTCGGCACAAACCATAGCCCATGAGATGGTAGAGAATCTGCCTGCAATGCAGGAGATTTAGGTGCCATCCCTGGGCCAGGAAGATCCCCTGGAGAAGGGAATGGCAACCCATTCCAGTACTCTTGCCTGGAGAATTCCATGGACAGAGGAGCCTGGGGGTTACAGTCCATGGGATTGCAAACAGTCAGACACAACTGAACAGCTAACACTTTCACTTTTTCTTTTGCTGGCCCATGAGAGACACCCTACATGTGAGTCCTAGGGGACAGGCAGTGGTAGAAGGTGGGCAGGATGACTAAAGGTACTCCACAAGTACCTTCTAAGTGGTGGGCAGGATGACTGCCCTCTTCTCACCTGGAAATTCACTGTGAGAGGTGACTGGCCTTGCTGAGGGTCCAGTGAAGTGACAGAGGCCCCTTCTCTTCCAACGTGTTGTTCATCTGGTCTTGATTCTCACTGGGGTTCAAGGACAGGTTTTCCTAAAAAGAGGGAGCTCGGTAGGCTGTCAGTGAACTATGTGGACAGTCAGCCAGCAAGATGTCATGGCTGGGATTGTAAACTGTGTTTGCTTGAAGAATGGGAGAAAGGAAAGGAAAAAAAAAATATCCCTTGCAGACCTTCGATGTCAAATTGACTTAGATCAACCACACAGCTGGCTTATCATAGTCTTCAGCTGAGGAAGGGAGTTTGGAAGAATTTTCTAGGTGAGAAGAAATCAGGAGAGGGTCTAGAGAGGAGAAGGGAGGCAGGTAAGCCCTCCAGGCAAGGGGCCTTGGGGTTTTGTAATTCCCAAATCTCAATGAGGTCACACATGCATCTTCTAGGAGTAGGCTGGGCTTTGTCTGGTATTTCAGGTAGGGTTCTTTGAAGGAGATAAATCAGGCAGGTGGAAAGTGAGGGACAGAAAGGCCTCACAGGAGGGAGGCCATGCTGTCAGCCGGGTGAGAGAGACTGAACTTTGCACACAGATGGATGGGAGGGGATGGCTCCTCTCAGGCCCCACCTCTCTGATGCTGTGGGCTCTTCAAGGAACCAAGGCACTGTCTGACCAGGCTAGTCTCCTCCTCCCAACTCTGGTATTTTCTCCCACCTTCCTGGCTCAGTTTCCTCATCTGCCCAGGTGTCCAAACCAAGTGTCTGTGTTTCTCAGTGAAGTGTGGGAACACAAGGAAGGCCCTGGCCTCAGGATAACCCTCTTGGCCCAAATATGTTGAAATGAGAGGAAAGCTGGGCCTGGGCTAGCATCTGGCTTGTCCAATGGGCACACCAACCTTTAAATTCCATCCTTGCTACAGAGAAGCCCTCCTGGCCTTGATGCTTGCCTGCCGTCCCAGAATGCAGTGCTGCAAAAGTGAATGCATATGTCACAGTGCCACCGCCTATAAGGCATATCTGTTAACTTTTGCTTTTTTTTAAACATTCTTAAAAATATGCACTATTTTAAAGTCTTTATTGAACTTGTTGCAACATTGCTTCTGTTTGATGCTTTGATTTTTTTTTTTTTTTTTTTTTTACTGTGAAGCATGTGGAATCTTAGCTCCCTGATCAGGGATCAAACCTGCACTGCTTGCAGGTGAAATCTCAAACACTGGACCACCAGGGAAGTCCCTTGTTGACCTTTGTTTTTAATTCCCATGAGCCCTGAGGAATTGTTTAGGGGTGAGACTCATGGATACCCGTCAGGCTTCGTGGGTTCTGTGTTTTCCCTCCTTCCCTCGGCAGCCTGCTCTTGGTTCAGCCAGTCCCAGTTGTGTAGAAAGTTTCTCTTTGAGTTGAAACTTCTCTCTGAAGCATCTATCCACCTGTCCTGGCTTGTCCACAGTGTGCACTCGCCCGTAGCATTTCTGGGCCATAGGCGAAGCTGGCAGCCGTGGACCCTTCATCTTCTTTTCTCTGGGCTTATCGTTCATTGCTCTTACGTAATGATTCCAAGATCCTTTACCAGCCTGTTCTCCATCTGTTCACTTCTAGTTTCTCTCCTCACAGCTATTTCTATAACCTATCAGGAATAAATTTAATTGTTCAAGGAGAGGTAAAGATTTAAGTGGATTTCCCCTTGTATTCGCATCCGAGTTCCCCTAGAGCACTTGCTAAATAAACTTTGATTTCCCCGAGGTTCTCTTTCGCCTGGTTCTTTGCTCTTTCTAAAGTAGATTTCATACATGGCTTTCCTTTCCCTTCTTTCCCCTCAGATCCTGCCTCACTCTCTTATTGCAAATGTAACTAAGTACCACACTTAGTGGCTTATAAAAATATACTTTTATTATCTTACAGTTTCCAGGGCCAGAAGTTCAAAATGAGTCTCACTTGGTTAAAATCAAGGCTGTATTGCTCCAGGAGGTTCTAAGGGAGAGTTGGCCTCCTAGGCCTTTCCCGTTTCTGAAGACTTCCCTATTCATTGTCTCATGGCCCCTTCCTCCATCTTCAAGACCAGTAACAGAGCATCTTCAAATTTCAATCTCTCCCACCCCTCTCCCCCTGACTGCACTTCCATTATGGCCTCTTACTAAGAGCCTTGGTGATTACATTGAACCCACCAAGATAGTCCCCCAAAATCTCCCATCCCAAGATCTTTAATTTAATCACATCTGCAAAGTACAGTTTTCTATTAAAGGAAACATATTTGCGGGTTCTAGGGATCAGGATGAGATGGTTGGATGGCATCACTGACTCCATGGACATGAGTTTGAGCAAACTCTGGGAGATAGTGAAGGATAGAGAAGCCTGGCATGCTGAGTTCATGAGGTGGCAAAGAGTCAGACACGAGTGAGCAACTGAACAACAACAAGGGATCAAGGCATGGACAACTTTGGGGGGTCATTTTCTGCTACCACAGACTCCTGACTGCAAAGTCAAGGTATCGGCAGTTATCAGGATGAGCTCTGTTGAGTATGGATAGATTCATCTGGGGTTTCCATGCCCTTGTGTCCACCCAGGCCCCAGCCTTCCCTCACACAGGGATACTGTGCAGCTCCACAGCCCAGAACTGTCCCACATGTGGTATTCGAAGCAGCTAGCTCCCAGGAACTCTTCTTTCAGGTCCTTTATGGGCCTAACATGGATAAGAATTCATTGAGTGCTGACTGATCTGCTGTTCTACCCAGCATGTTCATAGGACCTTCACACAGCCTCCATCAGCACATGGCAGCTGTCTGTCCAGAAACAGTCAGTGGCGCCCTGAGTGTACAGATCCCACCCCAGACTCCTCAGCCCAGTGTATGTGACCCCAGCTTACAGGTGTCTCACCAGACTTATCCATTAGCCCTGTCCTATGGCCCCACTAGACTGATAGGAATAATAGCAACCAGCACAGACAGGGTGCTTGCCAAGTTCCAGGCCCCATTCTGAGGGCTCTTCCTATATCAACTCATTCAGTCCTCATAGCAACCCTATAGCAAGCACTATGACTGTCTCCATTTTATGAAGAAACAGGTGTAGAGCAGGGCAGTAACTAAACCTGGTCCAGGGTGAGTTACCTGCAAGTGAGCCCAGATTCCAACTTGGGCACTATGTTTTGGAGCCCATGGTTGTCACCACTGGGTTACACTGCCTTTCAAAACACCCTATGCTGCTCTGTCCTAAGTCCTCTGGGCCATAGTCCTTACTCTGACCTTCAGGAGCTGGTTTCTCTCTCAAAGTGCAGTCAGCTATGCTGGAACTGTCGCCTGCCCTCACCACCTCCTGCCCACCCCGACTCTTCTCACCTCTCGTCTCCACAGTCAGTGCACCTTTGGGTGGTTCTGGACTGCAGTGTGGGCTGCTCCCATGTCGAGATCTCTGGGGCTCAGCTCACGAGTCCCGTGGATGCTGGGGTTCTTACATCTCACACCACATGACCTGTTGGATTGGCTCTGTGTGGGTCCCACATGAGATGGCGTGGCTGATTCTTGACTAAGCTCCACACCCTCCCCGCCCAAGAGGGAACCCTTGAGATCAAAGGTTCTTAACCTTTGGTGCGTCACGGAACCTCTTTGAGGCTCCAATGGAGCCATGGGAGCTTCTCCCCAGAAAATGCTCATGAATACACACATGGGTCATATATGGGGTCCCGGAGTCCATCTAGGGCCCCTGGTTAAGAAGCCCTTCCCATGGGAGGAAACCCGACATCACAGAACCCCTTGTGGGTACCAGTCATATTGCCAGGAACTTTCAAATCCGTTGTCTCATTGGACTCTTCCAGTCCCCTGAGAATAAGCCTTTCACCTCCTACCCTAAGTCATACCACTGGGAAGGGGGTGTGGGCACTGTCATCCTGCTACCCCCCACCTCAGTCTCTAGAATGCTTGGTTTCCCAGCCTTTGCTTAGAAGCTGACAAGCCATTCACACAGGCCCTGAGGATGAGAAACTAGCCACAACAGGACAGTTGACCCTGGCTATCTCCTTGGAACTCAGAGAAGGAATCTGGGAAGCCACTCTGGTTGCTGGCAGGATCCTGGGGACCCAGTGCCTAAGCTTTGGCCCCAGAGTAGCATGGCTGGGGGAGTAGCTGGTGGCAAGTCTGTCAGAGCAGAGGGGCCTGGATGCTGGGAAGAAGCAGACAGTGGCCAGAATGGGATTTCTTGAGGTGTCATTGAGGGCAGGGAGAGGCCCTGGGCCTCGCCAGGTAGCAGTTCCCAGCACACAACTGCCAGTGGCAGGGGGAGGGGGGGCACTGCAGTACCATCTACCAGGGCCTCACTTGTTCTGGAGTTACTGGACTCAGCTTAGCTGGATTAGAGGAGGTTGAGGACTGCACAGGGTGCAGGGTAACCTAAGGTCAAGAGGTGTGAGGTGTGGGGCCAGCTCTGTCCCTAGCTTGTTGGTGACTTGGGGTTGTCCCTTCCTGGCACTGGCTGCAGGCCTGTATCTGTCTGATACCTGGGCTATCTCCCAGGGCCCCTCCATAGCTGTGGCTAGGAAACTCTAGGATCTCTGTCCTCGCCTCTGTCAGGGATATGGCACCATCCTAACTTTCTTGAGCCTCCAAGGCAGTCATCTGTGATCAAGCAAGGGTATGTCATTATCAACTGAACATATACCTACTGAGGCTGTCTGCATACTGCACTGGGCAGGGTGCTGAGGCTCTGGCGAGGAGGCCAACCCTGTCCCGGTCTTGGAGGCTCCCAGGTGGGCAGGGACAAGTGGCCTGTAAAACAAGCATGGAGCAGCTGCCTGTGCACCTTGCTCATTTCTATAGAGCTCCCTCTCATGTGACTATCACTCCTATTGGAGACTCTTGTGCTGCGAGGCTGGAGCAAGAAGCAGTGTTGAAACAACGTACACTGCAAAGCTCTCATGGGGCTGGAAGGAGAATTTCTTTACATGCCCAGGAGCTGGCCAAACCTGATGCTCCACAGATGATAGCTCTTATAGCCTCACTTTACCGGCAAGACAACAGAGGCCCAGTGCGGTTTACAGTTATTTGTCAAAGATCACAAAGGCACTTACTGGCAGAACTCGGATTCTTATCCAGGCTGGACTGGCTTTCAACCCATGCATTTTTCCTCATGCCACTTGGCTCTGCAGTACTTTGGGCTGGTTCTGAAATCAAAAGTCTCTCATTCAAATCAAAGACTTGCCAGTATTTGTCACAAACATATATGGGTTGTGAGCGGTTCCTCAAGAGAAGCTTGTTTTAGCCAGCCCTTACTTCTGAGAGCCGTTGGTCCATGCCCAGCTTGAAGCTGGTGCCAAACTTCTGGGTAGAGTGGACTTTCCCTGCATGCATATGTGTGTACGTGCACGTGCTCACACACACACACACTTATCACCCTGCTCCCTGCCTTCTCTCCTTGGCAGAGAGTAAAACAATGCTTGTTAGCTGCAATGCTCTGCCCACAGCCAAGGTAGTCGGCTTGACATGGATGCACCAGTACCCATCTGACTCCTTTCTTTCTGTTCTTGATGACACCCCAGGCCCATGGTCTCCCTCATTCCCTAGGAACATCACTGAGGAGCCTAACCCCAGCCACTGCACGTGTCAGGCAGCCCCAGGCGAGCATTGGGAGAAGCCTCTGCAGGTCATGGAGGGGAGGGCTAAGGGCCAAGCCCCAAGTCCCAGCTCTGTTCCCAACATCTAGCCTGACATTGGGAAAAGCTTTTCTCTATCCTGGGCCCTGGATTGTGTTAACCAAGTAGCTTGACCATGTTCTCTGGCATTCCCAGGATGGTACCTTGGAGGAACAAGAGGCCAACGATATGCTTCTGCAAAGAAGACTCTTCTTTAGAAGACTGAAAACCACTGGACTGAATGACCTCCAAGGATGTCTCTATCCCTGACATCCTGTGATTGTGTGTGTGTGTGTGTAAGAGGGAAAGTTTGTGACTTGTTCTGGCACATGTTTGTACTGAAAGATTACCCGTGTGCTATGGTTGTGCCAGTGTGTTAATGTTGTGTCTCCTCCCTTGAACCTCACGACCAGGACTGCCAACCCCCAACCCCACCCCGCCATGGTCACCAGCATATAACCTGGATCTTATCTTCATAACGCTTATTATGAAATTATCATTCATGTTTATTATGAAATCACTGTGTATTCTTTGACTTCTTTTTCTCTCTTCCCCATCTAGAATGTCTGTTCTCAGAGAGCAGGGCCTGTGGCTGTCTTGGCTGCCAATTTGTCCCAAGTGCCCAGCAAGCTGGCTCCTCCATAGTTGGTGTTGATCGAATGCCTGTATGTGTCAGGCATGCCTCTCTGACTTGGGGAGGGAGAGAGGGATGCTGAGTGAAAGGGTAGTCAAGGGACTGCTTTCAACACAGTAAATGTGACCTTGGTGTCAGTCTGAATTCTGAGCCAATCCCTAGTCCTGTTGCTGCCTGGTCCCTCAGAGGAAGGTTCCATTAACTGAGAGAACAGCAGGCAGAGGAGAAACCAGGAAGGCAGAGGAGGGAGGTAAAGGGGTGAAACTTTGCCCACTCACACTCTGCCATTACTGAGTTAGGGGTCCCACACTGGACTTTTCTTCTGTGCTCTGCGTTAGCCAGTCTCCAAAGCTATGATGAGTTTGAGGGTCCTGTGGCTTCAGCTTGTAGGGATTGAGGTGGGGTTTATAGTAAAGAAAAGAGTCCTTCAATGTGCTGTTACTTTGGTTCCCCCACCTCACACCCAGCATGTCTGGACACCAGCTCTCAGGCCATTGTCCCCAGCAGGTGGCTTTAGAAGTGCTTTCATGGTGCTGCCCAGCCGGTTGTCTGAGGCTCACACTGCTGAGCCGAAATCCTGTTAACAGACACAACATGGGCTTGAGACTTGCTGCCCTTTTCCATTCAGACTAACATGGCCCCCACAAATAACTAATCAGACTGCTAGACATGTGCAGGGGCCCAAGGAAGGTCTCAGACAAACATCTTTTCCCTACTTCCTGCTGGTGGCCCTGGAAAGGGCAGGAGGACACTGTGTTTCCAGGGTTTTCTCTAAAGATGGTGTCACTGAGTGAGTGGGTAGCATTAGGGCCCTTTTGGTCACAAGCTGTGAGGCCAACAAGCAATCTTGTTTGCTTTCCCCGGTTTGCATTCCTATAGGCTACCCCATGTAGGAGAAGGCATGCCAGCTCCAAACTCCAGAGAAAGACCAGGACGGGAATGCAAGTTCAGCTCTGTGAGTTTGGGCCACTCCCCTCACTCCAAGCCTCCATTTCCTCATTTTATAAATAAGAATAATAAGGCCTGCCTCTTGGGGCTGTGTTTGATGATTGACTCATACATATGAGATCTATGTAACCCAGTGCAGTCCTGGACAAGGCCGGAGTTGACATGTTCGGCCAGTCTGATTATGGCAGCATATCTCACACTCAGAGTTGGCACGAGTACAACTGTGCCAGCTGTTGTTATGATCAGGAGTAATGAGTGTCACAAACACAAGGAACTGTCTTCAAGGCTCCCAACCCTGGTCAGAGAACAGAATTCCACAGTTTGGGGAGCTCATTGGCCAACTGGTGGAGTGATAGAGGCTCCTTCATAATATAGTCATGAGCTTTGTGTATATCAAGCCACTCATATATGTGTATATCAAGCCTTTGTAGAATACCCCATCAATAAAACCATCTGAGGACTTCTAGCTTACCAATTTCCCACTATTTAAAATTTTCACTCTGTGTACATAATAGTGCATTATTACCTGGGGGTGGGAGGAGCTGGTAACAGTTTTTTGGTAATGATGTAATTTTCATTGTTAAGAAAGCAAAGTGAGTGATTTTAGTTTTGATCATCACAATGGCAACTCTAAGTAGATGGCTTTCCCTTTTAGAAGCCACTGGAAGCTAAATCAGAAGATTTGCTCCAAGGGCAGTGGTGCTACAGAGGGTGTTAAATCTTGAGCTTGAATCCCAGTTCTGTCATTGGCTGCTTTTTTTTTTTTTTTCCATTGTATTTTACTATTGCCTGGCTATAACCCGAGTCTTGATCCCAGTGAAAGCATGAGGGTCAGATCTCTTAGTGCTAGAGCTGAAATGTGGCCAATTCTTGGGAACCCACCTAGGATAGCAGTTGGAAAAAAATATTTTCTTTGAAATATAGTTGATGTTATGTTAGTTTCAGGTGTATGATATAATGACTTGGCATTTGCTTGCATTATGAAATGATCATCACCATGATAGGCTAGTAATCATCTGCCCCCATATGAAGTTATTACAATATTACTGACCATGTTCCCTGTTCTATACTTTACATCCCTGTAAATTGAAAGTGTTAGTCACTCAGTCATGTCTGACTCTGTGCAACCTCGTGGAATGAAGCCTACCAGACTCCTCGGTCTGTGGAATTCTTCAGGCAAGAATACTGTAGTGGGTTGCCATTTCCATATCCAGGGGCATCTTCCAGATCCAGGGATGGAACCTGAGTCTCCCGCATTGCAGGCAGATTCTTTACTGTCTGAGCCACCAAGGAAGCCTTTGAGAGTTATTTATTTTGTAACTAGGAATTTGTACCTCTTAGTCCCCTTCACCTATTTCACTCATCCACCCCCACCCTCTCCCCTCTGGCAACTACTGTTTGTCCTCTGTATCTATGAGTCTTGTTTGATTTTGTTTTGTTTTTCTGTTTGTTTTTAATTTTAGATTCCACGTGTAAGTGAGATTGTGTTGTATTTGTGTTTCTCTGTCTGACTTAAGTCAGTTAGCAATAACGCCCTCTAGGTTCATCCATATTGTCACAAATGGCAAAATTTCCATCATTATGGCTGAGTAATACTTCATTCATTGTCTATATGTACTACATTTTCCTTATTCATTCATCTCTTGATGGACACTTAGGTTGCTTTCATGTCTTGGCTATCGTAAATAGTACTGCAATGAACATGGAAGTACATATATCTTTTTGAATTATGTTTTTCTCTAGATGTATGCCCAGAAGTGAGATTTCTGGATCATATGGCAACTCTATTTTTAGTTTTTCAAGGAACTTCCATACTGTTTTCCACAGTGGCTGTACCAATTTACACTCCCACCAACAGTGTAGGAGGGTTTCCTTTTCTCCACACCCTCTCCAGGTTTTACTGTTTGTCGACTTTTTGATGATGGCCATTTTCACTTTCAATTTCATTCATTCATTGTAGTCTTGATTTGCATTTCTCTAAAAATTAGTGATGATGACCATTTTTCCATGTGCCTCTTGGGTTTTCTTGGCTGCGCAAAAGCTTTTAAAGCTTAATTAGATTCCATTCATTTAGTTTTGTTTTTATTCCCATTACTCTAGGAGGTGTGTCATAGAGAATCCTGCTGTGATTTATGTCAGAGTGTTCTGCCTCTGTATTCCTCTAAGAGTTTTTCTAGTGTCTAGCCTCACATTCAGGTCTTTAATCCATTTTGAGTTTATTTTTGTGTGTGGTGTTAGGAAGTGTTCTAATTTCATTCTTTTACATGTAGCTGTCCAGTTTTCCCAGCACCACTTATTGAAGAGACTGTCTTTTCTCCATTGTGTATTCTTGCCTCCTTTGTCGAAGATAAGGCACCCATAGGTGTGTAGGTTTACTTCTGAGCTTTCTATTTTGTTCCACTGATTTCTGTTTTTGTGCCAAGAGGTATTAGAGAATTGGAGAATTCATTGTTGTCTAGGAATGCCACAATATTTGGTGTCAGATAAGACACGCACTAGACTCCTTGAAGTATGAGCCACACATGCATGATTTGAGGTCAGCAGAAAGTTGGGTGTAGTTTAGACATAGGATTGGAGTCTCTTTCTTTCTGGCTCTTATTTGGGGGTGGCTTGCACCTTACTATTCAGGTGCTGTGGTTGCTCTGAATGCTGTACTCCAGTTCTTCAATCTCAAAAGGCTGCAAGTTTTCCAGTAGAGTTTTAGTTGCCCTGCCTGGTGCCAAGTGGGTCATGTCTTCAAAGCTCAAAGTCATACAACATAGGGAGAGTGACCCAGTGGCATCTTCTTCCCAGTGTTTGCTCCCCTCTAGTGTCTGCCTGCTTTCAATCTCTCCTTATAGTCTTCAGGTAATGCATTTTTGTTCATTTGTTTGTACATTCATTTTGTTTTGTTCATTTGTTTGCATATTCTCCAGGTTTTTAGTTTTAACTGCAGTAGTATCGGTTCAATAAGAATTTGCCTGTCCATTGGTGAAAGTAGACTCTATAGCTTTTTAAAAACTTTTTAAATCATTTTTGGTGAATTGAGAGTCCTTTAAATCCACTCAGCACCTTGTATTTCTCTTCTGGCAGCATTCTTTGCCTGGAGGAAGTGCAATTTCAAAGGAACCTCAAAGAAGGGTAGAAGGAGGTTTTGAGACAGCCCTCTTGATGGTGCTACAAGCTGAACTAGTGTGACCCTGCCACAGCCCCTGGGGTGAACCCAGGCAAGCCCTTTTCTCCTCTGGACCTCTGTCTCTTGACTGAAAAAGAGGGGCTTGGACTAGCACATGTCATCTGGCTATGAATCTCCTGCAGGGCTTTTTCCAGATGGGTCTGGAGTCCGATATGCTTGGGCGATGCTGTGCTGTCTCTGGAAGAGTCACTGTGCCCTTGGCCCATCACAGGCCCTGAGAAGTTGGGCAGTCAACAAAACTTGGTGACTTTCCTCCACTCAGCTTTACTCAAACTTTTGTCACCGCACCCCGTTCTGGAGCTGAGCGTCGATTAGATTGTCATGGCACCCCTATGTGTGGTGCCTGCTTTGGGAGATACTGGAGTATTCAGGGCCAAGGACTTCCCTGTAGCTCAGACAGTAAAGAATCTGCCTGCAATGTAGGAGACCCAGGTTCAGTTCCTGGGTCAGCAAGATCCTCTGGAGAAGGAAATGGCAACCCATTCCAGTATTCTTGCCTGGAGAATCCCATGGACAGAGGTCACTGGCAGGCTACAGTCCTCGGGATTGCAAAGAGTCGGACATGACTGAGCAAATAACACTACTGCTGTGCCACTCAGTTCAGTGGGGATTCCACTGAAGTGTTTGAGGGGAGATGATGACCTCTGCGCCAGACGAGCATCCGCTACAGGAGGTACTCAGATGATAGGCATTCAAGACCGAGTGTGGTAGATTGGATGCAAAGAGAAGCTACTTTTGTTGTAGATGATAGCTTCCCAGCCACAGGAGGAAAGCAGGTTTTTCCCAGGAAGAAGTGAGTACAAGCCTTGGTGGAGACTTCTGAGGTCCACGTGCCTGCACAGCCAGCCGTGTCAATTCAAGGCCATTCTCACTGACAGTTCCTCTGGGAAAGTTTACTCTGGGATTGGGGGCTGGTGGGAAGAGCAGTCACCCCCACTCATGTTCCTGTCATTGCATAGAAGACACTGCTGGCACTGGTAAATGTCTACTCTAAGTAGCTCTGCTATGAAATCAGCTTTTAAGTTTCTGGCCTGTGTCCTGGACAAGCCGAAAGGCTGCGTGGCACTGGGCAGGGGGCCTGGCCAGTTGTATTCCTCAGCTGGGCCTTGCATTAGCTCTGATGGCTGGCAAGGCTATCTGCCCAGGGCTGTGTTTTTCTAATCAAGTGGCTGGTTAGGCACTTGGGATAGACAAGTCAGCTGGGCCACATTACTTTCCCTTCCTGGTAGAAATCACATGCAGAGACTGTGGAAGCTTTTCCACAGAGACTGTGGAAGCTTTTCTAGGCAGAGACTGACTTTTCAGGCAGTGCCCCACTGCGAGCCAGTCCTTTCCCACCACTGCAGGGCTCCTCACTTGCAGCCTTTTCTGTCCTGGGCTGGTGGAAGAGGCCAGCCTTTCTGACCTGCTGGTGTCTCCCAGCATCTCTCAGTGCCAGGAACAGAGGAGGGCAAAAAGCGTTTCCTGATCCCCAAGCAGGAAGACTGAGGTTTTGTCTACTCTATAAGACTCCCTCTTTGGAAATATATCACTTTCTACCTGATTTTAGTAATGCAACGTCACTACACATAGCTGGGATCTATTGACCACTGACTTGACTCCAAGGCAGGCATTGTTCTGTAAGATTTCCCTGCCCTAACTAACCAACTCCTCATAACAACTAGACAGGGCACAGTATTGATATTACTCCTATCTTGTAGACAGAGTAACCAAGGCCCAGAAAGGTACATAAATTACCCTGCTCAAGGCCATGCAACAACTGGAAGTCCAAGAGGGCTCCCAACTCAAGTCTGCCTGGTTTGCAATGCACCCACTCATGACCGCCGCACAGTATCACATCCTTATTAGGCTCCACCTGAGGTGGTGAGCTCTTCGAGGGAAAGGATCACTTCTGGTTCATGGCTGGACCTGGCACGGGAGGTGCTGAGGGGAAGAGTGGTTAGTACAAGGCTGCCTGTGTCAGAGCCTGTGGTCCCCTCATCAGAGTGTGGGGAATATTCTCAGCCATGTAGGCTCAGAGAAACTAGCGCATCTGCTCCATGCTTCCCAAGGCTGCCATCCCCTAAAGATAATTATTGTGGACTCTCAGCTGTTGGAGCTCAGAGTGTATTCCACATTGGTTCAGTCTGTTTCCCAAAACAAGTTTGCATTGTTTTGAAACCATGGTGCAGGGCACCCAGAGAGCAAATAGAAGTTGATCCCCACACAACAGGCAGTTACTAAGGCACCAAGAGTGCGTGGGACAGATTTGGGGAGGCCGAAGGGGAAGGCTGGCCTGTGTGGAGGGCACATACATTGCAGAGCAGGGCCCGGCCCGGGGGAAGGCAACCCAGGCCACTGAAGCAGGAACCCTGGGGCTGCTCTTACCATTTCGCCCAATAATCCTCCCTCCTGAAAGTTTATTACTCAAGAAGCATTTCAACAGAATTGAGAAGATACATGCACGAAGATGTTCATGACAAAATTGGCTGTAGCAATATAACACTGGGAACAAATGAATTGCCCAACAATACAGGGTGGTTAATTAAATTATAGCATATCCATTCCATTGTATATTATGAGGTTATTTAATATGCCCACTCTGAAACCTGTAGCAGGCTGAGGGACACGCGGAACAGAAGATTTCGTATAGGAGAAGGTACCGTTATATTTACATTGTGATCTTGTAAGTTTGCAACTTACACTTTCTGCACAGCAAACTCTCAAATATAAAGAGCTCTGTTAGGGCAATGGGATTTGTGTGATTTCTTTTTTAAAAAATGTCTTGATCATAGTTATACTGTTTTCACACTTCCAAATGGAAGTGTGTGTGTGTGTGTGTGTGTCTGTGTGGAAATCAGCAAATAATTTCTCCCCAAAGCTAAATCTATTTGCAGTGGATTCTTACATCTACTTGAGAATAACAGTATATACATATATATGGAACAGGGACAAGAGGAAGACAGGTGCTGGCACCATTTGATACCTAATCAGGACCATGACATGTTATTTTAAAAAAAGCCTGGATCCTTCCTCGGTACAGCTGGCTATTCATGAACCTTTGAAATGGATAAGGCAGGAGCATCTGGCCCATTGTTGCCATTCCGACATCACCAGCCATCCTTCATCTTAAGGCTTTAATTTGCAAAAGCTTCCTGCCTATCAGTGAGCAGGGGTGAATCCAGATCCTTTTTCTCAGATGAACCAAGGAAGTGGGCATTATCCCCCTGAGAGGATAAGGAAGTTTGTCCCAAGTTCCCTGCTTGAATATCTTGTCAGGGCACCTGTAGGCAGAGAGCTCCCTAACCTGCACTATCAGCCAGGGTCCCCTTGAGCCCAGAGGTAGCAAACAATGTGACAGAGCAGTTGTTGGAGGCAACAGTGGTGATCCCCATCTCAGGCACCCTCCTTGGGTGCTGATGATTTGCTTGGCCTAGAAAATATCAGCCTTGTGCCACTTCCCCCACCTTTAAGCCTGATATGGCTAATTATCCCCAGGGACGGTGTGCAGTGAACTTAGCAGAGGTTCAGGGCATTTGGCTTCCATACCTCCCCACTTTCCCATTCCTGCTACCTGCTTCATAAGTGGCACCTTTTCAGATATTCAGCTTGGAATAGCTGGCAGGCAGTCCCTCACATCACCATACTAACTCACACCCACAGGTATTTAATAAAACCCAGGGGTAATCAGATGTGGAAGACCAACTGATTGCCTGAAATTGAGACCTTTGGTGTTCCTATCTCAAGACTTTATTGAATGGGCCATTCCTAAAGGCTGGATTTAGATGTAGAAGGATATAGATTTATAGATATATGCATTCTTTCACTGCCCCTCTTAGCCGGGGCTAGTAATAAGGAGACTAATACTAAGAGGTGAAATGACCTGTCCGAGGTCATGTAGCTAGACATGACATTGCTGGTGCCTTAATCCAGGTCCCTAGCCTTCTTGTCTGATGCTTTATGGTAGGTGATGCCTGGGGAATATGCTCTGACTTAGGCATGTCTCAATGGCACATGCTAATGCCATCAATGAGTGCACAAGCCTTAGATGAGTATGCTGCATCCCCGTCCCTGTGCTGGGTATGCGATGGGGAGCACTTAAGAAGATGCACTGTCCACCTACCACCAGCAAGTTCAAGGATTTCCCCCCAGATACTTCACAGGCCCAGTGCCACAGTCCCTGCTGCCTGTTCTGTTCAGCTCTCAACTCTCCTAACCTCATCCTGTGCATCAGCCTCAGCTTGTCATTCAGTGAGCTTTTTTGCTCTTCTTTTAATGTCTTTAGTTGTAAAATATAATGGACAGACAAAAAGGTACATAGTCAAAACAATACAGATTAACAAATTACTCTAAACACTTGTGTAACCATTATCCAGATCAGAGAGAGAATATTGCTAGTATCCCAGACACTGTGCACATGTCCCTTCGATTAGGAAACCTTTAGCCTGGCTTTTCCCACAATCACTTCCCTGCTCATCTTCTTAGTTTACTCAGCTGGTAACTTAAGTAGGGGTCCTTAAGCACTATACTTGAGCTTTGCCTATTGTTTAACTTAATGAAATCATGCAATATGTATTCTTTTGTGCATGGCTTCCTTCTGTTGTTTGCGAGATTGATGCCTATTGTTGGTATAGAACATTTCTATTACCTCCAAAAGCTCCCTGGTACCCTTTTGTCAGTTGAACCCCTCCTGCCCCAGCCCCAGGCAAGAACTCATCTGCTTAGTCTTGCCTTTTGTAGAATTTCATATAAATGGAACAATACAAAATTCCATGGACAAAAGAGCCTGTCAGGCTGAAGTCCATGGGATCGCAAAAGAGTCGGACATGACTTAGTGACTAAACAACAACATATCTTTGAAGCCAAAACTGAACAGACAATAAAAGAAATATGAATTATAAAAATAAATAAATAAATAAATTGAACAATACAGTATGTGCTTTTTTGTCCCATGCTTCTTTTCCTTATCACATTTTTTTTTTCTGAGCTCATTCATGCTGTTGTGTCTATTGTACATTATTTTTTTCCCCAATGCTGTGTAGTATTCTATATTGTACATATATTGATGCTACAGTTTCTTTATTCACTTCTTGATAGCATTTGGTTTCCAGTTTTTAGCTATTTGAAATGAAATTGTTATGAACATTTTTATACAAATACCTGTGTGAAAATGTTTCCATTTCTCTTGGCTAATATTTACTAATGGAATTTCCAAGCTGTGTGATTAGTATATGCTAACTTTTACAAGAAACTAGAAACGGGTTTTTCAAAGTGATTGTACCATTTTCCATGTACAAAATGCAAAGCTTAACAGATCTAGTTGCTCCATGTCCTTGCCAACACTTGTTATTATCCAACTTTTACATTTTTGCCATTCAAGTGAATGTGAAGTGATATCACTTTGTGTTTTAATTTGTGTTTTCTTGATAACAAATGATGGTGGATACATTCTCATGTGTTTTTTGGCTATTCATATGTCTTCTTTTGTGAAGTCTCTTTAAATTATTTGCCCATTTTAAAATTTGGTTCTTTGTCTCATTATTAAACTGTAAGTGTAATTTGTATATTCTGAATATAAGTCCTTTTTCAGATATGTGGTTGGCTAATTTATCATGTAATTTTCTTAGTGACTCTTTCACAGAGCAAAATTTGATAAGACCCAATGAATCATTTTTTAATATGGTAAATTCTTTTTGTGTCCCATCAAGAAAATGTTTGCCTATCTCCAATTTGCACATACTTTTCTAATTTTCTTCTAAATGTTTAAATAGATTAATCTTTTATGTTTAGATTTATGTCCATTAAAAGTTAATTTTTATATATGGCATATGATAAGGATTCAGATTTATTTTTCCCCATATAAATATATAGCTGTAATTGCACCTTTTTTTTTTTGAAGTCTATATTATTATCCACTGAATTTCCTTGGCACCTTTGTTGAAAGTCAATTGCCTAAATGTGTGTGAGGTTATTTCTGGATTTTTTATTCTTTTCCATTGATTTTTTTTGATCTGTTCTTATACCAATACCACACTTTTATGATTATTCAGTCTTTATAGTGAGTCTTTAAAAGTCTGCAGTGTAACTAACTTCTACAATTTTGCTCTTCATTTTAAAATTTTTATTTGCAAATTAACATTATATATATATATATATATATATTTCTGTGAATTTTACAAGATATAGATTGATGTAACTACCAATACAATAAATACACAGAACAACACAACCTAGGGGCAGCCTAGGGGAAGATCCAGAGAAATTGGATCACTCATATGCTGTTGGTGAGAACATAAAATGTACAGACATTCTGGAAAATAGTTTGGCAATTTCCTTAAAAACTAAACATGCAACTACCATGCAATCTAGCAAATGCACTCTTGGCATTTATCCCAGAGAAATAAGAACTTATGTCCACACAAAATCTGTACACAAATGTTACAGCAATGTTCTCCATAATAGCCTAAAATTGGAAATGATCCAGATGTCCTTCAATAAGTAAATGGTTAAACAAGCTGTGATACATCTTTACCATGAAATACTATTCAGCAATAAAATGAAGAACCATCAGTGCATGCAACAACCTGAATGAATGTCCAGAATGTTATGCTAAATGAAACCTGACAATCCCATTTATGATTAGCCTTCTTATATGTATTATTCCATTTATATAACATTCTTAAAATGACAAAATTATGGAAACAGAGAATAGATTGCTGGTTAACAGTGTGAAGGATGGGGAGGGGAAGGTAAGGCTATAAAAAGGCAACATGAGGGATCCGTGTGGTGATTTCTTTTGACCTATGGCTATCCAATTTCTCCAGCTGAGTGTGTATCATTGCTCCCTTTTATGTAATGTATACATTTTTTTCTCCTGACTTCTTTTGAGCCTTTCTCTTACCTTTCATTTCCAGTGGCTTGACTATGATGTGGCTAGGCATGGTTTTCTTTGTATCTATTCTGTTTGAGGTTCACTGAGTTCCTTAGTTCTCTAAGTCATATTTTTTCTCAAATGTTGGGCAAATTTGTTCATTATTTTTAACATATTTTTCTGCTTCATTCTCATTCCATTCTCTTTCTGAGACTACAATATGCATGCATATTATACTATTTGGTTTCTCAAGGTCCCTGAGGTTCTACTTTTTTTTTTCATTTTTTTTCCTGCTCTTCACATTGGATGAATTCTGTTCATTTGTTTTCAAAGTTACTGAGTCTGTATTCTGTCTTTTTCAAACTACTATTCATCCCACCCAGTGGATTACTCCTTTCCATTATTGTTCTTTTTCAGTTCTCGAGTTTCATTTGGTTATTTTGGATAGTTCACTCATCCATACTGTATTTGCCTTTTATTCTTAGGACATATTTTTTTCATACTTGCTTTATTGTCTTTGCTAAACCCAACATCTGGACCATCTCAAGGTTGATTCCTATTAATTGCTCTTTTCACAATTCCATGGTTCCTTGTATGTTTAGTAAACTTGTATGTGTTTGTGTGTGTGTGTGCACTCAGTCATGTCCAACTCTTTATGATCCCATGGACTATAACCCATCAGGCTCCTCTGTCCATGGAGTTTTCCAGGCAAGAATAGTGGAATGGGTTGTCATTTTCTACTCCTTTTAATATATACTTAACATCAGAAATGATATCTTCCCCTGCCTATTTATAGTCCAGAATCAGCCAAAGACTTTCAGGGGATCCCACATGGACTCTTTCTTATATGTTGAATTGTGTTCTTTCCAAGTTTGTATGTTGAAGTCTAAACCACCAGTACCTCTGTGTGTCACCATATTTAGAGATAGGATCTTTACAGAAGTGATCAAATTTAAGTGAGGTCATGAAGGTGGGCCCTCCTCCAATACAACTGGTGTCCTTATAAGAGGAGGAAATTGGGATGCAGAAATATCTGTTGATGGAAGGTGATGTGAAAAGACATAAGGATAAGATGTCCATCTACAAGCCCAGGAGAGAGGCCCAGAACAGATCCTGCCCTCATAGTTCTCAGAAAGGACCAACTCTGCCTACACCTTCATCATAGATTTCTCACCCCTAGAACTGTGAAACATCCTATTGGTTTAAGCCACCCAGTCTGTGGTAGTTTACTCTGACATCTCTATCAAACTGATAAATGGACTTTCTGGGCTTCCTCCTACTTGTCGCTCTCCTCTCCAGGATCCTATCCCGAAGATCACAAGGATTTTAGCTTCCCTTAACTCTGATCTCTGCTTCCTCCCCTTAGTAGGACCACCATTCTCTGCTGGGATTCAAGCTTGCTTCTCTGCAGTTTGGGGATTTTCCCCACGAAGAGAACTGGAGTGGTTGTGTAGCTCATCCTTTGCCCTCAGGGACTAAAGTCTTATGCTGTTGTCTAGGGTCTAATGTTAAATCCATAATGCCTGAAAGGAATTGCCTTCTATATTTCGTCCAATTTACAGTTGTTTACTGTGAAGAGGGCTCCTCTGCTACCTAATTGGTTGCACTTCTAGAAGTGAAAGTTCTCCAGATATTTTCATCTATAACTGTGGCCACTTCTTCCAGTATTATTGCATCATTTGAAAGTAAATCCCAAACATCATATGATTTAATTCTAACTGTGTTTGATATTTTCTGTCTGTCTTTTATTTCAGCAGTTTTACTGAGATATGCCTCAGTATACCAACTCTGTTTAGGTCTGTAGGCCTTCTGAATCTGTGGTTTGGTGCCTTTTATAAATTTTGGAAAATATTTAACCACTAACTCTTCAGCTATTTCTTCTGCTCCCATTTTCTGCTTTTCCTTTTTCTTCCTTAGACACCAGTTACATATACGTGAAATCTTCTCATTCTGTCCTCTGTGTCACTTTTAGTTCAATTATTTTTCTGTGAGTATTCTATTTTCTTAACTTATTTTCCAGTTCATTCATTCTTTCTTCAAAAAATCATCCAGATTTAGTTTCTGTTGCTTTAAGGTAAGAGCCCTGAATGATAGAGGACCATAAATCCTTGTTGAGAACTTGAATGGATATATATCCTTTCCTATTCTCTCCACAATCTAGTCATCCTTTGAAGTCCAACACAAATTTCTCTTCTAAGAACCACAGTCTAAGTACTCCATTCATCTTAACCACATTTCTCGCATATTTGTTTTGAGCCAGGCACTGTGCTAAGTGCTGAGAATGTAGAAATAAATTGGACCTTGTTCATTTGCTCAGAGAGTTCCTATTATAATGATAAATGGACTATCAAAAAGAAATGTGATAAGGGCTATATTAGAGGCTTGCTGAATCCCAGGCTGCCTGACCTTGATGGGAAAATCAGAGTTGAAACGTCAAGGCTTCCACTTTTGATAGTGGAGGATTTCTCCCACTGAAGAGAAATAAAAAACCTAGGTAAAAGTTTAAAGAACAATTTCTCTAAAATAGTAAAGATCTAATAAGATAATAGGGATTATTGGGGTAAGATCTGAAAGAACACAGAATCAGAAGAATGAGTGGAACATGTGGGGCCTTTAGATAAAGGAGTTTATAGGAAGGATATTGAGCAGCTCACAGAATTGCTGGGGGGATTAGAGAACCTGGCTCGCTGACCATGTGGCTAGATCCACAGAAAGAATCACGGTCCAGAATTAGTCTAATAAGGACACCTCCGTTGGCACCACTGAGCAGCAGACCTTGTAGCTTGTCTACTAGCATCAGTTGCTCCAGGAATTGAGATGTGGCAGATCCTTTGCTGGCCCTGCTTCTCTTCAACATTAGCACAGACCCCAAATATAATGGCCTAAGCCTAAGTCATACCCCTACTCTAGCTTCGACAGGAAGCTAGGAGAGTAATTGGTGCTTTCAACTTCCTCAGACCTGGGAATGGAGTTAAGATGTTTGGCAGCCAAAAAGAGCTGGATAACTCCCACAGGCCCACACCAGGATTGTGTGGTCTTGGTGCACTTGGCCCACCTATGCCTATCTGGCTGGCAGGCCAAAAGTGGTGGGCATAGGCATGGATGGGGGCAGCTACTTATGCCTATGTCCTCCCATGCCATCCAGAAGGACCTGTTCTCTCATGTATGGGCCTCATATGGAGAGGCTGTCCTCATTAGTCCCCATGTCCCCACCACATGTCTTGCCATATCTGAATATCTGTGTGCCCCTTGGGGTTAGGAAGCCAACTTGCCTCAAGACTTAAATACAGAGCTCCTTGCCCTTAGTATGAATCCCAGCTCACATCCTTGCTGGTGTGCCTTTACCACTAGCAGTGCCTTCCTAGGGTTTCTCCCCAGTGTCTAGGGCTGAAGCCAGGAGCTTTACATGTAGAACACCAAGTCCCAGAGCAGTTGTCTTGTGAAGGCTTGGAGGGCTGCAGAACAGGGCAGACACTCAAAATCCTCTGTTCCTTCCACAGCAAATGATCACAGCCAACTCTGGGGCTTTGGTGTTTATATGATGTTTATGTCATTATTTGATTTCTTGGCATTCGGAATCCTCATTAATATACATTTGTGTCTCCCCATGGAAATAAAGAAGTGTGTTTGTGTATGTCCTTACATTTCTTTATTTAGCCTGGCACCTGCCTTCCTCCCCAGCATGTTAGTTTAGCATCCGTGCTGTTCCCTTGCAAATCTCCAGAGCTTACAATGCTTAGAGGAAATGATTTGTTTCTCTCTAGGAAGATTTCCCTCTGTCCCCTTAACTATCCTCTAGGGCAGGAGTCCCCAAATTCTAGGATCTAACGCCTAATGATCTGAGGGGAACTAATGTTATAATAATAGAAATGAAGTGCACAATCAGTGTGTTGTCCGAAACCACCACGCCCCCACCCACCCCCCCACCCCCACCACAACCCCCACCCT